>NW_019774659.1:350200-483099 GCF_001039355.2 Lingula anatina | reverse complement strand
GGGGGGGGGGGGGTACAATTGGCACGTGTGTGGCCTCTAGCCTCCGAGTAACTATTTCTTCATTATCCCCCCTCGAAAGAAAAACCTGACAGATTCATATCGTCTATTCCCTGTTTCATATATCCTAAAGTCGAACAGTCCTGGTCCTTGTTCACTGATTTTTTTTTTACTTTGTGCCCCCTCCCCCTCTTAGCAACACTCTGGATCAGCCAGTAATTAACAAAAGTAAATTTGATTGAAAAATTCCTATACCAAATAGAGAATAATTATTCATAGTGAATTAACCTGTACATGTATATTCTTACAGGTGCTAAAATGATGATCAAGTATTTAGACGAATTTGGGGACAGGAATACTTATGTAAGCTCCATTTCGTATATGTTAGATACATATGAAAAGTATAACGGCGCCCCGCTTTCTAAGGGAGAAAAGGGAGGGAAATATTTCGGTATCTTCAAGAACGTCCCTCTTCCACCAGATACGGAACAAAAATACCATACAATTGACTTCAGAAATATTGACCAGGCGGACCTCATTAATTATGATACGACATATCACGTGTTACCAAGACCAGAATTGCTGAAGTTATGGCTTGGCCAAAATACGGCAAAATCGCTCGTCTTGTTGGAAAAGGGAAAGTTAGCTGGATATGGATCAATTAGACCTGCTATAAACGGTTTTTACCTTGGACCCCTCTATGCAGAAAACACAGTCGGAACCATGGTTCTCCTCAAGAGTCTGATAAACCTCATTCCACGAGATTCCAACGTCGATTTTTTTCTGCCACATGCGAACGAGGCGGGCAGAGAGATTCTGAAGGCCAACGAAAACACCGTAGGGTTGTACGCCACTTTTCACAAGTTTGCTACGAAGAGTTATATACCAGTGCCAAAGTGGAATAATGTATTTGCATTACTCTCCATCGAGTGTGGATTTTGCTAAGACTATACATTATTCTGGTTAGTTGTATCATTTACATTGGTTTATGACCCAAAATGAATTAGGTGTATAATGGCACGGTAGCTTATTTATTGTACATTATTAATTTTTAAATAATTAAACATCTTTGTTATTTTTCTTAATATTCAAATTCATAGTAAGAACACTAAGTTAGGCCTATATACTGGTAAGTAGTTGGCATAGCGCTGTTCCTGCATGGGCGTTGTTCGATGGACTTGCGGTGATCGCGTAAACGCATTTTTCTATAAAAAGAGGAAGCCGGTCAAACATTGAAGAAATCAGGTGGATGGCATTTGCCTGCTGAACGGGATTGATTTCTTTGGTGTCCCAAACTGCTTGTGTCTAGCTTCAACGATTTTAATTGCTTCAAATGGATTGAATTAAACTTGGTTGTTTCAAGGGCATTTGCATGTCAGTTATATGTTGACTCATTTTTCACAACCACAGTACACAACCTGCATGTATTCTGAACTTTTTATTTATTTAGTTATTTATTTGCCAAATTGCTCCTTTACAAATAAAAGAAGCTCGATATGACCTTTCATTTCGAGGCTATTATATGGGGCGAGTAATGCCAAGTTATGGAATAGATGCGAATATCCATGCTTGCGCTCGGTCGCTATTCGCGATGCTTTCGAGTTACGGAGCCCATGTATTTTTTTAGGAAAAAAACGCATTATACAAATTGTGATATTATAAACAGTGCAAAAACCAATGGCAAATCTGAGCATACGGGTCTGCAATAAGGAAATTGAACATAAATTCGTGTCTGCGCGCTATGTCCTGGTCAGTATTACTATTTTTAGCCATTGACTCCAGACTCAGAGAGGAGCAAGCAGGTTTCCGGAAAGGGAAGGGATGCATTGACAGGGGATGCTTCGCCCTGCCCAACATCATCGAGCAGTGCCTGGAGTGGAACACACCTCTATACATCAACTTTGTCGACTTCAAGAAAGCCTTTGACAGTGTGCACCGGGAGACATTGTGGAAAATACTGCTGTCATATGGTGTACCACCTAAGATCATCACTCTAAACGGCATGTTCTACAACCACTTCCAATGTAGTGTTATCCTGGACAATACCCTGACGGAGTGATTCCCAGTGGATTCAGATGTACGTCAAGGCTGTATCTTGTCTCCAATTCTCTTCCTTGTAACCATCGACTGGATCATGAGGAAGACAACATCCGACAAACCCAGAGGCATCCAGTGGACTCTCCTATCCCAGCTAGAAGACCTTGACTTTGCCGATGACCTTGCCCTCCTGTCCTCCAAACACAGCCATCTCCAGGAGAAGACTGACCGTCTGAGTAGCTTTGCTGCACAAGCGGGACTTGCTANGGGGGGGGGGGGGGTACAATTGGCACGTGTGTGGCCTCTAGCCTCCGAGTAACTATTTCTTCATTATCCCCCCTCGAAAGAAAAACCTGACAGATTCATATCGTCTATTCCCTGTTTCATATATCCTAAAGTCGAACAGTCCTGGTCCTTGTTCACTGATTTTTTTTTTACTTTGTGCCCCCTCCCCCTCTTAGCAACACTCTGGATCAGCCAGTAATTAACAAAAGTAAATTTGATTGAAAAAAATTCCTATACCAAATGGAGAATAATTATTCATAGTGAATTAACCTGTACATGTATATTCTTACAGGTGCTAAAATGATGATCAAGTATTTAGACGAATTTGGGGACAGGAATACTTATGTAAGCTCCATTTCGTATATGTTAGATACATATGAAAAGTATAACGGCGCCCCGCTTTCTAAGGGAGAAAAGGGAGGGAAATATTTCGGTATCTTCAAGAACGTCCCTCTTCCACCAGATACGGAACAAAAATACCATACAATTGACTTCAGAAATATTGACCAGGCGGACCTCATTAATTATGATACGACATATCACGTGTTACCAAGACCAGAATTGCTGAAGTTATGGCTTGGCCAAAATACGGCTAAATCGCTCGTCTTGTTGGAAAAGGGAAAGATAGCTGGATATGGATCAATTAGACCTGCTATAAACGGTTTTTACCTTGGACCCCTCTATGCAGAAAACACAGTCGGAACCATGGTTCTCCTCAAGAGTCTGATAAACCTCATTCCTCGTGATTCCAACGTCGATTTTTTTCTGCCACATGCGAACGAGGCGGGCAAAGATATTCTGAAGGCCAATGAAAGCACCGTAGGGTTGTACGACACTTTTCACAAATTTGCTACGAAGAGTTATATACCAGTGCCAAAGTGGAATAATGTATTTGCATTACTCTCCATCGAGTGTGGATTGTGCTAAGACTATACATTATTCTGGTTAGTTGTATCATTTACATTGGTTTATGGCCCAAAATGAGTTAAGTGTATAATGGCACGATAGCTTTTTTATTGTACATTATAAATTTTTAAATAATTAAACATCTTTGTTATTTTTCTTAATATTCAAATTCATAGTAAGAACACTAAGTTAGGCCTATATACTGGTAAGTAGTTGGCATAGCGCTGTTCCTGCATGGGCGTTGTTCGATGGCGTTGTTCGTAAACGCATTTTTCTATAAAAAGAGGAAGCCGGTCAAACATCGAAGAAATCAGGTGGATGGCATTTGCCTGCTGAACGGGATTGATTTCTTTGGTGTCCCAGACTCATTTTTCACAACCACAGTACACAACCTGCATGTATTCTGAACTTTTTTATTTATTTATTTAGTTATTTATTTGCCAAATTGCTCCTTTACAAATAAAAGAAGCTCGATATCACCTTTCATTTCGAGGCTATTATATAGGGCGAGTAATGCCAAGTTATGGAATAGATGCGAATATCCATACTTGCGCTCGGTCGCTATTCGCGATGCTTTCGAGTTACGGAGCCCATGTATTTTTTTTAGAAAAAAAAAAACGCATAACACAAATTGTGATATTATAAACAGTGCAAAAACCAATGGCAAATCTGAGCATACGGGCCTGCAATAAGGAAATTGAACATAAATTCGTGTCTTCGCGCTATGCCCTGGTCAGTATTACCATTTTTAGCCAATGACTCCAGACTCGGAGAGGAGCAAGCAGGTTTCCGGAAAGGCAGGGGATGCATTGACCAGATCTTCGCCCTGCACAACATCATCGAGCAGTGCCTGGAGTGGAACACGCCTCTATACATCAACTTTGTCGACTTCAAGAAAGCCTTTGACAGTGTGCACCGGGAGACATTGTGGAAAATACTGCTGTCATATGGTGTACCACCTAAGATCATCACTCTAATCAGCATGTTCTACAACCACTTCCAATGTAGTGTTATCCTGGACAATACCCTGACGGAGTGGTTCCCAGTGGATTCAGGTGTACGTCAAGGCTGTATCTTGTCTCCAATTCTCTTCCTTGTAACCATCGACTGGGTCATGAGGAAGACAACATCCGACAAACTCAGAGGCATCCAGTGAACTCTCCTATCCCAGTTAGAAGACCTTGACTTTGCCGATGACCTTGCCCTCCTGTCCTCCAAACACAGCCATCTCCAGGAGAAGACTGACCGTCTGAGTAGCTTTGCTGCACAAGCGGGACTTGCCATCAGCACCACCAAAACCCAGGTCATGTGCATTAACAACAGTACGACAGCACCTATCACCGTCAGTGGGAAACCACTTGAGTCTGTCGACGACTTCACATATCTGGGCAGTCTAATCAGCAAAGACATCAGGGGAAGACTTGGCAAGGCCCAGAGTTCATTCGCTAGAGTCCGCACAATCTGGAAGTCAGAGCAGTACAGCTTACACACCAAAGTCCATCTTTACAACAGCAGTGTGAAATCTGTTCTGCTCTATGGGTCTGAATGCTGGAGAGTTACAAAGTCTGACATAAGCAGAGTAGAGTCCTTCCATAACAGGTGTCTCCGCAGGATCTGCCGCATATTCTGGCCAAATAAGATCTCCAACCATGATCTGTACATACGGACAGGGAGCCAAAGTATTGTAGGGCACATCAAGCGTCGGCGATTTAAATGGCTTGGCCATGTACTTAGGATGGACGAGAACCGAGTACCAAAGGTAGCTTTGAGATGGACACCACCTGGAAAAAGAAAGAGAGGAAGGCCAAAGACCACCCGAACAGTTATGGCAGAGCTGAGGGAGGGGGGACCTTACATGGGGATAGGCCCAGCACGTAGCCAGAGACAGGGCCAAATGGAAAGAAGTGACTGTGGCCTTATGTCCCACACGGGACGAAGAGCATTGATGATGATTGATAAGCCATGACATATTGTATGAAAATATTTAAAGGGCGTGAATCATTTGTGAAAGGAATTATGCTGTTTCATGATAAGCTTTACCTTTTTTTAAAGAAAAAAATGCATTCATTTGAATCCTGTCTGGGTAATTTTGATTTAACATTTGGTGCTAATGTTGACATATAGTAATAATTGTTGTTGATACTGTACATTGAATCTCAGTGAAATTAGCAAAGAGGTTAAGTGTAATTCGTTGGCATGGTGACATTGACCTTGGAGTCGCGAGATTTCGGGTCCAGGAAGGGATTTGGTTTCTATCGTGATTTTGTGGCGCTCAGGGGTCACGTACTTTAGGGTGAAGCCAGCAGTTCTACAGTATGTTGTATATTTTAAAACGCAGGACAAGTATTGCGATCATCATCTTTTTCTATTTTCAAAGTCAAAAAAGCAGTTAAGAGTTTAACTGTGATCCAGTGCCCTCAGGTTCTGTTACCTTTATCACTTTTTTGTAATGCATGTACAATCCAACTAATAGTTGCTAGATTGAATAATTATATTTTATAAAAACTTTGGAAGACTGATTTACTTAACATTCCTAGATAAGTCAGTATCAGCAGTTTAGTTACGTTCACATATAGAATTACCCTCTACAGTCTGGTTACACCGGCATATGGCGTATTATTTGACACAGTTGTTATGTCATTGAAAGATAACGACACAAATGAGGCCGTGTTGCAAACATCAAACCTCCATTCAATTACAAAGAAGCGTCACACTCGACTACCACTATATCATTACACTATAGCAGCCGTTACATCTCCACGACAAAAAGTTAAGCTTTTGTTCCAAACAAAGGCCTTCCTGGAAGAATATATAGCAGTAACATGTAATGCAGGTTACAGAAATAACTGTTGTTTGTTTTTCATGAATGATCTAAATATTGGCTACATCAAAAAACAACAAAGTGCGTTTCAAAAAGTAGATGTACGAAAAACGGAGATGAGATGACATCTAAATCATAGCTAGAGCCGTGGAAAATTTTCCTACCCCTTCAAACATTATTAACAATGGGTATCTCGGCCGCTGACCCTTACAAATTCAACCTAAACAAATAGTTAAAGTACCATGAGGATCATTTTGGTGATACCTAGCTTTTACTCTTTTGCTTCTATTAAGGTGATTTCAGTATTGACTTCTGCTAAACTTTTGAACGCTTGCCTAATGCCTCTTTTTTATCATCGTTTGCTTTATTTAAGCATGTGCGTTTCTTTCAAATGTTTCCCTTACGTTGTCCACGTCTTAAATGTGTCGTTAATGTTCAGTGTTTGCGCGCTGTGAAGACAGACATAGATACGATTAATGCTTTCCACCATGGGTGCCTGTGCAGGGGTGTATCCAGGATTATTTGAGGGGGGGGGTCCACGGAGGCTGATCCCCCCCCCAAACTGGCGTGGGGTTCGGGTCCTACTTAAGGGCCCTAAAATTTTGGTAGTTTAGAGGGCGAACGGTGCCAATTGGTACGGTTTAGAACTATGATTCAGTTAGTCAAAATCCTAATGTCAAGAGGGGACCAGAAATCGAAACAGGGGTCTGGACCCCCCCCCCTGCCCCCCCCCCCCTTCTAAATCCGCCACTGCCTGTGGAAGATATACTGCATCTTTTGGCCTCAAAAGATATCCAACGAAGATTTTTATCACAAAGCGGTTTCCAACAACACTGTACGTGAAATAAAATGCCGCCATCTGAGTTTACTTGGCCATGTCCTCAGGATGAAACAGTGAAAAATCCCCCCAAAATCGATCCAGGAGAAGGGTTTGACCTTGGGGCGAGGCGTGTAAAGTAGCTAAAGACAGCACAGAATGGCGTCGTCGTGTAACGGCCCTATTTCCAAACAGGTAAGATTGGGAGAAGTCGAAAGCACAGCATGGGAACAACTTGTAAACAATGTGTAAATTTATACGTCATCTGTGATGTCTTTTTTAGGTCTCGTCGGAAAAATAACAAATCAAAACACATTTTCAGGAAAATATATTGAATACATCTGAATAATAAAACGACAATTAAACCCAATACTCCACGATTGTTCTTGAAACAAATACCATATAGAAGATAGACAATGTTAATGTCAGCTGAAAAGGAACTCTTTTTTGTCCAAAAGTTTGTAATCCAGGATTCAGTACAGTCCAAAGAAACGCGCTGTGGTCGTGTCATTTTGTTCACATGTGAAATGGTAACAGCCCGAAATAAATTCTTCAACCCCTAGTACGCCATTGCCCTCATGGTCAAGTGCTCGGAATTGTTCTTCTGGAAGGATTGTGCTACGAAAGATGATAAAAAGGTTTGCATATTCTTCGGAAGACACTTCTACATTACAATCTGCATCAATGATATAGAACCAGTCCCAACACCACTGAAGTTGAGAAAAAATCATTGTGTGATCGCAACCTGATCCGAAAATTTGGAGAAATTCATCGAAGCTCAAGTTCAATCTTTGGGGAGGAGCCCAGGATTGCCAATCAGCGCTCATCGCTCCGTAAACAGCTTTGGCTCTCCAGGAGGACAGAACCTGACCAGCTCTTTTTGCTGTTTCCTCTACATACTCCCATCTGCTTAGCATCCCATCTTCGTTGGCGTCAAACATTCGAAAATAAACGCGGCATTTCTCTTACATAAGATCAGATATCTTCTTATGTTGATTATCCTATAATATTTAAAGAAAACATCAGCTTTGCTTATTGATTACAATAGTGTCGGCCATAGCGATATTGACATGTATTCAAAGGTCCTTTAGGCCATACGCATACCCAACATGTCTAAGAAAATAAAGAGAATTTCAAAATTTAAAGACACTCTGTGCATTTTAATATGCATCTCTTGGGTGTTTTTGGCCTTCACGCACATTTTCAGCTTGCTTCACACAGGACAATTTCATGTGAAAATACATCAAGTCTGATGGGCCGTTAAAACATATTGATAATACATTTATTAAATTTGACAACTTTACAAGAGACTGAAGTGAAACCCCCCAAATTGTTCCCACTTGTATCTAGAGCTCACACAGAACTCACCCCACGTGTCCTTGGTTCATGACCAGTGGCATTACAGCTGGTAAACAGCAATAGGGTTAACACGAAGGTTGACAGGTGCATGGTATAAATTTCTCCCTTTCTTTCTAAGAACAAGCACGAAAAGTCTTATCATAAATATAGTTATAACGAATCACATTTGGCTATTATTCAACTTTAAAAAAATCCACATCTGATTTGTGGATGATGAGTATTAAACTCGTGCAGATATACATTTTTTCCGACCAACCTTATGTTGAAATGCAATATTTGATTTCTTTATATAACTGTTATTCATAACCTACATGTATTAACCTAAAATTCTACGGTATTGAATTCGAAATAAGTTATGTTACGTTTGTACGTACGAAAAGATATCATGTATCATTAATGTCCTTAAGAAAACTCTGACTTGCCTGGTTTCTTCCTAATTTGATGCCTTGTTACATAATGATCACTCAGAGCGAGTTGCGACATTTATATTGGCAATACGTCATCCAGTAGCTTAATTACGCCGACACCATGAAAAACTACCGGCATATTCATCTATCCAAATATATCTGTTTTACGAGTTTTACTTCATATTTTTTCCTAATAGAACCCTTTCATAATACAGACGTTGCGAGCAGCCCATGGGTGCCCAAGAGGGCTGCATTGTACACTTTTAATTAGGCTAATTCATGCTAAAGGCAAAATTCCACATGGACATAAGTGAATTAAAAATTTTTCAACTAAGAACCAACCTATACAAACTCGTATCATGACGCATCATTATATTTCTCCCCACCAACACCCTTTTTTATACGTGTCGTGTTTATTTTAAGATTACCAATCTGAATTGCAAAAATGCTGCTTCATTGACTAAATTTTAAGGTTTTCTTTTGTGACAGATCAACGTGAAATAAGTTTTAGTCGTCGGTGAATGTATGCAAGTATCAATAAAATGCTCTTCAAAACATTGTCACCAAACATCACTTAAATCACGAATATAAGCAAGGATGCTGAACAAAAATACTCAACGTGCTTTGAACGATAACGAACCCTTTTCAATGTTTTTCATAATCAGATCCCTCGCTGTCCGAAGAAACTTGCAGTGCTGGTATCAGTTTGGTCATAAGAGTAACAGTAACAACCCATGATGAATTCTTCCGAACTTAGGACATCATTGTGATCGTGGTCAAGCGCTCTGAATGGTTTTTCCGGAGGCATTGTGCTACAGAATATGACGAAAAGATCAGCATATTCTTTTTCAGAATAAATCCCCATCACAGTCTGCATCAATGATATGAAGCCAATTCCAGCACCATTCCAACTGGTTGAAAAGTATTGCTAAATCTGAATTTTCGCATTCGACCAATTCGACGAAGCTGTCAATATGCAGTCCCTGTTTCATATCTATCGAGGGAGAAAACAACTTTTGCCAATCGGATCTCATCAGTCCGTACACAGCCTTGGCTCTCCATGAGGACAGAACCTGGCGACTTCTATTTGCTGTTTCTTCCACATACTCCCACCTACCTGTACTAACCGTCCCGTCTCCGTTGACGTCAAGCAGTCGAAAAGATTTACTTGCTTTCTCTTTCCAAAGGGCAAGTACCTGTGCCTTCCCATCCTGATTTCCCTATATATTAAAAGAAACAATAAGGATCATTCACTAGTGAATTGATAATCTCATATTCATTTACATCTACACAGTTGTATACGTTTCGATAGTGTAAACATCCCACATACTTGGACGGGTTTGAATTTAGTTTGGGGCTACACGTATCTTAAATATGTTACCCTTCCAAAATGAATTTCTTTCGATGATTTTTCCCGTACTCACGAACCATTGCAAGATCATTTCCTGCGTGTATGTTAAATTACATGTTTAATTTCACAATATCGTTTTCAATGATTGACAGGTCACTTAGTAATATATCTGCCCCCCCCTCGACTGTTCTGACGTTCACACTGTATCGGGCAGGGCTCTTTTTCAAAGTGTAAAACGAGACATTTTCATATAAATGCATTGTATCACGTGCAGTACGATTTTATTTCTATTGAGTGAGCACTCGGGTTGTTAATCTTTTTCACAATATATTAAACAGAAATTTGTTCAAACTTTTTTGCTTAATTTTTATCTATTTGTTCATATTTGACTTTGAAGATAATACTTCAAACAGGGCATTCAGGTGAAAATGGAATTGGCCAAAAAGGGTGCTGTGGTGTGAGTTGGTTTATGTTGCTTTGGTGTTGTTAACATCTCACATGGGAACCGAGCAGTCTTTTACAGCACTCGAGCCATTGGGTGACTGTGCTTTTCCAAGCTAACAACAGACTGGAAATCATGACGGTTGGAAGGTCAACTCTCAATGGGGAAGTGAAATGTAACTCACCTCACGTGTCCACGATTTATGGGCACAACAGCTTGAAGATAGCATAAGGGTTAACGCGAAGGTGGGTGAACAGGTACATGATCAAATGTTCTGTCTGAAATGATGAAATCAATGGAAATTTCATAGTTAAATGATAAATCTGGGTGAAATTTCTTTAAAAAATAGTGGATTTGAGTTGGTGCAAATTAACCCATACCTTGCAATATGATGATACACGTATCTTCTATTTTAAATCAATATCCCCTTATAACACAATACGCATATTTGTGCACACCTAATATCACACTTAATCATAGCTGACTAATATTATCTTCTTTAAATAATATATTAATACAGAATGTACTGACTTAAAATGCCCCAGAGAGAACACTTATGCTTACCGGACGTCTTTCTTTTTCTTTGTCCCTGTATACACAATGATCAGTCATTGCTTGATGCCTCATTTACTTTGGGTGATACCAGTGTATGTAATTCAAATTTCAACATTAAGAACATAGAATCATACCAGTATGTATTAACGTATGACATCAGTTTCCATTATCTAAATTATTTGTTTTTAATTTGAAACATCGCAAGCCTTTATGTCAGCTTGTAGAGATAACAAAAGCAATCATCAAACTGAAGATGAAGAGGGCTGCAAATGTAACTTCAGTTTTGTTTTGAGGGAGCGACCATCATTATTTACCTTTGCTTGAAAATGGCATCTTAGAGCAGTTATATATTCTGCACCTGATCGAAAAAGCATGGCTAGTCAAATGCAACTGCAATGGTTCGTTAACTAAAGTCATATAATTGGCGTTGACTTAAGGCAAAAGATATAATCGAGACCGGTCCCTCAACCAAAACGGTGTAACTCATTCTTAGCCTTTAAGGAGAAATGACAAGAGCACCCAGTGTGCAGGGTGTGGAAACGCAGTATGGTTTAAATTGTAGTGCTGTACTTTTTAAAAATAAATCAAGTGATATAAAGGTTACACATAGTGATCCATATTCCCCCCCTTGTGTGTAAAAGCATGTTTTGTCCATTTTCTTTAAAATGTCTCTGGCTGCAAAGTTTATTGAAAAAAACTAGTTGGAGCAAATGGTCAGGTTTCTTCTTGATATACACGGTATCCTTTATACTCATTTAAAATAGCGTAAAAGCATCGTGATAATAAAAATGATGATTCCAACCACCTCCCTTTGCTTTACCTTCAATTGCCGAATTCTAATTTAAGTGGTATTTATCTAAGTCCATTAAACTTTTTGGATCGATAGCCTAGGGCACTGCTAAAAAATCACTTGGATTCATTTAAAAATAAGAGCAATTCTTTTAAATGCATTAAATTGAATACGTACTAAATATGTTATCGGTACTAAAGACAAAAACTCTTTTATGCGAATGCAAAGTCAACCTTTAAATTATTATAACCAAGAAATAACTATTAGTTTAAGTAAAATATTTGCTTTTATTCTCCGCTTGATAGGCATTCTCTTTCAAAAATGAGATAATTACTCTGAATTTCATGAATTTTCCTACGGTGATTAAAGGTGGACCTATATTTCACGAGCTTAATTCGCCTTTATGTTAACATTCTACGTCTTAATATCTACTTATATGTTCCAATCCAAACCCTACAAACGATAAAAACCATTCAAATAAAACTACATAACATCAGTTCTTTCGAGGATATATAAAAAGACAAGGGGAGCTTAATAATTGACAAGTCGTTGAAAGCTGAATTATTTAATGAGAAATAGTATAAAACGTAATTCATTTACTAAGACGGGTAGAGCAATGAATCCCGAAAAGGATATATATATAACTATTTAGTTAAATTTAGTAAATTATATATTAAATAATTATTTATGCTTGTTTAAAGATAACCAATCTGAATTGCAAAAATGCTGCTTCATTGACTAAAGTTAACTATTGTGAAAGATCATCGTGAAATAAGTTTTGGTCGTCTTTGAATGTATGCAAGTATCAATACAATCCTCTTCAAAACATCGTCACCAAATATAACTTTTATCACGAATATAAGCAATGATGCTGAACAAAAATACTCAATATTATTTGAAAAAGAGACAGAAAGTTCGCTGATAAAGAACTCCCTTTTTAATATTTTTCTTTAATCAGATCACTCGTTCTCCGAAGAAACTTGCAGTGTTGGTATCAGTTTGGTCATAAGAGTAATGGTAACAACCCATGATGAATTCTTCCGAACTTAGGACATCATTGTGATCGTGGTCAAGCGCTCTGAATGGTTTTTCAGGAGGCAGTGTGCTACGGAATATGACGAAAAGATCAGCATATTCTTTTTTAGACACATCCCCATCACAGTCTGCATCAATGATATGAAGCCAATTCCAACACCATTGCAAATTGTAGAAAAGTATTGCGGAATTCGAATTTTCGCATTTGTTCACCTCGACAAAGCTATCGATGTGTACTTCCTGTTTCATATTTATCCCGGAAGAAAACAAAGATTGCCAATCGGATCTCATCAGTCCGTACACAGCCTTGGCTCTCCAGGAGGACAGGACCTGGCGACTTCTGTTTGCTGTTTCTTCCACATACTCCCACCTGCTAACCGTCCCGTCTCCGTTGACGTCAAGCAGTCGAAAAGATTTACTTGCTTTCTCTTTCCAAAGGGCAGATACCTGTGCCTCCCCATCCTGAATTCCCCATATATTAAAAGAAACAACAAGGATCAGTCACAAGTGAATTGGTAAACTTATATTCATTTACACTTACACAGTGGTATATATTTCGATAGTGTAAACATCCCACAAACTTGGACGGGGTTGAATTTAGTTTCGGGCTACATGTATCTTAATTATGTTTCCCTTCCGAAATGAATTTCTTTCGGTGATTTTTCCCGTACTCACGAACCATTGCAAGATCATTTCCTGCGTGTATGTTAAATTCTATGTTTAATTTCACAATATGGTTTTAAATGACTGACAGGTCACTTAGTAATATATCTGCCCCCCCCCCTCGACTGTTCTGACGTTCACACTGTATCGGGCAGGGCTCTTTTTCAAAGTGTAAAAAGATACATTTTCATATAAATGCATTGTATCACGTGCAGTACGATTTTATTTCTCGCGTGGGGTTGCAAGATGCCTCGACCACCACCTTGAACACCAAGAAGTCTGACAAGAAAACCAGAACTTATTGTACACTTCAGCTAACTTTTTTTTATCGATTTAATCGTCTTATATTTCTGACTGGGAATAAAGACGAAAACAAGACAGGTTGTTGCCTTTAAAAGGTAACCTTGGAACGAGAAAATCAGTATCGATGGAAATAAGAGGCTTTAAAGAAGTCCCAAAAATAAATCACATCGCTGCTTTTAATGCCTCCTACACGTTTTATGATAGCCTAAAACAACTTTAATGACAGTTTTATAAGTGAGGTATAGTTCTGACAAATTTGCCTACCAGAAGCCGTCAGTACCCTCTACCATGGTGACAGATTAATTTTTCACAATATACCCACAGATATGTCTTTAGATAAATAGACGGTCATTTGGTTCTCTGCCACCCTGTAATAAAATTTCAAGGATGATTATATGGCTGGTTAATTGGTTGCATAACTACCCAGGCAATGCCACTTAACAGGTCCAAGCCAAACCCCCCTGACAGCAATCACGACAGTTAATTGTTCTTATTTTTATTGCTTACGCTTTTGCGTTAGATAAAAATAGCCCTTCTGAATAGCTTGATACTTCAGATTGGAGTTAACTGAGGAATCTCCTGAAGTTGCTCCCTACAGGGCAGGTACAATGCCATCTGCACACGAGCAGACTTAATTGCTTCCATCTGGCTAAAGTTACAGGGTTTAAATGTGGAAAATGTGCCTATTATATCTGCCATCCTGGTGGGGGTGAGCCAACAGCTTGCTTCCAATCATTGAACCAGTGATTTGAGGCTTGTTTCGAAACAGTATAAGCCAACCCCAGATAATAAGCAATCTGACATTTGGTTAGCATTTTGGGTCGTGGGTAATGCTTATGTTTGACCTACGTTTGAAACGTTGGGCCATCCTTTGGAATAATATCCTGTTGTTAAAGTGTAGCTTATGTAAATGGCAAAATGATAATGTTCAAGGAGTTTTAAATGCGGTTGCGGTATCCTTCTCTTTGAAATTTGCTACCAGTCCAACGTCCCATAGTAGACAACAGTTGGGACTACACTAGATTGCGGAAATGTGACCTACAGGGTTACTACTTAATATGGTTAAAAAAATTTCACTTGAGTCATCAAAAAAGTATGTTATTGGGTGATAAAAATATCCAGTCTTCTATTGTGAGATATTTTGGTCAATAATATAAAATCTGACATAAGAAGTCATTCAAAAGAAAAGAACACCCCCAGAAAACCATATCAACAGTTTCATGTCAGTACTAACTTTAAGCTAAGATATTAAAGGAAATGATAGCCTCTGGACAGTGATATGTTACGCAGTAAAAGAACTCATTACAGTAAATCACGCAAAGTCATCAGTAGCGGGTATGACCTCCAGCAGCCGCTTTGAAGCGCCTTCATCCTACATGGCATACCCTGTGACAAGTTTTTTAGAGTTGGGATGGGAATTTCATTCCACGCAGTGATATTTGCCTGTCGCAGTTCATCACTATTTACCGGCCGATGACTATTAATTCTGTTTTGGGAGTTTGCAGGCCAGGGCAGTTGCTGAACCCATTGGTTTTGAAGAAAAACAGTGATTCTGCGAGCTCGATGTGGGGTTGCGCATTCGAATTGGTACACAAAGTTGTTCCTGAAGACGACTCTTTCAAATCGAAGCATTGTTTGCTGTGGAATTTCTCTGTAGGAAGTCTGGTTGAGGTTGCCTCCTAGAAACACCAACTGGTTCTGAGCATCGGTATGAAATGCTCCCCAAACAGAGACGTTGCCACCCCCTGCTTGCACCCTAGGCAGTGCACAACAGGGCCGTAGCCTCCGGGGGGGGCAGGGGGGGCAGCTGCCCCCCCTGGAATTTGGAATTTTACACACCACACCCTCCCCCCTCGGTAGCTTCGCCCCCTCGTGTCCGCTTACTGCCCCCCCTGGCATTTTGCTCAGGCTACGGCCCTGCACAATCATCGATTTATGGCTCTCGTACACGTCGGCGGTCACGGATTCGACCGTCAACCCTAAAAAAATCCACATCTGGCCTCATCACTGAAAACGACGTGATTCCGGTGGTTTGGCTCCAAACGCACGTGGTCCCCAGTCTATTGCAGACGTCGCTGTATATGACCTGCTGTGAACAGTGGTTTCCCTACTGGTCTTAGTGAGAGCAAAAACCCCATAGTAAGCTGCGTTGCTTAACTGTCAATGCACTGTTTGCTATCTCGGACAGTGCTCTAGTAATGTACCAATATTTAGGTAGCACTCATGTTGTTCACCTTTTTCACAATATATTAAAAAAGCATTCACACAATTTTTTGCTTAATTTTTATCTATTTGTTCACATTTGACTTTGAAAACAATATTTAAACAAGGCATTCAGGTGGAAACAAAGTTGAAAAAAGGGGTTGCGGAGGTGTGGGTGGGTTTATGTGGCGTTAACATCTCACATGAAATAGGGCAGTAAAATATAACTCACCTCACGTGTCCATGATTTATGGGCATAACAGCTTGAAGGTAGCACAAGGGTAAGCACGAAGGTGAACAGGTACATAATCAAATGTTCTGTCTGAAATGATAAAATCAATAGATATTTTTATAGTTAAATAATAAATATGGGTGAATTTTCTTTTAAAAATGGCGGATCTGAGTTGGTACATATTAACCCATGCCTTGCCATATGATGATACAAATATGTTCTTTTTCCAATCAATCTCCCGTTATAGCACAATGAGCATAAGTGTGCACACCTAATATCAAGCTTTATCAATCACTGTGAAATCTGGATACAACGGCAGTTGACTGACGACTGCTGATATTACTTAATGATATGTTAATGCAGTATGTAATACGACTTAAAATACCCCAGAAAGAACACTCCTGCTTACCGGGTGTCTTTCTTATTCGTTGTCCCATGTATATGCAGTGTACATAATAATCAGTCAGTGCTTGATGCCTTATTCACTTATTCACATACCAGTATACGTAATTCAAATTTCAACGCCAAGAACATAAAATCATACCAGTAAGTTTTAACAGATGACATCAGTTTCCATTATTTAAATTATTTTTTTAATTGGAAACATCGCCAGCCTTTATGTCAGCTTGTAGTGATAACAAAAGCAATCATCAAACTGAAGATTATGTGGGCTGCAAATGTAACGGTTGGCAATTATTCAAAAATCTCTGCTTTGTGAATTATAAGTATACACCTCGTGCAGATATACAGTTATTTTCTGATCAACCCCATGTTCGAAATACATTATTTGATATCTTTAACTATGATCCATAAGTTACACATGCATCAAGCTTAAATTCTACGGTATTGAATTCAAATTAGTTATGTTTGTACATACGATAATATATCATGTATTGAAAGTGTCCTTAAGAAAACTTTTACTTAGCTGATTTCTTCCTAATTTGATGCCTTGTTACATTATGATCAGTCAGAGCGCGTTGCGACATTTATATTGGCATTTGAGTCGTATAGGTCAACCAATAGCTTACGCCGAGACCATGAACACTTACCAGCATTCATCTACCCAAACAGATATGTTTCTAAGAGTTTTATTTCATACAATGTTTACAAAAACATCAGAATCCTTGCATAATAGTTAACACAGAGGTTTGGAGCAATCAGTTTGTACCCAAGTCCAATTTATGCTATAGGCAAAAATCCACATGGACATAAGTGAGTTTCAAAATTTTCAACTAAGAAGCAACTTATACAAACACGTATAATAACATCATGTTTTCACCTCCTTTTTATACGTGTTGTGCTTATTTTAAGATTACTAATCTGAATTTCAAAAATGCTGCTTCATTGACTAATTTTTGAAGTTTACATCTGTGAAAGATAATTGTGAAATAAGTTTTGGTCGTCGGTGAATGTATGCAAATACCAATAAAATACGATTCAAAACATTGTCTCCATGCAACACATAAAATCACGAACATAAGCAAGGATGCTGAACAAAAATACCCAATGTGCTTTGAAAAAGAGACAGAAGGTTCGCTGATAACGAACTTCCTTTTAAATGTTTTCCTTAATAAGATCCCTTGGTCTCCGAAGAAACTTGCAGTGCTGGTATCATTTTGGTCATACGAGTAACGGTAACAACCCATGATGAATTCTTCCGAACTTAGGACATCATTGTGATCATGGTCAAGTGCTCTGAATGGTTTTTTCCGAAGCCAGTGTGCTACAGAATATGACGAAAATATTAGCATATTCCTTTTCAGACACATCCCCATCACAGTCTGCATCAATGATATGAAGCCAATTCCAGCACCATTCCAACTGATAGGAAAGTATTGCGAAATCTGAATTTTCGCATTCGACCAATTCGACGAAACTGTCAATATGCAGTCCCTGTTTCATATCTATCCAGGGAGAAAACAAAGTTTGCCAATCGGATCTCATCAGTCAGTACACAGCCTTGGCTCTCCAGGAGGACAGGACCTGGCGACTTCTATATTTGCTGTTTCATCCATATACTCCCACCTACTTACCGTCCCGTCTCCGTTTACGTCCAACAATCGAAAAGATTTACGTGCTTTCTCTTTCCAAAGGGCAGATATCTTTGCCTCTCCATACTGAGTTTCCTGTATATTAAAAGAAACCATAAAGATCAGTTACAAGTGTATATTTCTTCACATCTACACAATGATCTATATTTTGATAGTGTATACATTCCACATACTTGGACGGGTCTGAAATAAGTTTAGGGCTATTTTAATTATATTGCCCTTCCAAAATCCAAATGCAAATGTGGAGTGAGATATCCGTTGAGAATGTTACAGTAAAATGCCCCAGTAACGTTGTTACAGAAGGAACAATCTATTAATAACATGGGCTTGGAATGCTTTCCAAAACGGACGGATCTGACACCTCAGGTGATAATATCCTACACACGCCCTTCCAAGAGACATTCTGCAACATGTGTATGGACCCTCATTTGACCATCGATAAGATGCAAGAAATACCTTGATTCTTTAGCAAATCATCTTATTCCAATGATGATTGAACAGGTTCCTCTGGGATCACTGAGCGTAATATTCTCAGCTCATATTTCACTCCATCTGCAAGAGCTGACTTCAGGGTTAACTCCAGGCTTCATCATAGCAGCGCAATTACTCATAATTCTCGTTTGGCCAGTGATTTGTTTCAAAAATACAATGCTCTGAGAAATGAAACATCACATTTGAGCCCTGTAATTAACCCTACTGAGCACCTGTGGCATGGATTGGAGTGTACAATGCAGAGGACAACCAACCCCCTAAATCATGTCTCAACTCCTGCAAGTTCTTTAGGAAGACTGGGACAATATTCCACAAAACAGAATTGTTGCCCTTGTTGAGGGCTTGTCGCGCTGCCTACATGAGATTATTGCCGTACGTGGCAGGCAAACTCGCGATTAGACACGTGACCTTTAACAGACATCTGAACAAGCATCACATTTGGTGCCATTTGGTAGCGTTTTTGAAAATTTACGGCCATTTCTTCACATATGCAGAAAGCACAGTGAAACATTGGGTTTGAGGGGGTACATGTAAAAAATCTGAATCTATATGGAATAAAAAGCACAGTTTGTGACAATTTACACCTGTAGGTGATCATTTGTCAACAAAGGCACATGGGTTTGGGGGTAGGACAACCTTTGTGACCAGTGTTGTAGATCCTCGTCAGTCCTTTTGGTTGAACATGCTTTTACAAGCTTACATCAGACTGGAAATCCTGACGGCTGGAAGGTGATATCTTAATAGGGCAGTGAAATATAACTCACCTCACGTGTCCATGATTGATTGGCATAACATCTTGAAGATAGCATAAGGGTTAACACGAATGTTAATAGGTACATGATCAATTGCTTTGTCTGAAATGATGAAATTAATAGATATTCAATCTCCCGTTATAACACAATGAGCATATTTGTTCACACCTAATATCAAACTTAATCAATCACTGTTCACTGTTCAATATGCATACAACGGCAGCTGACTAATAACTGACTGATATTATAAATAATATATTAATGCAGAATGTACTATGACTTAAAATGCCCCATAGAGAATAAATCTGCTTACCGGATCTCTTTCTTATTCGTTGTCCCAGTATACATAATGATCAGTTAGTGCTTGATTCCTCGTTTACTTTGGGTAATACCAGTATATGTAATTCAAATTTCGACGTGAAGAACATAAAATCACACCAGTATGTATTAACGGATGACATAAGTTTTCATTATCTGAATAATTTGCTTTTGGTTTGAAACATCGCTAGCCTTTATGTCAGCTTGTAGAGATAACAAAAACAATCATCAAACAATTTTTATTATGCTCCACCTTTTGCAGATATTGCGTCAATTGTAAAATGAAATTTATATTTCTTAATTTTTCAAGTCTTAAGGCTAAATTCTGAATAGACCATAAAAGCAATTTTAGTTATCGTGAATATGAAAGTTTGCTAGAATGGGGAATAAAGTGGTCAAAATTAATAAACATTAATTTTAAAATCTAAAGTTTTAACCCGAATAGATTATATACACAAATCCAGGTATCTTGACAGTGAAAGGTTGTAAGAATTAGATAAAACAAGTCTTCCTTCATTTCAAAACCTTTCATCGAAATCTATGTAATTTAGAGAAGAAGAAAATTGTCTGAATATTACTGACACCTTTTGTAACCATTGTGCATCATTCACATAATTAAAAAAAAAAAAACGTTTTTCACCCAAACCCAAAATAGAGGTGCATTTCACATGCTAAAGTGTCAAAAAATAAAAATGAATGAATTCAAAATAGTATTCAATATTTCAAAACATATATGTGTATAGAACAAAAATCCACGACTGTCTCAACTGAGATTCAATTTTCAATTTTAACCATATCTTTAAAATTACGCAAAGAGCCCTATATGGTAACGTATGTTCCAAAAAACGTACGGTAACGTATGTTCTTGCCACTTAATTTTCATTTTTATGCCGCGTTCCTATATGTATTTTAGTGGTTCAGTCATTGTAAATTAGACATGACGTAAGGACGTTTTTATAAATATTAAAACTGTATCTCAAGGGGCTTTGCGTCATGGCTTATACTAGGTAACGTATGTTCCCTAGAAAAATTGTCAAAATGTTTCATTTTGTTCAAGTACTTGTGTGCAAGAGATACAATGTTTTCTTTTGCAGACCGAACAATATATTGTGGTTCCATGATAGTTTGACATTTCTGATATAATATTTGGATCATGAAGGGAATTTTTTTTATTTAATGCTTATTTTGCTGTCGGTAGGGTGTATTTTCCCCATTTTTTAATATTCTGTGACAAGCAAACTAAAGTCGCTCATAAACAATTAACTGCTCTGTACAGAAGATTATTATAATTTTTAGCAACGTTATACTTGTAGGAGATAAATCAATGAACAAGTACCAGTGATGACTGAATTTTCAAAGTGAGTAGAACGTTTCACAGTTGGACGTTTTGTGTTTGTGACAGTAACGTATGTTCCTTTTTGGGGTTAAACGATGAATTATTTTTATTATTCATGGTTCCAAGAGAGTGAAACTTTTATACAAGCTTCTTCATGTATGGACCCTAAAATAATCAAACACAGTTAGCAATCTGTGCAGTAAATATTTTTAATAACATGCTTGTGACATCAATTGCACCTCTATATTGGGTTTGGGTGTTTTATTGAATTATGTTAATTATGTGCATAATTCACATACTTCAGATTAAATTCAATTCCCATAGAACGGTACTGATGTTGTTTCTTTGGTGTCAAATCTGTCACGGTAACAGCCCATAACAAATTCTTCTGCGCATAGTACATTATTCTGATCATGATCAAATTCTTGGAATGGTTTTTCTGGAGGAATTGTGCTACGGAATATGATGAGAAAATTAGCATATTCGTTGACAGACACGTCCTCGCCACAATCTTCATCAATGATATGGAACCAGTCCCAACACCACTGCAGTTCAGAGAAAATTGTTCTGCTGTTGCAAATACCGGATGGGATCAAGTCAAGCCATTCATCAAAGCCCAATTCCAGTTTCGGCGTGTTTGGAGAAAGAAACAAAGATTTCCAATTATTGCTCATCACTCCATAAACAGCCTTAGCTCTGAAGGAGGACAGCACCTGACGACTTCTATTTGCTGTTTCATCTACATATTCTTGCCTTCTAAGGTTTCCATCTCCATTTGCATCCAGCATGCCAAAGAATTTACGTGCTTTTTCTTTCCAGAAAGCAGAGGCCTTCTCATTCTGAGTCTCCTACATTGATAGAGAATGTCATAATCAGCCATTGGTGCATTGATTTAAAATTACTTATTTACATGCACACAATGGTATAGTTCAACAATTTACAGTGTTCATACCCAATTTATATATAAATCAAACCCTGTTCGCAGAAGCATGGCATCCACTATTTCTGATTACATTTAGTGAGAGTTTCTGTGGAGTTGGGTCGATCTACCTAGTACGATGGTTTTATTGTGAACGCACCCTATGACATATTCGAGATTATTATAGCTGAATTTATATCACTTTGCTTTGTTAAGATCCCACGTGGGTACCGTAAAATATTGTGCTGAACACGGAATAAACAAATAACACCTACAAGCCTGTAAGCCCCTTTCGGTATCTTGGTCCTTACAAACTTACAAGTTAGTGGAAATAATTATGGATGGAAATCTATATAAATATTAGCTGACCCTAAATATGCACTAAATGGACATAGACAACACGCGGAACTCACCTCCCGGGCCCATGGTTCATGGTCACCAGCGTCACAGCTTGTACATAACACTAGGGTTAATACGAAGGTCGAAAGGTGCATGGTCAATATTTCTGTCTGTAAAAAATTACAATATAACGTATTAACGTGGCTGTCTGCTTCGACCACCCCGATGCCAAAGTCAAGATGGTGAAAAAAATTTAATTGCACATCTCTGCTAAAATACACATGTTGATGAAAAAAATCAATTTCTGTAAACCACAATGAATTGAAATCTAATCTAAATAACCTTATTGTGTACAAGTGAAATCAGTCTTAGTAAATAATAATGAATGTTGGATTAATGACGTGGCGGATTGTTCTGCATCCTTTGAAAGCAATATCATTACAAAGTGCAACGTGAAACAAAATTTCTCCAGGGACGACCTATGCTTACCAGTTGAGCTCGTTATTGGTGAATTCTGGCAGTGGTATAAACAGTCAGCGTGTGACGTCTAGTTTATATTTTGCGAAACAAATAATTACAGCTTTCATGCGGAGACGATGAAGTCATACCAGCATTAATATTTCCGTATACATTAGTTTACATTTTCTTTATTGTTTGTATCTATTCAGAAACACAGCAAACAGTTATGCAAGCATAAAGTGATTAGAAAAGCAATGTAAAAGACGATACGGGCTGTACACAAAAACAGTGTCGCTTTGCTCGGATAGCCTGCCTCTGAGGGTTTTCGTAATTAGACGTTTTTAAATCAGTAATATTTTAAGATTACCAATCTGAATTGAGTTTTACTTTTGTGAAAGGTCATCGTGAAATAAGTCTTGGTCGTCGGTGAATGTATGAAAGTATCAGTAAAATACGCTTCAAAACATTGTCACCAAAATTACTTTTAATCACGCACATACGCAACGATGCTGAACAAAAATACTCAATGTTCTTTGAAAAAGAGACGGAAGGTTAGCTGATAACGAACTCCCCTTTTTATAGTTTTTCTTTAATCAGATCCCTCGTTCTCTGAAGAAACTTGCCGTTGTGGTATCATTTTGGTCATACGAATAATGGTAACAACCCATGATGAATTCATTCCAACTTTAAACACCATTGTGATCATGGCCAAGCACTCTGAATGGTTTTTCCGGAGCCAGTGTGCTACGGAATATCACAAAAAGATTAGCATATTCCTTTTCAGACACATCCCCATCACAGCCTGCATCAATGATATGAAGCCAATTCCAGCACCATTCCAACTGGTAGAAAAGTATTGCTAAATCTGAATTTTCGCATTTCGACGAATTCGACGAAACTGTCAATATGCAGTCCCTACTTCATATCTATCCAGGGAGAAAACAAAGTTTGCCAATCGGATCTCATCAGTCCGCACACAGCCTTGGCTCTCCAGGAGGACAGGACCTGGCGACTTCTATTTGCTGTTTCATCCACATACTCCCACCTACTTACCGTCCCGTCTCCGTTTACGTCCAACAATAGAAACGATTTACGTACTTTCTCTTTCCAAAGGGCAGATATCTTTGCCTTCCCATCCTGAGTTTCCTGTACATTAAAGGAAATCATAAAGATCAGTTACAAGTGAATTGATTATCTTATATTTCTTCACATCTACACAATGGTCTATATTTTGATAGTGTATACATCCCACATACTTGGACAGTTTTGAAATAAGTTTTGGACTATTTTAATTATATTTCCCTTCCAAAATCCAAATGCAAATGGAGTGAGATATCCGATAAGAATGTTACAGTAAAATGCCTCAGTTACGTTCTGTTCCAGAATGAACAATGTACTAATACCATGGGCCTGGAATGCTTTCCAACACGGACTGATTTGGCACCTCAGGTGATAATATCCTACAAACACCCTTCCAAGAGGCATTCTGCAGTATGTCTATGGACCCTCATTTGACCATAGATGAGATGCAAGAAATACCTTGCAAAACCAGCTTCATTCCAATTATGGTTAAACAGGTTCCTCTGGGATCACTGAGCGTAACATTCTCAGCTCATATTTCACTCCATCTGTAAGAACTGACTTCAGGGTTAACTCTAGGCTCATCATAACAGCGCACTTGCTCACAGTTCTCGTTTGGCCAGTAATTTGTTTCATAAATACAATGCTGAGGAAAGAACCATCACATCTGAGCCCGTAATTAACCCTACTGAGCACATGTGGCATGAATTAGAGTGTACAATGCAGAGGAAAACCAAACCCCTAAAATATGGCCCAACTCCTGCAAGTTCTTTTTAAAAGAAGACTGGGACAATATCCCACAGAACAGAATTGTTACCCTTGTTGAGGGCTTGTCTCGCTGCCTACAGAAGATAACTGCAGTACGTGGCAGGCACACTCGCGATTAGACACGTGACCTTTAAGAAGCATCACATTTGGTGCCATTTGGTGGCGTTTTTCAAATTTTACGGACATTTCTTCACATGTATATATATATATGCGAAAATCACAGTGAAACATTGAATTTGTGGGGGTACATGTTATAAATCTGAATATACAACATAAAGTTTTCTAAACCATAAATCATGTCATATATGGTATCTGGAATAAAAAGCACTGTTTATGACAATTTACACCTGTGGGGTGATCATTTGTCAACAAAAGCACATCGGATTGGGGGTGGGAAAACCTTTGTGATCAGTGTTGTAGACCCTCATCGGTCCTTTTGGTTGAATATGCTTTTAAAAGCCTACATCAGACTGGAAATTAGAAGGTGATATCTCAATAGGGCAGTGAATTATAACTCACCTCACGTGCCCATGGTTTATTGGCGTTACATCTTGAAAATAGCATAAGGGTTAACACGAAGGTCAACAGGTACATTATCAATTGCGCTGTCTGAAATGATGAAATTAATGGGTATTCTTATACTTAAATGATAAATTTGGGTGAAATTTATTTTAAAACAATAGAGGATCTGAGATGGTGCAAATCAACCCATATCTTGTAATATGATGATACATAGGACAATGAGCATATTTGTGCACACCTAATATTAAACTTAATCAACAACTAGGAGATCTGCATACAGGGACAGCCGACTAGTTTTATATATTTTAAATGGCAAATAAATGCAGAATGTCCTTTGACTTAAAATGCCCCAGAGAGGACTTCTACTTACCAGGTGTCTTTCTTATTCGTTGTCCCAGTGTACATACTGTTCAGTCAGTATTTGATGCCTTATTTACTTTGGGTAATACCAGTATATGCAACTCAAAATTCAAAGCTAAGAACATAAAATTATACAGTATGTAATAAGGAATGGCATCAGTTTCTATTATCTAAATTATTTGATTTTAATTTGAAACATCGCCAGCCTTTATGCCAGCTTGTAGAGATAACAAAAGCAATAATCAAACTGAAATGTTAACGCAAATGTTACTTCAGCTTTGTTTTGAGGGAGCGACCATCATTATTTACCTTTGCTTGAAAATGGCATCTTAAAGCGGTTATATTTCTGCACCTGATCGAATAAGTATGGCTAACCAAATGTAAATGCAATGGGGCGTTATCTAAAGGCAAAAGATATAATCGAGACCGGTTCTCACATCCCCGTCCCTCGACCAAAACGGTATAACTCATTCTTAGTCTATAAAGAGAAATGACATGAGCACACAGTGTGCACAGTGTGGACACGAAATAGAGTTTAAATTGTAGTGTTTTTATTTTTTTATAATAAATCAGTTATTAGTGTCATGGAAAGTTTTCCTAAAACAAAACGACCATTGTAGAATTAGTAAAGACAAGAACCAACTGCTGCACATCATTTATTTAAATTAATATTATGCCCCACCTTGTACACATGTTGCGTCAGTTGTAAATTGAATTTAATCAACCTTAATTTTAGAGTCTTAAATAGACTCCGTAAACAATTTCAGGCACCTTGACTGTGAAAGTTCATAATTAGAATGGATATGAAACAGCAGACTAGTCTTTCATTTCAACTTTCATAAAAATTAATATTATTAAGAAAAAAGTAAAATCATCTGAATATTACGGACACCTTTTGTCATCATTTTGTATAATTCAATGGCCATAGAACGGTACTGCAGTTGTTCCTTTTTGGTCAAATCTGTTATGGTAACACCCCATCACAAATTCTTCCACGCTTAGTACATTATTCCGATCATGATCAAATTCTCTGAATGGTTTTTCTGGAGGAATTGTGCTACGGAATATAATGAGAAAATCTGCATATTCGTTGACAGACACGTCCCCTTCACAATCTTCATCAATGATATGGAACCAGTCCAAACACCACTGCAGTTCAGAGAAAATCGTTCTGCTGTTGCAAATACCGGATGGGAACAAGTCAAGCCATTCATCAAAGCTCAATTCCTGTTTCGGCGTTTTTGCAGAAAGAAACAAAGAGTTCCAATCATTGCTCATCACTCCGTAAACAGCCTTGGCTCTGAATGAGGACAGCTCCTGACGGCTTCTGTTTACTGTTTCGTCTACAAATTCCTGCCTTGTAAGGTTTCCATCTCCATTTGCATCCTGCATGCCAAATAATTTACGTGCTTTTTCCTTCCAGAAAGCAGAGGCTTTTCCATTCTGAGTCTCCTATATATTGAGAGAAAATATCATAATCGGTCATCTGTGCATTGATTTACAATTACTTATTTACACGCACACAATAGTACAGTTCGACAATTTAAAATGTACATGCCTAATTTATATAAAGATCGAACCCTGTTTGCAGAGACATGACATTCACATTTTCTAATTGCATTTAGTGAGAGTTCCTGTGGAGTTGGGGCGATCTACCTAGTACGATAGTTTTATTGTGAACGCACTCTATAACATATTCAAAAACATTATTGACTTATTAAAGGCTGATATAGCTGAGTATATATATATCACTTTTCTTTGCTTTGGGCACTGTGGGAATTGTGCTGGATACAAAATAAATATTAAAGTAATACCTGCAAAGCCTTTCAGTCCCTTTCGGTATATTTGTCTTTACAAACTTACACTTTAGTGGAAACAATTAAGGATGGAACCCTATTTAAATATTAGCTGACCCTAATTATGCACCTAATGGACACAGACAGCACGTGGAACTCACCTCACGGGCCCATGGTTCATGGTCACCAGCATTACAGCTTGTAGATAACAGTAGGGTTAACATGAAGGCCAAAAGGTGCATGGTCAATTTTTCTGTCTGAAATAATGACAATATCAGCCATTTACGTCTCTAACTACTTCGAACACCCTGATGCCAAAGTCAAGGCCAAGAAAAACTAATACATACCTGCTAAAATACACAGTATGTTGATTAAAAAAACAATTCCTGTAAAACACAATGAATTGAAATCTAATCTAAATAGCCTTATTGTATACAAGTTAAATCAGGCTTAATAAATAACCATGTATTTTGGTTTTATCACGTGGCGGATGGTTTTGCATTCTTTGAACGAAATATCATTACAAAGTGCATCGTGAAACAAAATTACTCCAGGGACGACTTATGCTTACCAGTTGAGCTTGTTATTGGTGATTTCTGGCAGTGGTATGAACAGCCAGCGTGTGACGTCTCGTTTATATTTTGCCAAACAAATAATTCCTTTCATGCGGAGACGATGAAGTCATACCAGCATTTATATTTCCGTATACATTAGTTTACATTTTCTTTATTGTTTGTATCTATTCAGAAACACAGCAAACAGTCATGCAAGCATAAATTGATAAGAAAAGCAATATAAAAGACGATATGGGCTGTACACAAATACAGTGTCGCTTTGCATGGATAGCCTGCCTCTGACGATTTTTTTTTGTAATTTGACGTTGTAAAATCAGTAATGCGTCTGCACCAGATGAAGCCACCCCACAGCATATACTCATAGCGGAAAGGAAGTGGCCGTTTTCCATTTCGGAACCTTTATCGGAACAATATAATTTGGAAAAAAAAGATAAGAGTTTTCGTGATAAAAGGCACCCTTAGGTATTATCTACTGTAATTCAGTTTCCACGATACAGAACCGTGATGTTGTTGTGTCATTTTGGTCAAACGTAATGTAAATAACCCATTAACAATTCTTCCGGGCATAGGACGTACATGGGCATTATTCCCCAACGTATAATTTGAGTTAAACATATCTTTAAAATATTTAGGCATTTTGGCTGTTTTCCTTTCTTAAAACAATTGTAACATTGAAATGAAACAGAAGAGGGTGTCCTTAGGTCTAATCCAAAACATTGACTTTTTAAAAATATGACTTAGCTGGGGCGGATCCAGGATTATATAAAGGGGGGGGGGGTCTGCAGATGCAAAGCCGCCGCCACCCCACCCCACCCCCCTTGCGTTGGGGTTTGGGACCCTTCATTTGGTATTTTAGAGGGCGAAATGTGCCATTTGGTATGGTTAAGAACTATGATTCTGCTAGACAAAATTCTACTTCTCAAAAGAGGACCATTGGCATGAATTTTCTTTGGAAATCGAAAGGGTAGATCAGGAACCTCTAACACCCCCTAGTTCCGCCACTGCTTAGAAAAGATATTGTAATATATGACTCGGGAAAGATATAGGTTCGCTGATAACAACTTTATTTTGAATTGTTTTGTCGAAAGGAATTTTATTTGGAAGATAGATATAAGGAATTCGACTAAAACGAACTCCTTCTGACATACATGTTTTTGTCTTCTTCAGTATTTTGGATTTCCATAGAATTCTGCTGTTTTTGCGTCACTTTGGCCAAACATATAATGGAAACAACCCATTACATATTCCTCCGCCTCCATGAAATTACTGACATCGTGGTCAATTGTTTTGAATGGTTCTTCTGAGGGCATTGCGCTGTAGAATATGAAGAAAAAGTTTGCATATTCTCTGAGAGAGACTTTGTCATCACAGTCATCATCTATTATATGAAACCAGTTCCAACACCATTGCAGTTGAGAGAAAACCAGCGAGGAGGAGCACAATGTGACTAAATCAAGCCACAAATTGAGGCTCAATTCGTCCCTTATTTTTGTTCCAGGAAGAAACAAAGAATCCCAATCGGTGCTCATCACTCCGTAAACGGCCTTGGCTCTCCAGGGGGACAAGACTTGACGACTTCTATTTGCTGTTCCCTCTACGTACTCCAACCTGGTAACCTTCCCATCTCCATTGATGTCCCTCATTCTAAAACTTTTACTTAATTTCTCTCTCAAAAGACCAGATATCTCATTGTCTTCTTTAACCTGTATATTAATATAAAGTATAATATTTGCTGATTGATGCATCATATAATTGCTAACAGTATATAATGTTCTTTTGCAGTGTATATATCTAAAATATTTAAGGGATCAACGTGAATTTTAGGTTTGAAAATTAGATCTATCTTCTTTTGCACCGCATTGTATTGTTTGCAATTTTCAACTACAAAAATATATTAAATTCATATTAATTCTAAGCAATATATATTCCAAAACTCTTTTGTCAAGCGTGTAGTTAATTTCAACAATTTGATCCTATGTCAGCGTTTAGAAATGCATACCATGCATGAAAAATTGTCTTATATAATATTCAAATCACCATGTGCACACAGGTAACACTATATGTGATGGAATAACTGATTTTATATTGACTTCTGTTAAATCCTAGTTCCCACGTGGTATGAACAAACCTTCTATGATGAAGTGGGACTCGATCCAAAAAGGACCGATATGGCCTGGAACTCCATTTAAGTCAACTTTATTTGACTAATGAGAAATAATGAGAAAAAATGTATAACTCTGACACTGGACCTTACATTTAGCAGCTGACTGACGTTTATTTGACTAACTTACTATGGACTCAAGTGGAATTCCAGTGGAATTTCTGATAAATAGGTCCTACCTTTTAATCATCTCCTCAATATATTCCCTATGTGTGCATGGATATCACATGGAACTCACCTCACGTGTAAATAGTTCACGGCCCCTGGCATTACATCCTGTAGACAGCACTAGGCTTAACACGAAGGTAAACGTGTACATGGGCGAACTATCCATCTAATAATGATAATAATTGGACTTCAAGTATCACTTTGGGCGATTGTTTACATTTTAATAACGTGACGCTCAAAGTGAAGATGATAACAAAGAAGCACGCCATGTAGGCACAATGGATACATAATCTGTATATACCGCTGACACATAATAAAAGTGTATTTAATTCCTTTAGTATGGCTATTCATAAGTTATACATGTACACAGTTAAACTGTACTATGATAAAGTGTTATTTTGTATACTTATAACCATGTTAGACTACGAATCATTCCAAAAATAAAAAAGAAAACTGCTTACCGCTGTTGTCGTATTATGAGATGTCCTGGTATGTTTTGATGATCCAGAGCGTGCTGCGTCATTTATATTGGGCTATATAATTAATTCAATACTTTACGCCGAGACCAGGAAATCATACCAGCATTCATTTATCCAATCACATCGCTTTGTGTTATGTAAGTCTCCCTTTTCTTTATTCCCAGTATTGATGAATAATCGTATTGAATTATTTGTATTGAACATTCCGAAAAACCATGACATATGTTATTTTAGGGTACTGACATTGCATATTTTCAGAAATAGACAATGGTGAATCTTACACTTAACAGCATGTAATGTAATGTAATGTAATGTAATGTATGTATTGTTTTTGGTGAGTAAAAGCGAATCACCTTACAAATAAAGGTAGCGTCAAAATTCCTACATTGCTGCTTAGCCTGATATGGAATTTTCAGGTCTTGTAATCTTAAAATACAGGGCGTATGCAAAACTCGTCAATTAGTGTAAAATTCTGTCAGCAAATGCAATTTATGTTTTCTTTTTTATGATTTATGATCATAATGTATCATATTACAGCAGGCATGCATGGCACAATATGAAAAATAGTCTACGCCAAAATAGGCCACCATCCTATCCTGTTCGTCGATTGTATTGTAGTCGCTTGTGTTGATGCCGAGACCATGGAATCAAACCAGCATTTATCATGTGAAGTACAACAGTTTTCATCGTTTTCATTGTTTGACTCTATTCAGAAACACCATAATCTTTCATGTAAACATAAAGTGATGACAAAAGAAACAAACTAACGGTAAATGATACAACACATTAACAGAATCAAATAATAAAACACGCATGGTTGTGGAATCTGTTGAAAGAAGAAATATGGCAAAGGAGAAGTAAAAGGAAATATGGTTATAAATGTACGATCCTGACATTACCAACCCATGCTTCCTTGTGTGCACACAACTGTTCCTCCATTTTCAGGAAGTTGGGCAACTAGACTGACATGCGTATTCGCGAGATTTAAAATTCTTTTCAGTAGTTATTGGGTGCTCTAGACAGAGTCGTAAGGTCTAGGCGACTGTTATGGGTTGAATTTTGACAAAGGTACATTAACAAATTGGTTGAGCCAGTACCCCTTAGGGCAGGGTATGTCACCCGGATTCGTGGCATCTATACTAGATTCCAACTCTCCGATAGAAGGTTGAACAAACTTAGCTAAGGTATAGTAATCCATACTTCTAGGCCAGGATATCTTTTTTCTCTTTTATTTTACCAAATATACATCAGATATGAACCCAAATAAAATGAAAGGACACTCTCACTTAAATTTAAAGTAGGAAGTTAAAATAAAACACAAATGGGTTGGTTAAATGGAGTTTTTTCATGTCTTTTTGCCATAATGTGCAAACAGAGAAGGTAATGCAGCAATTGTAATATAATCAATCAAAAGTTCAAATTGCCTTTCCGATAAACTGTTAAGCTCTTACCACAATACGCGGAGTCATTTTCGAATCCAGACATACTAAATTACTCATTGTCATATTATCAAAAAGTCTCTCACATTGTTTGATTGCAAAATCTACAATTAATTTGTTTGTGCATAGATATTTTCCATTTTCCCATGCTGATGTATACGCTTGTCCTTCTTTCCCCGTGATTATTAAACATCATGCAACGAACCTTTTTTATGTAATGGCGTGGCGACAATAACTCATGTCTTACTTACAGTATTAACGGATTAACTATTCTTTAAGCATCCCTATCCAGACTCATATGGAATTTGCATACTCAGCTTAAGATGGCATGAACAATATTTCAATGTAAACCAACGGGATACAAATTATCACAATCTATAAATACGGTAAATATGTGTTGGAACCACAGATTTCAAAACTGTTTTATGTTTGTGGATAATTATAAGTTATCAGTAGGCGTCCATTGTCTATTTTCTCAGTTTCCTTAGATTTAAGAAGGAAACATTTATATAATTGTAACAGGGAAATAAGTGAAGATCAGTGTTACTCATTTAATATAATAAAATTATCACACGTCATGACCATGCAAATTTCACGACCTAACTAAAAATAGGGGTTACTGCAACGTGGTGAACGCCGTTCTTTCCCATCGTTTAATTCCGTCGGCTCCTCGCCTGAGAAGTACTCAAATGCGCTGTTGTCGAACGAAGTTGAATAACAGTTTTCATCTCTCTGATGATGAGAGATAGGTGCTTGGTATTCACCGTGCCTGGAGGAAGTGGGCCTTATAACTGGACGTGGAATGTTGGTTGCAATCGAAGCAGGAGAAATGCTCGACGCCTGCTTGCTACAAAGGCAAATAGGTATTAGTTAAGTTTAGCATCATAGGAAACCATTTTTTGTTACTGACATATTCGGGAAGATGAATATATGACTTTCTTGTTATTGGCACTCAGCATGATCTATGCTTGTCTTATCATTACACTTATGTTGATATCAGTTATCTTAACTCTTCATCCAGTTACCTTTTCAATCGCTGTATTTCCCTCCAGTGGACATAACAAAAGATGCCAAATCCGAAAACGGCAACAATAAAGGCAAGAGAACCCAGCACGGCACCTATTATCCATATAGTCGGGGGCTGAAGAATTTTTGGCGGCGAGGCTATTTTGATCTTGCACACTGTATGGACAAAAGATGAAAAATGGAATCGCGCTAAACAGCAATGACAACAAAACTGCAATGCAGAATTCACACACATTTTGAGAAAGGACCATAACTACGGGCAATTTTGTTTTTTGCAAATGATATAGTCATGCATTCTGCTTACCTTACAACAACCGTTGTAGTCATCAGATTCAATCCTGTGGACATTAGAATCATCACTGATGTCATGAGCACAATCTATAGTGTCATTAATATGCAGGTCGTCTAAGAAAATGTTAATCTAAATTCCTCAGATAGGGTCGTCAGCAATCAAATATTTTAACGCAAAAAGCAATTTGTGTAAAGTTGAATTTTTTTTTTTTTACATTTGCAGTAGAGGGCGTCTGAGCACCAAGATCTGTCCACGTTAAAGCCATGTCACAGTGGTACGAGGTGACAGAAACATACCTTCAGGTGCAGTCCAATCGTGCACACTGGTATTTGGATAACACACTTTGCCACTGGGACCAAGCTGGCATTGAGTGTAGCACTTGCCATTAATAAGACAGAAACCAATCTGAAAAATCATTGAAGAAAAAAAAACTTGAAAAGTGTAAAAAAAACACATGAACGTCCCTCATGGTGTTATGTTCTTCACAAAGTAGAATCGACGAGCAGGTCAAAATATGCACGACATTATCCATTTGATTTCTTTCTGCGTTTTAACAAGGGAAATATAATATTAATACATTTGTCCGTTTACCTTTATAGACCAATCCTCAACAGGCTTATTCGCAGAACAATACTGACAGGACGAGCCCGGCTTGACATCTCCATCATTATAACACTGCGTGTTTATACTGCATGTATTTGGCTATATTCATTAAGGTAAGAAAAACTTTTATATTTGTTCATAAACAGTTGCACTTGTTATAGTTGTATGATTCGATCTTTATGAAATAAGACACAAGCAAAACTGATTTTAGAAATCAATAATCTAGCGTCTAAATCATTTTTGCTACAACTGTAATTTATCATATATTTGAAATACATTAATTGACTTCATAAAACAAACTGCAATGCAAAGAAGCAAATTTACCTGTCCAATGAAGACGTTTATAATACTACAACCTGATCACATGCTACAAGTGGTGTGCTTAATTTTAATTATATACCACTGGTAATAAATGTTCCTAACACAGAACCTGTTGTGATGACGAAAGTTAAGCATGGGGGGGGGGTGTGAAAATCACGTTGACAAAGTAACAGAAATGCACACTTAAAGGAAACAAAACGACAAACGAATGACTATACAAATAGTTCCTTTTACAATATAAAAGCATTCTTCCAGGTTTGCCAACACCGACCGTGTAATGCTTGGTACAAGTTTATCATAGGGGAGAGCGGGGTTGGTTGGAACAGTTTTCACCTTTTTTGCGATATCTCAGCAGTCAAAGCTTTGGGGACAAAAATAAAAAATCTGATAGGGGAAAATTATATGCCGCACTTATCTATGAAATAAAACATCAAGTACGTCTTTTTATTTTAGAGTAATAAATGCTCAAAGTTGGCTCCTAAAACGTTCCATCTCACCCCACCCGCGGGGTCAGTTGGAACAGGCAGTGGGGTGAGTTGGAACAAGAGGGCGAGTTGGAACGCTTGCATATAAATTCAAAGTATAATTCATTTTAAGAGTAGGTTTATCTATATTAATTTCCCAACAAGTACCTGTTACTTTGTATTCGTATCTCCATAGTTTGTAAGCATTTTTTACGTTTACAATTTGCTTTCAAATAGTCTTTTCGATGTATAAACCATATCCAGTTACACTTCATTTCATAATGATAACAAAAGTGGTGTAGTTTAAGAGAAAAGAAATTGAACTCATATAACTCAACCTATTAACAACAGTATGTTAGACCTACAAATGAAAACTGTATCTCTTTCAACTCAACAACTCAGAATCAAAATCGCAGTTCTGACATATGTAGGCCCTANAACGCTATGCACAATTTCAGTGATATAATCCTTATACTTTAGTTTACAGCACGATGAATGTCAAAAATATGAAAACTTACTTCGAGTAGCGAAAATAAGTTTTTTTCGCATAAAACTTTTACTGCATTTTCGAAACTTCCACAAGTTTACCGGATGAATGACCATGCCACGTGACATTTTTATGCTGAAGGAGCACATGATCGGTCTTCTGATTTAAGAAATAAAGCCAATGTTCCAACTTACCCGCGTTCCAACCCACCCCGCTCTCCCCTATATATATCGCATTTATGGTACATTCTTTGGGCGCCACATGAACGACGAGTCATTTAAGAAAAAAAAAACATATATAGGAAAAGGAACACTATTTTGGTGCTTGTCATTTGGACTACGTAACGTACGAGTAGATATCTACTTACTCGACGGTACCAAGTGGAGTTGCTGTAGGTGATGTTACAGATGCTACATTTATCAGCGACATTTTCCTCTCCGTCGGCGTAACAACCACAATCTATGGTGCAGATATCGGTCTGGCAAATGTAAGAATAAGTTTAACAAAACCTTACATTCAAATATGTTTGCAAAATGACAAAAGGTACGAAACACATATAACAGAAATACTCATTTAGTTTCCATATCTTGTAAATAATAATAATAATAATCACAACTTCCAAAAGTTCATGTAACAAAAGCAAAAGTTTGCCACAGTTACATTGTTAAAAAAAAGATAAAGACGGCCTTTATTTGCAACACAGGAAGCTTACCTTCAGCTTACAGTTTTTTGCGTCATTACTATTACAAAGGAGACACTTGTCATCATACTTCATCAGGTATGTAGCATTGCTAAATGTTGCGTTGTTATTGCTGACGCTAATGCCATAACGGTACATAGGAGGAAGGGTACACTGGTTACTGCGCTTTTGGCGTCTGAGGTTGGGTAGAAGACACAAAACTTCCTCGAAGTGAACAAATTCTGCTGGTATAACTATCTCCGTTTTCCTGGCGGCTTGCTGAGCTTCTACCATGACCTGAATCAGACAAACAAATAAGTAATAATGTATTATATCATTTGAAATCGATTGTAATTTTCATTTACTTCTCAACCTGATAACAAAATGATCTCGCTCCCCCCTCTTCAGTTTAATAACGCAGATATTTTGGGAGCTGTCATTACCAATTTCTAGTTTGTATCTTTTAAGAGCTCAGTGCTCACATTACCTCCTGAATTTCCACTTTACATGTTAAGTTTTTATTGTCGAGAAAGGTGCCACCGTAGACGGGTGACCTTGCACATGGTCTTGACCTAGTTTTACACAGACCGTCGCCCGGGAGATAATAAATGATCGGTGCGGCGTATATATCCACGGAACAGTCTTCGCCAGCGAACGTTTCTTCGCAGTTACAAGTGCCTGTGAATCCACAACATCAGAATGTTGAGACAATGTAATTTATGTAAGCATGTAGGTCAAAAACAATGTTTGAAAGAGCATAAACAGACAATAAAGGCACAATAAGCTTGATTTCGTAGATGTAATTTTCATTTTTGCTTTGAATTGAAAAAGTATGAAGTCACAGACCGTTGCTGCACTGGCCATGTCCACTGCATTCATTTGGACACATCACAGCCTCCATTTCTTCGGGAAGGGAAACTTCGCCAGTCTCGTTGTTAGTCACCCAAAATGTTGTGTTTTTTTCTAGTTCTCCGAGACACGAACTCTTGACGGCCTGAAGAGCAGCAGGCGCCCATTCTGTGCTACCAGTTAGCTAGAGAGGTGAAACACGATAAATAAACATGTCCCATCCAAAATATAGACTGCATTTTGCAAATGAAATTAACATTACATATCATTTTTGTCGTTAGAAAACGGGAAATGTTACTTTTATAGAACATTAAATTATGCAAAAAATTGTTATTTAAAACAAGGCTTATTGGGGAGTGACTATATGTGAGTGCTCTCGTATTCGGACCCAAGGTGTTGCTGAACTAACTGTGTAATGATGGGCAAGTGGGAGACCCTTTTTGGACTTACGTATATATCTTCTACACATCCTTTAATGGAATTTGTGAAATCGGCACCTGCAACCGACTCGCACGATTTGCCCGTGCTAGTATTCGCCACAAACTCTTCACAGAATTCACGTGCAGTATTATTTGTCCAATTGTTCTTCCACGATGGTTCCTAAACATAGTTTTAAGGTAAGTTGTGTTGATTGTTTTGTGCATTTCGAACTGTAAAGCAGATATGTTTCTCTACAATTGCTCTGAAAACTGCAAAATCTGTATTTATCGTGTAAATCAGGCGTCCAGTCAAAACTTAAGGTACGGTGATCTTAAATGTGATAAAGTGCTAAATTAGGTTTTTTCGCTTGTGCTATCTTATCAGGTATTTTCATACAACATAGAAACGTTATATTGTTACTGCAAATAAAAAAGATTAGGTCGATTTACCGGCACTCTATGATCAATGTCGAATTCGAATACTCGAGTTTCCAGAACATCGTCATGACCTTGATCGTGCTTATCTGCGGCTCTACGGCGTCTACATTTTTGTTGCTCGCCAGAGGAAAAGCTCCCATCCCCTGGACACTTGGCAATATTCTCCTCGTAACCACACTGCTCGACCGAATTGGCGTCATTGCTCTCTTTCGCACACCGGCAATAGTTGGACCGTGGTGACTGGTTTGGTGCGTTCGACTGGGAAGGTGGAGGCCCGTTATAAATTGAATCTCGCGGCTGTACCCTAAAGTTGAAGACTAACGTATATTCTTGGTTCAGGGGTTTCAAGACCATTGTATATATGAGCGTATGTATATGCAAGTGTGTAATTTGTAAGAACTGTCTTCTTAGAATATTTCACCTTTTAGCAATTTATTTGCTTTCGGGAAAATAAACAAAAATATGTGAGTTCCCCGTATTTTAAAATACCTCCATGATAGTACAAATCTTCTTGGATATCTGGTAACCCGATCAATCTGTCCGTATCTAGTCAGGAAATCGTCATATCGGTCATTGTTGAGCGTTCCACACAGTCCGACAGTGTTGTTAAAATCCTTTGCTCCTGGTCGAATCTGCACGTTCATAAAGTCGTCGTATCCGTACCGATACACCACGATAACCACATATCCGCCAGTTGGAAGGTATACCTTAACACGTAAATGTGCCGTGACTCGAATTGCTATGTCATGCATATTCTTGCATGTACTTAGAATCATTTTAATGCAATTACCCTCATAAAAATGATTCGTTTAAACAAAACTAAAATTAAATGAAATAAATGTATCATTAAATACAACCTCAATTGCCGATAGGCTGTCACTTTCCTTCGCAAGGAGAGCATTTATGCTACCACCTGTATAACTAGACAACAATGTCAATGTAACACAGTTTAGTTTTGTCATGCATCATATGGCACTTTACCTTAAAGTGTTTGCCGCCATTTTGAGATTCTACTCTTAACTGTCCTTCCTCACAGCCGAGTAGTCCAGCCCGCATTGGTCTCTTGGCAGTGATTTGATCCACTCCTGAACCAGGCTTGCATGTGTCCACTATAAAGACGTCCCCCCCGGACATAACACTCACGGCACAGTTACAGTATGCCAAACCCCGATTACACGTCTTGAAAAAGACATGCACCTGCAAGAACCAGGTCGTAAATATTATGAACAAAGCAAGTTTTCATTTATTGCACTTTGGAGATGTGAGGAATATTCCCAAGTAAAGTTTATGTTAATTTCTGATGATATCGGACATAAATGTATTTTTATTAGATTCTAATGATACAGAAACACGGGCAACATAATAAATAAATGAGTTCACGTTTAAGCAGACAACAGGTGAAGATGTTCCATTAATGCTCTATCAATTACCTGAATTGGTAATTTGGTATGTTTGTACAGAACAAATTCTCCGCCGAACTGGCATTCGTAGGGGCTGCAAAAATGAAAACAACGCGTGATATGGCGTTATCCACATTATCATTAAAAGATGGCAAAACAGTCAATTCATTCCGAGATGTTTCACATGATAACTACAATGCACATTCCAAAGACTGTTTAAGGAGTAATTTTGCACATATACAATTGTTTTTTAGAACCGATAAAATGACCCCAATTACTCTGAAACATATTTGCAAGGTACTGCAGTTTGCGTCCGCTTTAAGTCAAAACTGTGACAAAAATGCTTTAGTGATAACGTCGGCAGTTGATATGTTGGTACAACATTCCATTCTGTAATTCTTGTATATTTTCTATTTGAATAGTCGGTAAAAAGATCGACAGTTTACTGTACTACAAGAGAGAGAGAGAGAGGCTGTATTCCCAGAGCTTTTAGATCGATCTATTCCCGCGGGGAGTCTCATTAGATTACTGTCATATAATCCGGCTTAAATGTCCGTCCCGCCTACTACAAGCTGTAAAGGGGTAATTAACTTTCGTGTCCGCCCGACTGACAGCTATTTAGCGTGAACCCCAAAGAGTTAGGTCGATCTAAAGTAGATCGATCTAATCTCTGGAAATGGGGTCAGAGAGAGAGACAGAGAGAGAGAGCTGCAGTCAAACGTCTATTACTTAAAATAACAGGTGTTTGGTCGGCACGTACGCGTAATTAACATCATAACATAGCTGCCTACTCACTTCCCATCAAACGTCCTCATATGAGGATCATTATTGGACATGCATATTTTGCCCTCCACGCTGACATCTGTGTCCATCACCAGGACCTGAAAAAATTTGAAATAGCATAAAACTGCATTGGTTAACATCAAAAATGAAAAGAAACCATGTATTATCAAAACCAAGTACAATGGGAATAACTGTTATATTTCAAGTACACTGGTACAAACAGATCTGAATAATTTGAAAAATCTAATTTAAGTACGCAGAATCTACGTAGCTCTACTTTGACCTGGCCTGATGTCATACTTACCGGTATATCCGGCAGGATGTAGTCGCTCCATGCAGGATGAGTAATGAATTCACCAGTTTGTAAACTGACTCTGGTATAAGTATCTCCGTCATATACTCCATCGATAACCGGGGCTATCTTAAAGGAATGGGTCTTATTCCAATTCGCTACATTTATCTCTAGTCTGCATGGTGTCCTGTCTAATTCTGCAACGAATTCCAGTCTTTTCCCGCTATTACACAGTTGCTGTTTAGAAACGTATGGGATTCGTATCTCAATAGGCAGGACAGTTTCACTGCATTCGCTTTGGAGATCAGAACAAAGAATGGGGATCGTTGGCTGAAGCTTTACCTCAGTTGAGACAGCATCGCTTTCTCTTAATTTTATGGGCAGTTGGTTGAGAACCTACAAATGTAAACAACATTTAATACACACGCTTATTGTTGTCTATTTATCGAACCAATTTAAACGTTTTTAAAAGAATGACAAATTTAGGAAACTGATACTTTGCGTTTTATGCATTGTGGGTTGGACAAAGATCTCATGACACATAAATAGGGAACGTTAAGAACAATTGCAAGAGCCATCACATAACCGGAAGCCAGTACAATTCACGATGTCATGTCTGCCTTACCTTAAGACCAGCAAATAAACCATTGCTTTCAAGGGGATCGCTCTTTGCTCCAACCATAACACCATTTTGCTTGAATTTTGCCCTCAAAATGCATTTAACCTTGGAAAAAGAGATGCGTGAGTTGAAATGAATTTAATCCACACAATACTGAGTATCGTTGATAGATAATTTATGGTTACATTGACATTTAAATTTTTCTCTTATTTTCAATTATTAAAATTAGAACAAGGGATGGATTTTGTTCAAAGAGACATATAAACTTTTAAAATTATTCTACAAAAATGAGACCGATACTCACGCTAAAACCCAATGAAAACCTCCCAACCCAGAGAGATTCCTTCAGAGTAGCTGGCATATTAATTGTCGGAATATCTGTGTCTTCAAAAATCATCATGCCATCAAAATACCAATATGCATCAAAAAACAATTCGTCCTGTCTTTTTTCTGCTATTTCGTCATAGTTTTGGTTGCACTTGAAAAGTATTTCTCTAAATCGCTTGCCATATTGGTTTTCTCTAATGCCTTCGCCTACGGTTAATGTCGGAACCCGAGTGATGTTCGGAAAGTTATCTGGATAATATAGTTGAAAAGTTACAATTTTTTTGATAATTTCCTCCCCTATACTCCTTAAAAGCGAACCTTTACATGTACTTTTAGACCAGCAAATAAAGTTTTTGAATTAATCTGATATTTTGAACTAACCACAATAAAAGCAGGTCATTGCTGCTTTTTGCAAATGCGTTACCATAACAATAACAGTACTGGACAAATTCTTGTAAAACACATTACAGAAATAGCCTTATGTCATTTCCCAATATATTAACACGTACATGTGCAGTTATGAATTCACGCTATAAAATCCTAGGTAGTTTCGTGATTTCATTAATTTACCATCGCAAAATGAGCCATTCCCAACAAATCCAGGGTTGCACACACAGCTGTATGTTCCTGGTTCATTATAGCATGTCGCAGTGGGCGCACATTGGATAATCGATTCGTCTAAGCACTCGTTTATATCTGTAAAAAGTCGAATCGATTATGAATATTAAATGCAATGTTTTCTCAAACTTGTATTTAGAAAGAAACTTTTATGCGAAGAAAGCAATTTAGCAAAGTACTAGTTTAGCGATATTCGAAATATACTATATACATGTATATGATTTTGACTCTTCTCCACATCCATAATGTGGCGCCTTCAAATCAACTGAGAAACGAATGTATTGATTATGACTGAATATGCAGTAGGCTTGTGCATTAAAACACTGCTACTGTTTTCCTGGTTCAATACCTGTGCAAATAAATCCGTCGCCAGTGTAACCAGAGCTGCAGTGGCAACTGTAACTTCCAGGTGAGTTGACGCACACTCCCCCCACTGCGGCACACAGGGATTCATTGGCAAAACATTCGTTTACATCTGCAATGGGCGAAAATGAATAAATAAACAAGCAAACATCAATGATATAGAATTAGCACACGTGAATAAATCGAGTATATAAGAACTAAGATCACAAAATAATAATAATCGCATGTTGTTCATGGCAAAACAGCATTTAGATGCGTTAATTTTCCACAAACCATTTGGCATTTGAAATATGAGAAAGAAGTGAGAAATAGAGTGCAAAGTAATAAATAAATATTACGATTTAAAAATGAAATGTCAATATCAGTATTAAGATAGCAGGTCATGTTATTAAGGAATGATTTTCCAAACATTTAAGATATATTTTATTCCCAGATCTTCCGTGCGATATATGCATAACTACTGGAATCTCACTAAGGCGACATGCAAATCCTATATGCATATACACATGCAAGTCTGCATTTCTGAGTATTGGGCTGTCATACCCATCAAACACATAACGTTATTTTACCGTTACCATAACGTTAATTTTATCAAAAAACGTTATGGCCACGTCATGGTAACGTTATAACACTTTCTGTGTTTGCTGGGTAGAGACTACAGATTATGAGAGAGATAGTAGAAGGACGTAGAGACAGAAAGAGAGCCAGTTGTACCTATCTCACAGTCTCGTCCACTGTAACCACCAGCACAATGACAATCATACACGTGGGTCCATGGATAGTTCACACAAGTGCCATTATTCTGACACGGATTGCTGACACACGTGTTCATATCTGCATTGAAACATGGTATTTCCACTTACACTGTTTCCTCAAAATCAAAATTAAATTTTAATATTGAGCTTAATCATAATCCATTGTCTTCACTTAATTAACGTGTCCGCGTGTTTTCGTGCGGAAGAGGGTTAAATGTTTCAACCATAACATTGCCTTTTTATTTAATATATATATATAGGGGAGAGCGGGGTTGGTTGGAACACTTTTCACTTTTTTTGCGATATCTCAGCAGTCAAAGCTTTGGGGACAAAAATAAAAACACTGATAGGGGATAATTATATGCCCCACTCATCTATGAAATAAAACATCAAGTAGGTATTTTTATTTTAGAGTAATAAATACTCAAAGTTGCCTCTTAAAACGTTCCATCTCACCCCACCCGCGGGGTAAGTTGGAACAGTCAGTGGGGTGAGTTGGAACAAGAGGGCGAGTTGGAACGCTTGCATATAAATTCAAAGTATAATTCATTTTAAGAGTAGGTTTATCTATATTAATTTACCAACAAGAACGTATTATTCGTATCTCCATAGTTTGTAAGCATTTTTTAGGTTTATAATTTGCTTTCAAATAGTCTTTTCGATATATAAACCATATCCAGTTACACTTCATTTCATAATGATAATAAAAGTGGTGTAGTTTAAGTGAAAAGAAATTGAATATCACATAACCTATCAACAACAGTATGTTTGACCTACAAATGAAAACTGTATCTCTTTCAACTAGACCTCAGAATCAAAATCGCAGTTTTGACATATGCACACTCGGTCACCCTTAATTAGTACAGTCTTCATGTGACCACTTTAGACAAACAATGCATTTAACCCATTTCTCTTTTGGTCGGCTGTTACTGAACGGCTCCCCACAAACCAGACATGGCCACTCTTCTAATTCTGACTCAGAATCGCTGATCATTTTTAATTTCCTTTTTTCTTGATTTTCTCTATCGACTAGAAATATTTAACTGTTTTTTTATTTTTGTTGCACTTGTCCTTTTTAATTTTGTTGGGCTTGGTCTTTTCTTTTTCGAGTAGCTCTTTTTCAGGTGTGTCAGTTAGAACTGCACTGCATTGTTTTCTTCTTTTAATCTTTGGGCTGCGACGGTGAGCCCAATTATTGCTGGACTTGAGCTGTTTTGGGGTTTTCTTAAGTGCGCTATAGTGTGCTGTAGCACCTCTTCCGGTGAGGGCAACTGAGATTTCAACTGAAACTTTGCCTAAGTTACGAGGTGAATGTTTGTCTTTTCTGGCGGATTTTGTACTCTCGTTCACTAAACATTAACAGCAACCCCCAATCCATTACACAAAGCATTTAAAACAATATTGGCAGAATTGGTGTTGTATAGTTTTTCCATAACGTAGGCTCTCAGCTAGAATATTTTCATTTTGCCGCGAAATGCAGAGTAATAATCGACATTTTCTTCCACTTCTAACAGAAATTTATCGCAAAGAGTAACAGTTGGCATGCAGACCCCTTTCGACCAAACAGCTAGCAACTGCATTTAACAAGCAGTGACCATCCCCCCTTGTATTTTCTACAAGCATGTACATTCCGGCATCTTGGAGATGTTCTACCAGCTGGATTTCGTCTCCAGTTGGAGTTGTACTGGGTTACTACATTACTACTCTCTTTAAAGTTGAAAATAAAACATTTAGAGAGATAAAAAAAAAAATGAAAAACACCATGCGGGGTGGGTTGGAACACTCCTGACAGTGTTCCAACTGGCCCCATGTCAAATGTTCCGACCAACCCCCATGACGTCATGGCCTACTTATGACACTGTACTTCTTTAACACGTGGGAGGTGATTAAAAAAAACTACAGCTTTTTGAACATAAAGGTGGTCCTAAGCGCTATGCACAATTTCAGTGATATAATCCTTATACTTTGGTTTACAGCACGATGAGAGTAAAAAATATGAAAACTTACTTCGAGTAGCGAAAATGAGTTTTTTTCGCATAAAACTTTTACTGCATTTTCGAAACTTCCAAAAGTTTACCGGATGAATGGCCATACCAAGTGACATTTTTATTCTGAAGGAGCACATAATCGGTCTTGTGGTTTAAGATATAAAGCCAATGTTCCAACTTACCCGCGTTCCAACCCACCCCGCTCTCCCCTATATATATATATATATATATATAGAGAGAGAGAGAGAGAGAGAGAGAGAGAGAGAGAAACGAGTCTTACCTGTCTCACAGTTACGTCCACTGTAACCAGGAGCACAACGACAATAATACACGTGGGTCCATGGAGAGTTTATACAAGTGCCATTATTTTGACAAGGATTGCTGACACACGTGTTCATATCTGAATTGAAACATGGGTTTGAATGCAATCTTTACTTCACATTGTTTTCCCCAAATTAAAATTAAATTAAATTTTATCATCGCACTATTTATTAGTCAATATCTCACAGAGTAAATGGTGTCGAAAGATGAACGCGTACGGTACCTATATATTTTAGTGCAAAAGAGAGTTTAGACATGTATTAATCTTGATAATGCTTTGTTATTTTTTTAGTCAATACAGTAGAGTATGATGAATGGCGCATTAATAAAATTCATTGCCTCTTAGATATTTTGGTTTTATAAATGTTTTGCAAAGCATTTAAAATAAGATTTAATTGGTATATCTTGGCGAATGGGCATGACCTCCTGCGACAATTTACCGTGCTAGTCTCATTTTATCATGCCGTATCTCTATGAATAATATTCATTCCCAAACATTTACAAAACGGCAATTTTATTCGTTTTAGATGATTATTAATCGACACCAAACATTTTCTCTGCAATGTTAAAATGTACAAAGGCGACAAAAGAATATGAATATATGCCTACATTATGACACAAGAGCAAGATGGACATAATGAGAATGACGAAGTGTTACCTGTCTCACAGTATCGTCCACTGTAGCCATCCGCACAAAGACATTCATACACGTTGCCAGAATGATAATTTATACAAGTAGCGTTGTTTTGACAAGGGTTAGAGACACAAGACCTCATATCTGAATAAAAAATATACAAGGTTCAAAGACAATAATTCGGATCTAAAACATTTTGGCAAAAAAGAGACATGGATATGTCTCCATGATACATTAGTTGCTGTAATTTTCTAAGCAATAACCCAAAAGTCGTTGGTATATTGATATCTAATGTGTAAATCAAAGGATACAGACACTGATGGCATGTTGATTAAAGATTGTGACGACGTTCCTTTCTCTGTTGTGCCTCCTTGTGGCGCCTTTACCTCTAACCACTTGCGATAACTTAAGATGGTGACTGAAGAGCCTCCACGGAAACATTTGGAGTACCAAAAATTCATTCATACCTCCTGTCAACCATCTAGTGGCGCAGAAAATGAAAAAAAGGGGTTCAACGATCGATTAAACATTGCGCAGTGGAACGTCTGAATTGTCTATAGTCTATGTGGACACCGTATTTTGCACACAAGAATCACCATGGAACAAACAAGTGATTCTGTGACCAAGAGGTACTTCATAGTTTAACAGAGATATCGCATATTTAAAAGAGGCACAAGGGTTGCGAAAGCTTTGCATGGAATCACAATATGGCGAACATTTAGGGACCTTTTCATAATCTAGTCGCACACAGGGATTAAAAATTTAACAGCAAATTAAATAATGATAATTATTATTTTAATAATAACGTATGAATATGACCAGAGCGTTGATGACAGTAGCAGTGGTATCTTTACTCAAATGATCACTTAAAGAAACTATATTAAGTAACTGGTGCATGCAAGACGTAGAGATAAAGTACAGTAAAGATAAACACTGAGATTTCTAGCACTAGGACATGCTTTTACAACACTTCATCTATTTCTTATACTGAAATTCTCAGCTAACTTTCTTTTGTGTGGATGAGTTAAACATTATAACAAGGAACTCAGTGTTGTCATCATTAACCGTTAACTTGGTCCTTATCATTCATGTTCTATGGTTTGAGATACAAGTTCTTATTTGTTTTTTGGCAGCATCAGGATTCTTAAAATCACATTGGGTGTGTAACTGAATATCATCAGCATGCAAATGGAAACCAGTGTTGTGAAGGCGGGTAATTTCTCCTACAGGCAGTGTATAGAGAATTTCAAAGGGCCAAACACACTTCCTTATAACATTTCCGTTTCGTTCTTTTCGGCCTTTTCGTTCACTATTGAGATTAACACAACGGCAATCATGGCGCTTCCACTATCAAATGAAGACAACCAGTTGCCTTTTTCTCTTAGATGAATTATAACAAAAAAGTAAATAAACGCAACATAGATATCCTAATATAGCACAAAATTCAGTAAAATCAACCGTGATTTCATTTTCAAGTTCTGTCGAATTGCAGAGTTTGTACCAAGCTTTGTGTGTCACATTTGCATTGGTTTCTAAGACTCCATTATTTGTGCATAGATTTTCATCCTTATTACATATAAGTCAACACCACCTTACAATATTTTCATTGCCGATACTCTTGTTATAGGCTATTTCCGATGATCAACATTAAACATTTAAGATACGTGCTTACCGAACTCACAGTTGTCTCCAGTATAACCATGACCACAATAACAAGAGTAGCTAATGTTGCGCCAGCTATCAGTGGCACACGTTGCGTTATTCCTGCATGGGCTCCTGGCACATGGGTCAACTACTGCAGAAGAATATGTATAGAACGTAACTTATATAGTATCATATTACTGTCGGCAAAAAACCGAAACTCCAAAGTCTATCCCGTCTTTTCAAATAATGTTTAAGTACAAATACACGAAGACCGTGATCTTATACATAGGCTTTTTTTCTAATAAATGTGGAAATCTGTTAAAACTATCTCATCATAGACAATAGATCAGCTGCCTGTGTATATTAAGATATTAAAAAAATATATAGATTTCTGTTTTCTTCGATATATTTCTTATATTTTATACACATGTATTCCATGTTCATGACGTTTAAATATTCATTTGAATAATCGCATGTGATATCAATAAATGAAAGGGATAACAACTTTTCATTTTTGCCGAAAATAAATTTTCCTGGGGTAAACAACAATTTTCCCATACTAACCAACGCTAAATGTATCTATTTCTACATTCAAAGTTAGTTCCTTTTTTCTAAAAAGTTCCTTTTTTGTAACAATCTCTTAAGAATTTATTACAGGGCATAGACATCTACCGAGGTCACGTGGTCCAATGACAAGCTCATATTTCAAAATAATTGCTATAACTGCCGATTTTGTGGTAAAACAGAATATGCTATATTTCTATGGGTTGTTTACAATGTTTTTATTGTGAAATATAGATCTCATACGAAGGGCTTTTATCCCTTTAAACATCATATAAAAGTCTTACTTGTTGTGGTTTCTACAGTTGTTGTGGATTCTACAGTTGTTGTGAATTCTGCAAAAGTAAAATGAGAAAAAAGAATAAATTTCTTGGAAGAGAGGAACTGGAAGCAATCGCTGTTTATTGTTTGCTAATTATTGTGTAATATGAAATCCTTTTGATTTAACCTCAGTAATTCTACTTTGCCATACTACCCTCCTATTTTGAGTCGATATCATCAGAGAGAGACGAAGTCTTACCAAACTCACAGTAACGGCCACTGTAACCATTAGCACAACGACATTCAAACACAGGGTAATGGTTAAAGTTCATGCAAGTAGCGTTGTTTTGACATGGATTACTGACGCATGAATTCAAATCTGAATAAATAAAAATATACAAGCCTTAAACGTTAAGTGTGTGTCCATGATAAGACCAGTCAGAGGGTGGCAAGGTGGGGGTCAACAGATTTCAACCAAATTCATAATATAGTTGCATACATAGGAGATATTCATATTGAAGGCAACAATCCCAAAAGAAATCATTGGATATAATTATAATATAATATTAAATGTTTTGGCCATTTTTGGCTTGATTTTCAGCTTCTGTCAATAAAGCCACTTCATAAGCAAATATGTCAAAACTGATGACTTTTTAAAATAAATTGATAATTTACCTATTTAAAGTAGCCATTTGCCATTGAGAATATGTTACTTAATTTTAGTTTAACCCACAAACTAACGAGCCACGCCCATTTTTATAACCCCACCCCCCAAACTCACTTTTCTACCAAGCAATGTTCAAGCATTCATATCTCTCTTTTTGCAGGGTTGACAGCCATAAAATTGTATAGGGATCCTGAGCATATATTGGTCTCATCATACAAATTTTAAAAAGTGTGTTAAACACAACAGAAGATATTGAAAAAGTGCCTCAAACATAAGCAATTTTAGCAGAAAACCATATATTGAGGAACCTAAGCCTGACGACAGTTTGAAGTGGTTCAAAAAAAAAAATAATAAATAAATAAAATAAATAAAAAATGCACATTCTAACAGGGGCGGATCCAGAGATATTTTCTGACAGTCTTCCAAATTCTCTTTGTTGATCCATCCTACATTTTTGACCGTCTTCCGACAGACAAAATTAGATACCCGACAATGTAAACTTCAAAATCTGAGCCTCAATCCGCCCCTGCTGACGACCAGCTGCTATGGTCATTTCTTGTGATATTCTGGTGCACACCAATCCTTCTGAGATGTACCTAAGCATCTCTAGTGCTTGTTCTTCATAAAATTAAGAAAGCATTATGTTTTAACACTGTAAAGACGATGTGCTTTGCTCCACAGTTGCTCCGGTGATAATCCTAGTACCCGCCATGTTGAAAATAGATCACAGAGTTAGCATTGTTATTTTACATTTAGTTTCTACAACATAAACAAATTTAAGAAATGTATTTTTGCTTCATAAGTTTGTCTGCAGGGCAAACAAGATTGTTTTAAGGGCTTTTCACAAACCTATACATGGTTTTGACTTATTAATTTAGTTGAAGAAACAGATAAGCATTTCAGTAGTATAAAAATATTCGTTTTTAGGCCCTTTTTAAAATTGTTATAGTTCTTATTTTACAAGGTTTAACACAGATTTTATTTCACAAAATTTATTTTGCAACCCTTTTCTATCAGCACATACCAAAATTATATGGATACAACCTGCAAAAAAGAAGATGTGTGCATTTAAAGAAGGGGAGGGGGTCAAGCATACGGAAAACATGCCTTATTAGAATCAACCTTGTGTGGTCATGACAGTGCCCTTTCGAAAAATCTGTACTGGGTATTAGAGGTCTTTCCTTAACCCATCATATGGCATACCTAAATAATTCCTTATGATGTACATGATTTTTAAAAATAATATTTAAAATTATAACTTTTCATGAGCTAAAAAATGCAATATTTTGGCAAAATTGCGGATAAAAGACCTTCCCCCATATCTCTAAAACTAATGATCCAAAATAAGAAAGACAGTGGCTCACAATATCTTTCATGTTGATGGTTTACCACACCAAAAATTATTAAAATCTGCTGACCCCCACCTTGCCGCCTTCTGACCGATCTGTTTGGCTTTCTCATGGACGCGCTCTTAATTCGTATCAGAAACCATTTTGATAGGAAAGGGACAGAATTATGCCTTCATGAACACGTTGGTCACTGTAAAGTTTCTTATGTTCTAAAAAATCACAAAGGGTTGGGGTGTTGATATTTGAGGTGCGAATCAAAAGATTTAGGCATCACTGGAGTTGCAGAAGGCCACTGTCGTTAAAGATGCACCTTTGCTGACAATGTGCCGGCCTCTATTGTACCTTCTTTGTAACTCTATAAAGTACAAGCACAGGGTGCAGAGCCTCCACAGCAACTTTTCAGCTACCAGATTTTTCTCTATCTCCACTCTGCCCAAACAACCGCCTGCTCGCACGAGGAAGGTACAGGGGGGTTAAAAGGTCGATCACATATTGCTCGGGGGTCGTTTAAATTGCCCATGTGGACACCTTAGGTTGCACATAAAGAGCACGGCGGAAGCAGGCAGGCGACCCTGCGGTGAAAGGGATATTACACATTTCACCGTTAAAAACAGGCACAATGATCCCGACAACTATTGCACGGAATCCTGATTCTCTGTGAACGGCGAGCATTCAGGGCTTTTGTCAAAAGTTCGATCGCACATGAGAAGCACAAATGCACCAGCGTGGTTAATTATAACATGCCCTTTATCAGTATGTACGCGGTTGTCATCAACACAACGACAATTAAGTGTTTTAATAAATATTCGAGGTCAAAAGGTTACCTTTTTCTCTTACACTAATAATGATACTACAATATTTGCACACGTCACCCAATAATGATACTGAAATATCGCGTAAAAGCCATCGATCTTTTGTAGACATTGGAAGAGAATGGCATACTACACAGTGCGGATTGACGAATGTATATGTTTGAATTTTTAATTTCTGTCGAATAACAGTCTATGTAGAATAACACAAACACCACGATTTGTGTGCCGCTTTTGCATTGGTCTCTGTGTCTACATTACTTGTGTATTATCTTTCATCCTTATTACAATTCATTGCCGAGAGTCTCCTTGTAGGCTAATTTAATTTAATGAACGCCATCAAACATTTAAGAGACATGCTTACCGAACTCACAGTTGTCTCCGGTGTAACCATGACCACAGGAACAATGGTAACCGACGCTGCGCCAGCTATCTGTGGTAGGGCTACAAGTTGCGTTATTTCGGCATGGGCTGCTGGCACATGGGTCAACTACTGAAGGAGAACAAGTATAGAACGTAACTTACATAGTACCATATTGCTTTCCACAAGCACTAAAATTCATCCAGTCTTTTCAAATTGTATTTAATTGTGAAGATCATGGTCTTATGCACAGGTGTAATTTAATGAGGATTTGAAAACTGGTAAGGCAATTTCATCATATATAGACAACAGATCAGCTGCGTGTGTATTTAGATTTTATAAAAGCATACATTATTATATATATATTTCGTATATTTGATATACATGCATTCCACATTCATAACGTTTAAAAATACTGATGTGAATCATTTTCTATGACATTATTATATTATATATATATTATAAAAACCACAAAAGAGTCTTACTAGTGGTGGTTTCTACAGTTGTTGTGGATTCTGATGTTGTGAATTCGGCAGTTGTTGTGGATTCTGCAGTTGCTGTGAATTCTGCAGTTGTGGTTTCTATAGTTTTTGTGGTTTCTACAGTTGCTGTGGATTTTGAAGTTGTTGTGAATTCTACAGGAAAAGTGAAATGACAAAAAAGAATAAATTGCGTGGAAAGCAGAAACTGTAAGGATCGGTTTTGCATTAATTTTATCTTGTCTATTTCTGTAAAATATTTGGATTACAATGTAATATCAAATCCCTTACATTTAACTTCAGCCATTCTTTATCACTATCCCAGAGATTTCTACCAAATAGTTTTCTATTTTGAATTGACATCAGTTCCGGAATGGTGAACTATAGTAAATGTCAACACCACACTTATCCATAAAAACTTGTTTTTCAAGATGAATAAAATACGTAGCGACGTAGGCGAAACACTATGAGTTGTAATCAGTTCTGGGAGGGTAAAGACATTTTAAAACAAATAAAAAATTGAATAAAATGTTTTGAATTTGTTTTACTAAAATATAAAGAATAACGCTGCTTTCATGCTGTAACAATATTATAGTTCATACCGAACATGGACTCACTTTGAGATGACACCAGTTCTGACAGACTAGGAAAGGTTCCTGAATAATAAACGTAGGTTCATAGAATTCTTTTAATTATAAAGATAAAGGGTTAATTTCATCGTGACAAAATGATGTCTTTCATTTATTCTGTCATTTTTATAACAATATCACTGTCCTTTACTGTAATTTGTCTCTGCAGTGTACTGTAATAAAGCTCACATGAAGAAGGATGCAGCTGTAACAAAGCTTAGAATTAGGAAATAGCATCTGAATTACATGCAAACACACAATGGAGTAATTTAGTTGAAAAAGACACTTTCCTGATCAATCTGTCCAACTAATCTACGTTATTAATTAAATTATATCACTGATATTAACCTAAGTATTTCCATATTTCTGTAATTGGGATAGTGTGTTATATACAGTGCAGTCAAGGTCCTTAATTTGGAATATAATACTCCGCACTGGCGTGATATTGTCAACGCCACTTTGTTTTGGTATTTGGATACAATAAAGACACTTACCTGTGTTGGATTCACATTGAATTGAAGTCAATTCTGAAATGGTAAAACAGCTTTTTTTAGTGTATATGTGCATTTATGTACTTTTTGATTTGACGACATTTCTAGAATGACAATATGGAGCATCAATAAACTGCATGTATAAATGTCTACATGTGTTTCAGGTAAATTTAGACATGATTGTCTAAAAATAAATTTATCAAACCAATTTAATGCTTTACCAAATAAATGAATGATAATACATTGCACTATTTTCTATTTGTAATAAGTGTAAAAATTCAATTGTTTTAACAAAAATGTAGTCCATACCAAATGTGGATTCACTTTGAGATGACATTAGTTCTGACTGACTCGGAAATGTACCTGAATAATAAATGTATGTTCAGAGATTAATTATTATTATTATATTTCACCGTGACATACTGCCGTCCATCATTCACACTGCTGTGTCGTTATTATTACAGTATCGCTTCACTAAATACTGTAATTATGTTCACATTGAGAAGGAAGCAGCTCTTAAAAGGTGGAAATGACATACGTGTATTATGCATACGCTTAAAGAGGAACTCAGTTGAATAAGATAGTACTGTTCAATCAATCTATATCATTTACGTGATCAAATTATACCAATGAAATATAACTGATCATAAACATGTTTTTGTAATTGAGATAATGTGTTGTATAAAGTGCAGTAGACGTGTTTAATGTGGAATATTACTGCACTGGCGTGAGGTTGTCATCGCCTCTTTTTAGCATTTGGATATAAAACTACTTTCACCTGTCTTTGATTCACTTTGACTTGAAGACAGATCTGAAACAGCAAAACAGCTTTTTAATTTTTTATATTTTATATTTTCATATATTTTATATTATTTAAAAACATTGTCTTTAAAGTTTAAATTAAAGTTTACTAAAACCAACCTAGTTACTACAATCGTGTTGAAAATTTTTTTTTCTGAAATCTAGAAAACAGGTGGCATGCAAAGCGCAAATGCAATTGAACAATTAAACATAACACAGTTAAAAAATTTACTTTTAGTTTGAAGTTCAACAAAACCCTTCGGTTCGATTTCACTTGAAGACACATCTGGGTAAAATTATGTTTCAATGTAATATTATTATCTACATACATTAGGTAAATTCGGACAATATTGTCTAAAAGTGCATTTACCCAAATCAATGAATGATACTACATTCCAAGGCTTTTACTATAAATATTTAGCTTAAACTTATAAATTACAGAACTTTTTTTTATCGTTGTAAGAGTGATAGTTCCTACAGAACAGAACTTAAACACTGCTTTCAATGCCGATAACGTATGGTATAAAATTAAAACATTACTTAAAAGAGACTTTTTAGAGAGTTGCAATATTTTATAGCAGTCCCTACCTGTTATGGGCTCACTCTGAGCTGAACTCCGCTCTGGAAATATAGAAACCGTATCTGGATAATATACACACCTTCAAGAAGTAGCTAAGAGACAATCAATCCAGTTCGTATTTTTAAATGACCTGGATTCAAAAACACATACTTCAAGCTAATTTGTGTGTTTGGTATAAAACAATCACTTGCATTAAGTGAATAAAAAGGCATGTTGCTTTGAATGCGCCGTTTTACTTATCAATTGGTTACAGCACATATGTATTTGACAGAATAGTTGTAATGAACATGTCTGAATTACACCATAGGACACTGCTAACTTATTATTTATTGTTTTAAATGTAAATATATGATCTCCGAAAAAAAAGTGGCCATACAAGTTTACCACTTAATATGGAATATTATTTTTTGGCGGGTAAATTTCCTACAAAATGTTTAATTTCTCTCTATTTTAAATCCAAAGCTGAGGTGTCTTTCCATGTGTAGCCAGGTGTGTTACCTAATAATCACACAACTCTCGAAACAATTGATGAACGCAGTTGCATGTTCTATGGTCAGAAAAGTGGGGTGGTCTTTTCGGCAATTCCTGCCCTTGTAAAAAAAAACGCATGGGCTTGGTCAATCTTTGGAGTGTGTTTAGAGAAGCAACAAATGGATCGCTCTGAAACTTGACAGGTACCTTAGTGAAGACATAGTTCGACAGGTAAGCGACGCAGCTTACTATGGGATTCTTGCTCTCAGAGAAAATGGCCAGAAACAGACAGCCATTGCCAGGTAATTCAACATTTATCAGGAACCGTTTGTAAAATCCTCCAAAGAAATGCTGCAACAGGGGGACCTACTCCAATACCTCGACCAGGGTGTCAGGGTGTCCCTTCTCCTTAGAGGACACCGTGCTGGTCGTACAAAGACAACCAGTGTCCTCAGAAAAGAGAAGCAGATGTCATTCAAACGCCCATTTCAAGGTCCCTCGAGAACAACAGATTACTGCAAGCCGGTAATTTTGCACGAAGGCCAGTAGGGAAACCACTGTTCACAGCAGGTCATATACAGCGACGTCTGCAATAGGCTTGGGAAAACGTACGTTTGCAGCCAAAACACTAGAATCACGTCGTTTTCAGTGATGAGGCCAGATATGGATTTTTTTAGGGTTGATGGTCGAATCCGTGTCCACCGACGTGTAAGAGGAGCATAAAACGATGATGGTGTACTGCCTAGGGCGCAAGCAGGGGATGGTAACGTCTATCTTTGGGGAGTATTTCATGTCGGTGCCCAGAACCAGTTGGTTTTTCTAGGAGGCAACTTCACCCAAGATTCCTACAGAGACATTCTACAGCAAACAATGCTTCGATTGGTAAGAGTCATCTTCATGAACAACTTTGTGTACCAAGACGACTGTGCAACCCCACATCGAGCCCGCAGAATCACTGTTTTTCTTCAAAACCAATGGGTTCAGCAACTGCCCTGGCCTGCAAACTCTCCAGATATGAACCGAATTGAAAAACTTTGAGCAAAAGTAACTCACAGAATTAATAGCTTTGGTCATCGGCCGGTAAATATTGATGAACTGCGACAGGCAAATATCACTGCGTGGAATGATATCCCCATCCAAACTCTAAAAATGTGTCACAGGGTATGCCATGTTGGATGAGGGCGCTGTAAGCGGCTGCTGGAGGTCATACCCGCAATTACTGACTTTTCATGATTGACTGTAGTGAGTTCTTTGACTGTGTAACATATCACTGTCCGGAGGCTATCATTTTCTTTAATATCTTAGCCTAAAGTTAATACTGACATCAAACTGTTTATATGATTTTCTGGGGGTGTTCCTTTCTTTTAAATGGCATCTTATGTCAGATTTGATATTATTGACCAAAATATCTCACAATAGAAGACTGGACATTTATCTCACTAAGTGACACTAGCAACCCTGTATATTGTAAACAGAAAAATCGCTGAGTTGCCATAATTGGCTGTTACTGAATTTTAAAATTCTGGCTTTGTACTGATAAAATAGCGATCACGCAAGTGACAGCAAGTATCGGTCACGCTTCTATTGATACTCTATTGCGACTTTGCATGTACGTAATACATTTTTGAATTTCTAAATGAACTAGTAGAAGACAAAACCGTTAACTATTTTGTCAAAAGAATAATACAGACATGTATATGAATACATTTTTCGTTTAGGTTCATTCCGTAGGATATGACGCCCTTTGCCCCTAATGTCTAAATTAAGTTACAAATCAAAAGCATATTTTTGACATTTTTGCTAAAAACATGGCCACGCTTATCTATTCCCATAGTGACTTCCCAGCAGGCATAGTTGCGTTGGATCAACGTTGAAAACAGGTTGATACGTTGAATTGCCGTTGATCTACCTAAATTCAACGTCAAATCAACGTTAATCCAGCCACGTCGAAACACCGCCATAATGTGACGTTGACTCAACGTTGTATTTTGGTCAATGACACAACCTTGCAGTTATGGATTGTACTTTAAAATATTAATTATTGAAAACATGATACTTTGTTTATCAATACTGTAACTAAATTTATCAGAATAATAACAAAATGGTTTTAATGTAAAAGTGATAGTTGTTTTGTGTCTTTAGTTAACTAGTGAATTTTCTTAACTTGTTATTCAGAAATTCATTCCAATAAACTGAATTCCTTGCAAGGTCAGCTAACACTAGGATGAATAAGTTGCTGTAAATGAGATGGAGTTTACATTTCTTAGCAACCTGTTATACATAGACAGGTTGCGGTGACTGTGACTATATATATATATATATATAAGAAGATAAGTACTATATATATATATATATATATATATATATATATATATATATATATATATATTAATCTAAACCTTGGAAATTTTAACTTAAAGGCCATGCATTTATACCCTACATATATTTAGCCATCAAACATGTCCTACTGCTAAACTGCTTAACACATCCAGGCTAATTTCCCGCTGGGTGTGGTTGATATAACGATATGACGTTGATACAACGTTGTTATCTGAGGTTGACACAACTTTCAAATCCAACGTTTATTCAATGTCTTCTCAACGTTATGGTTCAACGTTGTTTCAACGTTAAAACAACATATTTTGCCCGCTGGGTTAACAGTAAGTACACGAGTTTCACGTCTGCAATGACGGTTCTATAATATTTGATTAGTTAAATCAAAACGTTCCATTGCATATATCAGTGAAATGGGCCTATTGGTGACCTGAAACATAGATATAAGGACTTTTCTTGGGTGGTATCTTTAGATGCTTTCACGCGCTCTGTTAACCTCACATCAGGGACAATTAACTCTAAATATATTGGCTCTTCAAAATCAGAGCTGTTATCATGTAATCTTCTCCACTTCAATCGAGACTTTATTTGAAGAAGGCGGGTCGCATTTGCTCAAGAATCTTATACACTGTATTTATCAGCAGTGGTAAAACCGGGATATAAAAAAAATCATTCAGGTATCATAACGAACATAACGGGAAGTATTTGGTGGCTGGTAATCCGCAAAGCTTATTGGTAGCCATCTTGTTAAGATTCCTCCCCCTTCCCGACGAGTCTGCTCATAGTCATTTCTGCCAAGAATCAAGATGCAATTATTTTGTACAGTTACCCAGTGCTTTCCGGCATTCGATTGCCAAGTGTTACTCTTAAAATACATTGTACCCAACGATTAACAAAAGACAGGTTGAAAAGTAGGGGGGCAAATTAACTAACCTGTAACCCAAATTAGAATTAAAATATACAAAACGCTGGAGAAACCATAACCTGCCCAACCAAACATTGTGCTTATGTGTTCCCTGGTCCTGAAATTGGAAAATTGCATGTTAATAATTATTAATTGATTTAATTAATTTGTAAGGTACAAGACCAGGGCCTAGTTTCATAGTGGACGTTTAGCACTAACCAGCGTATAAGCTTAATCAGCGGATAAATTCTCCCAACACCCCTTAACTAAAAGATGGTTAAAATTGTGTTTCATAAACAGTGTTTAAACAACCGGTTAGTTAACTGGCCAGTGTTTAAATTGAAAAAATATTTAAAGGCCAGTTAACTAACTGGCAGTTTAAACACTGTTCTTGGAATACAATTTCAAACGTTGTTTAGTTAACGGGATTTAGGAGAATTTGCCCACTGGTTAAACTTAAACATTGGTTAGTGCTAAACGTCCTTTATGAAGCTGGGTCCAGGCTTTTAGTGTAAACAGTTATAACGTTCATAACCCTGCTTAAATTTGATGAAACAACCCTTAAATTGAACAGATATTCTATTTTAAACAAAATCAATATTGAAAAACATATGACATGTAAAACCCAGCAATGTCACTACTTACCTGCAGCGGTGCAGAGCACGCAGGTTATTATTAAATTTGTACAGTAGATTAATTGCAAGGTTACCACCTTCTTCAAACAATCTGTTTATTAACGTTCCAATACTTACCCCCAAACCACTGACACTATATTATATTTCCCCATATATGGAAGATAATGTATACAAACGCGTTTCTGTATCAAGGGCTCGTTTTTCGTTAGCTTTGATAAGTCAAAAGCACATTTTAATTTTTTAAAAAAAAAAAAAAAAAAAAAAAAAAAAAAAAAAAAGAGAGAGAGAGAGAGAGAGAGACCGAGACCACAGCTTTTCTAGTCCCACAGTGACTTGACAAATAAGGTACAAGAGTTTCATGTATGCAATAGCAGTTCTATAACATTTAATCAGATAAAACGTTCAATCACATGTATGTCAGTGACATATGGTTCGGGAGGTTACCTGAAACATAGTGTAAGGCCTATTTTTGGGTGGCATCGTTAAATGTCCCCACAAGCTCTATTTTCCTGATTGTTTTCCTTCCTTTTCAACTGTAGCTACAGGTACTGTAGATACCATACAGTGTCGCCCAATATTTTTATTTGTTTGTGATATATCTAGGCCTGATGAATTGTATAACTTTTGATTATTTATACTGTGTATATCCTATCACAACCTAACCTAGAACAGGACCAAAACGTCATGAGAACAAGGTCGGCGTGTTTAAGGCTGTAATTTCTTCAAAAATATCAATTTAGCTAATTTTTAAAATAGGCCAAACAGAAGATTTTTCTTACAGAATGTTGTAAAATGTATTATTATTATTATTATTATTATTATTATTATTATTATTATTATTATTATTATTCAATAATAATCAACAGGTATTTTTATTGCACGGTATGAGCTTCAAGAAACTCGATCCAATTTTACGAGGTTGCAGAGTATCTCCTATTGTTGAGTGCCATTGCTTCTATTTCGAGAAATTGTAATAGTCAGGCGGCTAAGTCCAGGTTATATACAGAATTGTGCAAAAGTTGATAAAAGCATGTAACTTTCCACGATGAATGACCATTGGGTGTTTGTCAATTTTAGATCGGGGGGGCAACTCCAAAATTCACAAGTACCCGGATGAGCGACTTTCTTAAATACGCTGAATCAGCATTTTATGTACATTCAGATTTCACCAAAACGAGCACTACCAGTACTATTATTATATCAATATTATTATAAATAGATATTCAAAACGTACGCTCATTGTGCACATCTATTAGAGCATCGATGACGTCACGATGACGTCACTTGGTGATATTGCACAATGTATAATGGCAAATATCCACCTTCTCCCATAGGAGCAATAGTCGAACCCTACAATGTTTCTTTCCCGTAAATTATGTTTACAGAAATGCATCCTTTAGGGCTAGAATAGTAATACATGTATTAGCTTGATTGCTACTTCCGAGATATTGAGCATTTGTCAATATGGTCGTCAGTTTTTGGGGAAAAATAGTAAAACAACTAGAAGTAGTTGGATATACTTTATTTGTGGCTTTCGTAAATGTGTTTCCTGTCGGAAGAACACAGTAGGGTACAAGACTACATCCTAGCACGCCACTGTTACCCAAAAAATGGCTGCCAAAACATAGGGTAGAGGCAGAAGGTAAGGAAAATCAGGAAAATCAGCATATTTCTGGAATTATCTGTCTAATTAACGACATCTTCGTCTTTGATTCTTCCGTTCATGGTGATTTTTCGTTAGCTATTATCCTACACTACCATTATCTGCTTCTTAGATATTCAACTTATGCGTGGTCAAGCTGCCACTCCAATTGGTCCCATAGTTGAACAATACTATGTTGTTTTCTGTAATTGTTTGTCAACTTAGCTTGGCTTTACTAACTTTTGGGACATTGAGCACTTTTCCTAACCCACAATGGCTGCCAAATTTTACTTAAAAGGACATAAATATTCATAGTGATTTACATCAAACGATATACAGTCTATGTACAGTCTATTTGAATATTTACAAATACAGAGGTGGTGTGTATTAGGATTTTCGTTTACATAATCCGCAAGTCATTTTAATAGAAATAGCAAAATGGCCACCAAAATGCAGGTAAAAATATGGTAAATTATGTTTTTTCAACTGAAAAGGGTATGAAACGAATGAAATCTGCATATACGTTATATGTCAGTTAAATAATACACCCATGGTCAACACAGGCAACATAATAAAACAGATTGGTTGACTAGATGTTACAAAAAAGAAAGGAAATATGTTCGTCAAATTTCTTCTTCGGTTAAGCAGTCAGTCATCTCTGATATGTCAGCAGTAACCCCGTAATGTTTGAAAAACAAGGCTACCGACCAATGCGAGGCATTTCCAATTTTGGTTAGATTTTTGATCGGGCCTTCTATCCAACGAACCGTCCAGCCATCATTTGGACGGCTGCCTGAAAGCTGTGACCTATCAGACCTTCAAGCAGCACCTGACAGCGCTGACAGAGGAGGAAATGTTCATATTCGTTCAGGTAGGGACTTTGTTTGCGGGAAATCGTCAGCGGTAGATCATTAACGATCAAAGCAGGACGAGAAGACAATTGCATATCTAAAGAGGGAGATCGTTAGCGAGACGAGAGAGCAATGTTGATATTCGTTCAAGGGATTTTGTTCGCGGAAGATAGGCAGCGAACAATCGTTACCTCCGACCGAGACGCCAAAGCAATTTTCATACCTTCAGCGGGAGGTCGTTTTCGATCCGAAAAAAGGACTTCGTTAGCGGCAGATGGTCAGCGGAAGATGGCTTCTTTTCCTTCTATCTTTGGTGGGTTAAGGGGGCATAACAATAGCAAAAGGTGTTTATAACTATACAGTAGTTCACATGCACAAATTTAAAGTTGCGTGTTTCCTAATACTGACCACATGGGTGGGTGGGTGCAGTAACTGCACTGAGACTGAACAGACTCGGTATGATCAATTTCAAAGTTTCACACAAACCAAAGTTTCACTTCATATCCTCAAGCTTATATTAGCGACAAGTCACGGCACAAACATGTAATGTTAAGTTATTTGCCGTATCCTGTTGCCACTAACGATGTCATAAAATCGCACGAAAAACGGTATAGGATTTAGCGATCCAAACGAAATGAAGAGGCAATTTTCATACCGTCAGCCGAATATCGTTAGCGATCCGAGCAAGATGAGAAGGCAATTTTCATATTTGCTTTAGGGACTTCATTGATCAGCAGAAGATCATCATCATCATCATTATTATTATTATTATTATTATTATTATTATTATTATTACCAAACTTGCAACCCAAGGGTTGGATAATTACAATCATTGCATCATAGTTGAACAAAACCATAAGTAAGTTAGATAAAAGGAATATTAAAAGACACATGTAAACAAAAAGAAATAAAAGTATATCAGTTAATTCTGAAACTTGTATAAAGCACTTGTTAAAAAGTCACTCATTGATCGTTTGATTTTAATTTCAGATCTTTTGAATGTTTCCTGTTCCCTTATATTTGACATTTTGTTTTGGTTGTAAAAGATAATGCAGTCTATGATCCGGTTCATTTGATATACTAATAAACAACTTTTTGCAAGCATTGAGCCGTCTTTCACACAGTAGTTCAAGTTTACTTTTTTCACAAGCAGCGACATATTCAAGATCAGGATAAATTATTTAAAGAGCTCTTTCTTGGGACTTTTCTACTAAGGCAGTCAATTCATTCATTTACCCAAAATTCCAGACAGGGGCCGCATATTCCAAAACTGGCTTTATGAACGTCTGGTAATAGGTTACCAGGCCATCAGTTGTAAGACCTGCACGCTTAAGGTGCTGAAGGAAATTAACCCTTTTGCTTGCTTTTTTAGTGATTTTGTCTACATGTACCTTCCATGTGAGGTCATTAGAAATATACACTCCAAGTAATTAAAATGATTCTACAATTTCAATATCTGTTTTGTCAATCATAAGCTTTAGGGATATCTGCATTCTTGCGTTTAAATGATATGGCCATTTGTTTGTTGTTTTTTCCTGTTTAATCGCATGTTGTTTGTCCTAGACCAGTCCAATGTTGTGTCAGCAATTTCCTGCAATTTGCTTTCATCGCATTGTCTAAGGATCTCAGAAACTGTTGTGTCATCCATATACTTATGGCATAATAATTCACCAGGAGGTATATGTAAATCACTTATCATCAGGACAAAGAGCAACGGGCCCAGCCATGATCCTTGAGGCACCGAGCCATTTATGCATTGCCACTCCGATCTGACTTGACCAAGTTTGACTCGTTGTTGTCTTTTAGTGAAAAAAAGCGGCAATCCAGCGAACAATCACATTATGTAAGCCCATGGTTTTTAGTTTATTGATGAGCAGGGAATGATAAACGTAATCGAAAGCTTTGGAATAATCAATCAACAGAACTCTAATGACGTTGCCAGCTTCAGTTGCCATAAACCAGTGGTGCATGATATCTATCAAAGCATGAGTTTTTCCAGCTCTTTTGACCCCACCAACTGGAACTTGTCCAATAATGGTTCCACAGTTTTAAGTGTCCATTCACCTACAATAGACTCCACATGCTTGGCTAGCACTGGCGTCAAGGAGATGGACCTGAGATGGTCCTCAATTGATTTAGGGGGGACAACATCAGCTGATCGCCACACTTCTTGGACATACCCTTCTCTCAGTGAACTGTTATACAGGTATATGGCACATATTGGTTTTGCTAAAAAGGTGCGGGAGATAGCTATGAATCAGATCAAAAGGAGAAGGCAATTTGAATATCGTCAGCGAGAGATCGTCAGCGATCCGAGGGAGATGAGAAGGCAATTTTAACATATGTTCAAGGACCGCATTAGTGAACGATCGTCAGCGGGAGACCCGGTGGTTTGGTTGCATTCATTAGCAACCGAGTGAAATAGGCTAATGTTGAGCTCTGCAAGATCAAAATTATTTCACATGGCTAAGATGGTAGCAACTGACTACTGACTGTTAATTTTGCATTAAAATCCACGTGATCTAGCAGTTCAGAATGCCAGCAAAAAGAATCTACCAAAAGAAATTATTTTTTTATATTTCTATATTGTTTTAAAATAATTTTTATTCCCCCTTCTTTGAAAATTATTCTTTCTTTTTTTCATTTCATTTTTTTTTTTTTTTTGAATGTCAAACAAACTGATAATGATAGGTTAGGATCGTGGCTAATTAAAAATCAAAATGAACAGAATAATCAATGAAAATCGAGGGCGTAAAAAGCTTAATTAGACTAAATATACCAATAATAGACTGATTTTACTGACATACTTCCTCCTCTGCTGTATGCGTTTTCGGTCATTTTGATTTTTCAATACCAGAAAAGTGCTAGTATGCAGTCAATTATCCTACTGTGTTCTTACGGCAGGAAATATATGTACATTCACAAGAGGCACAAATAAAGTATATCTGTCAACCTTTGGTTGTTTTTCCATTTTCCCTTGACGGCCATATTGAAAATGCCCAATGTCTCGGAAGAAGAAACCCAGCTTACGTAACATATCTAGCCCTAAAGGATGCATTTCTTTAAATAATGGTTACAGGAAAAAACATTGCAGGGTTCGACTATTTGGCATATAGGAGTGTGTGGATATAAACACACTGGACAATAGAAGGGTTACCCCCTAAATCAGAGTAATAAAAGTAAGCAGATCTTGGGTAGTTATAATGTGACTAATGAGTATAAAAACCGCTATACCATGAAATTGTATTGTTGGTCTTGTACATGTACCTGTACAGCAAATGTTATTCCTGTCTTCCTCCAATATGGCAAGATACATGCAGGCAATTACCTAACGATTATAGACGTCAAGTTATTAACCTGAAGGGACGGAATATAAGCAATGTCAGAATATCGATACAGTTAAATTGTTTAGTCAGAACCGTGCAGAGGGTCTGGTCTCGGTATAGAAACATATGGATCAAGAGACAAATTGCCTCTGATGGGTCGTCCAAGAAAAACTACTGGCCGTACTGGCATGGTAGCAAGACTGAAACCTCTTATATCGTTACAAAACAGGCAACGTAGAGTGAACTAGGGCCAACAAGATCTGGAACTGAACAGTTAAGTCCATGACAATTGGTCTTATATAGCTTTTTGTCTGATGAGTGTCGCTTTGGTCTGACCTCTGATGACAGACGGGTGCGATGCTGGCGAACTGCTGGTAAAGCATTTGAACGACATGCACTGAATTTTCGAACCCATAGAGCAGCATATTCATAATGGTGTGGGGCTGCATCAGCATCCATGGCGTTTGTGAATTGGTAGTGGTTGATGGAAACATGAATAACCAGAAATATATCGATGTTTTGGAGTCAGACTTGCTACCATCTATTACTAACATGTTTGGTGACAGGAATTATCCTTTTGTTCACCCGGATGACAATGCTCCTTGTCACAGACCCAGAGCAGTTGATGATTGGTTTGACCAACAGGACATTTGCAGGGTAATGTGACCTGCCCAGAGTCCGGGTGCAAACATAATAGAAATTTTATGGAATGATATGTCAAAACTTTTGACAAATGCCCGTCCAACCAGCAGATAAACTCTGTTAGATTCAATGTTTCATGCTTGGGCCAGCAAAAGCCCTGAACCCATCAGACAATTATATGAATCCTTACCTTGTAAACTGACAGCTAAAATTAGGTCGAGTGATTATGCCACTAAGTACTAATTTTGGACTTGAAACTGTATATCTTGGTAGAATGTATATTTTGCTCTCATTTTTTTTTTTTTTTTTTTTTTGTGAAATTTGATGTTAATAAAACGATACCAGGAGCTTATCATTCCAAAGTCATTTATCTCCCTCAAAGTATTGGTTCAGTAGGAGTGACACTTCCATTGTCCAGTGTGTGTATTCGTCATTTTGCATTGTGCAATATCATCCAGTGACGTCATCTTGACGTCATCATTGCTGTAATAGATGTGCACAGTATTCATATTTTCATAATTAACGCTGGTAGTGCTCGTTTACGTGAATTCTGGATGTAAATAAAAACACTGAGTCAGCATATTTTAAGAAAGCCGCTTATCCGGGTACTTGTAATTTTTGGAGTTGCCCCCCGATCTAAAATTGACAAACACCCAGTGGTCATTCATCATGGAAAGTTTCATACTTTTATCAACTTTTGCACAATTTTTTGGCTTAGCCGCCTAACTATAACTGTCGGCCAAAACGTGGAAGTTAAAGTGTTAAATGTCATGTCTATTAATTTCGCCCAAACAGACGGGTTTACTTGTATGTATTACCTGATATTCATCTACTATTATAAATGCAAGTTACAAGATCGTTCTCACTTCTGCACATGGAATATTTTCTTTGTAAAGAGTGGGGAAGGGAAATATTCCCTTGGATCGACCTATAAAACCATAAGCACAAGGGAAATCACATAAAAAATATATACAAAATAAACGAGATTTTAGCAAAGTCTGATGGATGTAGCTCCTAATACATATATTCAACAAAACTTTTCCAGTATACTTTTTCAAAAGCGGCCAAAAAGAAAATGAAATCACAGAAACTACTCAGACGGTTACCAGCGCACTTTGTCAATTTCGCCATCTTGTTTTATAAAAAGGCTCGATTATGGCACATACTCGGACGTATGATACCTGTGCTACCTAGCTTACGTTCTTTTAAACCATTTCGAGTTGAGATGAAATTTATAGTATTTTTATCAAAAATTTAAAAAAAAGGTTACCAACTTACCGTCTTTTTTTTTTTTTTTTTTCTAAAAAGTATCAACTACATGCATCCATTTTCGCATTTTGTACTAAGCAGTTCAATTTTTCATGTTCAATACTTAACTTCACTTGGCTATTGAGTCACTTGCTGTTCTTACCCGAAAAAGGACACGTTGGACCGACTTCAGGTTCCTAACTGAATGACGCAGTTGAGGGCCACACATTAATAGCCGAGGTGGAAATACAAATATCACTCCGATGAATACTTGCAATTGAATGACACGTTTAGTACCTTATGTTTCATATTTATTTTATTTTTATTGAGTTGTTTTTTGCATCAATCTAGCGAAATTATAGCTTTATGGCGCTCGGTAACGACGGCTTACTCGAAACATGGAGGTGATAAGTATTTGTATAAAGATAACGTTGTATAATAAACAGTGTATCTTTGGGTAAGGGTATCAGTGACATTAAGTACCACAGTCTGGGGATCAGCTGTGCCCTATTTAGAACGCCACACGATTTCTCCACTTAAGACAAACAAGTTTTATTTCACTAATCTAGAAGGAAGTAAATCCCATTTGCGATTGAAGCAACAAATTAAAAATTGAGTATGGCAATAATAAGGCAAATCGAAATAAATTAGGAAGTACACACTGAACGATCATTTGTCACAGTTGGTTAGGTTATTCCGTGCATATTAGATATTTTGTTCGGTTTTTCCGTGCATATTAGATATTTTGTTTAAAAAAAAATATATATATATATATATATATATATATATATATATATATATATATATATATATATATATATATATATATATATATATATATATATGTCTTTGTTAGTTGTGTTAGTCGTGATTATGTTAGTTGAGAATCTGTCTCCACACCAGAACAAATGCACACAAGTCACATTCAAATTTCCGCTGTAATAAAAAAACATTCATCATATTGTTTGCATTAATCTTTTAACCTGCCTCAAGTTCTATAGGCTAAGAGTTATGCAAGTTTTTTTTCTGAAATACAGGGTTACCACTTAATATGGAATATTATTTTTAGGCGAATAAATTTTCTACAAAATATTTAATTTCTCTCTAACTACTTAAAATCCAAAGCTGAGGTGTCACTCCATGTGTAGCCAGATGTGTTACCTAATGACCACACAACTCTCGAAACAATTGATGCATGCAGTTGCATGTTCTGTGGTCATAAATGTGAGGGGTGGTCTTTTCGGCAATTTCTGCCCTTGTATAAAAACGCATGGGTTTGGTCAATCTTTGGAGCGTGTTTAGAGAAGGNTAAAAAAAAATTTCACTTGAGTCATCAAAAAAGTATGTTATTGGGTGATAAAAATATCCAGTCTTCTATTGTGAGATATTTTGGTCAATAATATCAAATCTGACATAAAAAGTCATTCAAAAGAAAAGAACACCCCCAGAAAACCATATCAACAGTTTCATGTCAGTACTAACTTTAAGCTAAGATATTAAAGGAAATGATAGCCTCTGGACAGTGATATGTTACGCAGTAAAAGAACTCATTACAGTAAATCACGCAAAGTCATCAGTAGCGGGTATGACCTCCAGCAGCCGCTTTGAAGCGCCTTCATCCTACATGGCATACCCTGTGACAAGTTTTTTAGAGTTGGGATGGGAATTTCATTCCACGCAGTGATATTTGCCTGTTGCAGTTCATCACTATTTACCGGCCGATGACTATTAATTCTGTTTTGGGAGTTTGCAGGCCAGGGCAGTTGCTGAACTCATTGGTTTTGAAGAAAAACAGTGATTCTGCGAGCTCGATGTGGGGTTGCGCATTCGAATTGGTACACAAAGTTGTTCCTGAAGACGATTCTTTCAAATCGAACCATTGTTTGCTGTGGAATTTCTCTGTAGGAATTCTGGTTGAGGTTGCCTCCTAGAAACACCAACTGGTTCTGAGCACCGGTATGAAATGCTCCCCAAACAGAGACGTTGCCACCCCCTGCTTGCACCCTAGGCAGTGCACAATCATCGATTTATGGCTCTCGTACACGTAGGCGGTCACGGATTCGACCGTCAACCCTAAAAAAAATCCACATCTGGCCTCATCACTGAAAACGACGTGATTCCGGTGGTTTGGCTCCAAACGCACGTGGTCCCCAGTCTATTGCAGACGTCGCTGTATATGACCTGCTGTGAACAGTGGTTTCCCTACTGGTCTTAGTGAGAGCAAAAACCCCATAGTAAGCTGCGTTGCTTAACTGTCAATGCACTGTTTGCTATCTCGGACAGTGCTCTAGTAATGTGCCAATATTTAGGTAGCACTCATGTTGTTCACCTTTTTCACAATATATTAAAAAAGCATTCACACAATTTTTTGCTTAATTTTTATCTATTTGTTCACATTTGACTTTGAAGACAATATTTAAACAAGGCATTCAGGTGGAAACGAAGTTGAAAAAAGGGGTTGCGGCGGTGTGGGTGGGTTTATGTGGCGTTAACATCTCACATGAAATAGGGCAGTAAAATATAACTCACCTCACGTGTCCATGATTTATGGGCATAACAGCTTGAAGGTAGCACAAGGGTAAGCACGAAGGTGAACAGGTACATAATCAAATGTTCTGTCTGAAATGATAAAATCAATAGATATTTTTATAGTTAAATAATAAATATGGGTGAATTTTCTTTTAAAAATGGCGGATCTGAGTTGGTACATATTAACCCATGCCTTGCCATATGATGATACAAATATGTTCTTTTTCCAATCAATCTCCCGTTATAGCACAATGAGCATAAATGTGCACACCTAATATCAAGCTTTATCAATCACTGTGAAATCTGGATACAACGGCAGTTGACTGACGACTGCTGATATTACTAAATAATATGTTAATGCAGTATGTAATACGACTTAAAATACCCCAGAAAGAACACTCCTGCTTACCGGGTGTCTTTCTTATTCGTTGTCCCATGTATATGCAGTGTACATAATAATCAGTCAGTGCTTGATGCCTTATTCACTTATTCACATACCAGTGTATGTAATTCAAATTTCAACGCCAAGAACATAAAATCATACCAGTAAGTTTTAACAGATGACATCAGTTTCCATTATTTAAATTATTTGTTTTTAATTGGAAACATCGCCAGCCTTTATGTCAGCTTGTAGTGATAACAAAAGCAATCATCAAACTGAAGATTATGTGGGCTGCAAATGTAACGGTTGGCAATTATTCAAAAATCTCTGCTTTGTGAATTATAAGTATCGTGCAGATATTCAGTTATTTTCTGATCAACCCCATGTTGGAAATACATTATTTGATATCTTTAACTATGATCCATAAGTTACACATGCATCAAGCTTTAATTCTACGGTATTGAATTCAAATTAGTTATGTTTGTACATACGACAATATATCATGTATTGAAAGTGTCCTTAAGAAAACTTTTACTTAGATGGTTTCTTCCTAATTTGATGCCTTGTTACATTATGATCAGTCAGAGCGCGTTGCGACATTTATATTGGCATTTGAGTCGTATAGGTCAACCAATAGCTTACGCCGAGACCATGAACACTTACCAGCATTCATCTTCCCAAACAGATATGTTTCTAAGAGTTTTATTTCATACAATGTTTACAAAAACATCAGAATCCTTGCATAATAGTTAACACAGAGGTTTGGAGCAATCAGTTTGTACCCAAGTCCAATTTATGCTATAAGCAAAAATCCACATGGACATAAGTGAGTTTCAAAATTTTCAACTAAGAAGCAACTTATACAAACACGTATAATAACATCATGTTTTCACCTCCTTTTTATACGTGTTGTGCTTATTTTAAGATTACTAATCTGAATTTCAAAAATGCTGCTTCATTGACTAATTTTTGAAGTTTACATCTGTGAAAGATCATCGTGAAATAAGTTTTGGTCGTCGGTGAATGTATGCAAATACCAATAAAATACGATTCAAAACATTGTCACCATGCAACACATAAAATCACGAACATAAGCAAGGATGCTGAACAAAAATACCCAATGTGCTTTGAAAAAGAGACGGAAGGTTCGCTGATAACGAACTCCCTTTTTAATATTTATCTTTAATCAGATCACTCGTTCTCCGAAGAAACTTGCAGTGTTGGTATCAGTTTGGTCATACGAGTAACGGTAACAACCCATGATAAATTCTTCCGTACTTAGGACATCATTGTGATCATGGTCAAGTTGCTCTGAATGGTTTTTCCGGAGGCAGTGTGCTACGGAATATGACGAAAAGATTAGCATATTCCTTTTCAGTAACATCCCCATCACAGTCTGCATCAATGATATGAAGCCAATTCCAACACCATTGCAAATTGTAGAAAAGTATTGCGTAGTCCGAATTTTCGCATTTGAACACCTCGACGAAGCTATCGATGTGTACTTCCTGTTTCATATCTATCCCGGAAGAAAACATAGATTGCCAATCGGATCTCATCAGTCCGTACACAGCCTTGGCTCTCCAGGAAGACAGGACCTGGCGACTTCTATTTGCTGTTTCATCCACATACTCACACCTACTTACCGTCCCGTCTCCGTTGACGACAAGCAGTCGAAAAGATTTACTTGCTTTCTCTTTCTAAAGGGCAGATATATCCTGAGTTGCCTTCCCATCCTGAGTTTCCTGTATATTAAAAGAAACCATAAAGATCAGTTACAAGTGAATTGATTATCTTATATTACATCTACACAATGGTCTATTTTGATAGTGTATACATCCCACAAACTTTGAAATAAGTTTAGGACTATAATTTAGTTATATTTCCCTTTCAAAATCCAAATGAAAATGGAGGGAGATATCCAGGGGCGTAACCAGACCTTTTAAAATTGTACGCACATATTTTGAAAATTCCCAGGTACGATTATAAATTATATAAAAATACACTGAATTTATGGAGAATAATATCATGGTTGGCTCAAAAAATTGTACGCACAGTGCATCCGTGCGTATGCCTGGTTACGCCCCTGATATCCGATGAGAATGTTACAGTAAAATGCCTCAGTAGCGTTTTGTTCCAGAAGGAACAATGTACTAATACCATGGGCTTGGAATGCTTTCCAGCCCGGACTGATATCCTACACACACCCTTCCAAGAGGCATTCTGCAGTATGTCTATGGACCCTCATTTGACCATCGATGAGATGCAAGAAATATCTCGCAAAACCAGCTTCATTTCAGTGATGGTTGAACAGGTTCCTCTGGGATCACTGAGCGTAACATTCTCAGCTCATATTTCACTCCATCTGCAAGAGCTGACTTCAGGGTTAACTCCAGGCTTCATCATAACAGCGCGCACACAGTTCTTGTTTGGCCAGTGATTTGTTTCATAAACATAATGCTCTGAGGATAGAACCATCACATTTGAGCCCTGTGGGTAACCCTACTGAGCACCTGTGGCATAAATTGGAATGTACAATGCAGAGGAAAACCAACCCCCTAAAATATGTCCCAACTCCTGCAAGTGCTTTAGGAAGACTGGGACAATATCCCACAGAACAGAATTGTTACCCTTGTTGAGGGCTTGTCGCGCTGCCTACAGGGGATAATTGCAGTAGTGGCAGGTACACTCGCGATTAGACACGTGACCTTTACGAAACATCACATTTGGTGCCATTTGGTGGCGTTTTTCAAAATTTACGGACATTTCTTCACATATATATGCGGAAATCACAGTGAAACATTGGATTTGAGGGGGTACATGTTATAAATCTGAATAAATAACATAAAATAAGGACATCGTCACCACTATTTTCTTTTTTTCTGAACCATAAATCATGTCATATATGGTATCTGAAATAAAAAAGAACTGTTTATGACAATTTACACCTGTGGGGTGATCATTTGTCAACAAAAGCACATCGGATTGGGGGTGGGACAACCTTTGTGACCAGTGTTGTAGACCCTCATCGGTCCTTTTGGTTGAATATGCTTTAAAGCCTACATCAGACTGGAAATTAGGTGATATCTCAATAGGGCAGTTAAATATAACTCACCTCACGTGCCCATGGTTTATTGGCGTTACATCTTGAAAATAGCATAAGGGTTAACACGAAGGTCAACAGGTACATTATCAATTGCGCTGTCTGAAATGATGAAATTAATGGGTATTCTTATAGTTAAATGATAAATTTGGGTGAAATTTATTTTAAAACAATAGCGGATCTGAGATGGTGCAAATCAACCCATATCTTGTAATATGATGGTACATAAGACAATAAGCATATTTGTGCACACCTAATATCAAACTTAATCAACAACTAGAAGATCTGCATACATCGACAGCCGACTAGTTTTATATATTTAAAATGACAAATAAATGCAGCATGTTCTTTGACTTAAATGCCCCAGAAAGGACTTCTACTTACCAGGTTTCTTTCTTATTCATTGTCCCAGTGTACATAATGTTCAGTCAGTGCTTGTTGCCTTATCTACTTTGGGTCATACCAGTATATGCAATTCAAATTTCAACGCTAAGAACATAAAACCATACCAGTATGTATTAAGGAATGGCATCAGTTTCTATTATCTAAATTATTTGTTTTTAATTTGAAACGTCGCCAGCCTTTATGTCAGTTTGTAGAGATAACAAAAGCAATCATCAAACTGAAATGTTAACGCAAATGTTAATTCAGCTTTGTTTTGAGGAAGCGACCATCATTATTTACCTTTGCTTGAAAATGGCATCTTAGAGCGGTTATATTTCTGCACCTGATCGAATAAGTATGGCTAACCAAATGTAAATGCAATGGGACGTTAACTAAAGACAAAAGATATAATCGAAACCGGTTCTCACATCCCCGTCCCTCAACCAAAACGGTATAACTCATTCTTAGCCTATAAAGAGAAATGACAGGATCACAATGTGTGCATAGTGTGGACACGCAATACGGTTTAAATTGTTGTTGTTTTTCTATAATAAATCAGTCATTAGTGTCATGGAAAGTTTTCCTAAAACAAAACCACCATTGTAGAATTAGTAAAGACGAGAACCAACTGCTGCACAGCATTTATTGAAATGAATATTTCGCCCCACCTTGTACACATGTTGCGTCAGTGGTAAATTGGGTTTAATCAACCTTAATTTTAGAGTCTTAAATAGACTCAATAAACAATTTTAGGCATCTTGACTGTGAAAGATCATTATTAGAATGGGAATGAAAGGTAGTCTTTCATTTCAACTTTCAACAAAGCCAATTATGTAGAGATAAGGTAAATCATCTAAATATTACGGACACCTTTTGTCATCATTTTCAGTGGCCATAGAACGGTACTGCAGTTGTTCCATTTTGGTCTAATCTGTTATGGTAACACCCCATAACAAATTCTTCCGCGCTAAGTGCATTATTCCCATCATGATCAAATTCTCTGAATGGTTTTTCTGAAGGAATTTTGCTACGGAATATGATGAGAAAATTCGCATATTCGTTGACAGACACGTCCACTACAATCTTCATCAATGATATGGAACCAGTCCCAACACCACTGCAGTTCAGAGAAAATCGTTCTGCTGTTGCAAATACCGGATGGGAACAAGTCAAGCATTTCATCAAAGCTCAATTCCTGTTTCGGCGTTTTTGCAGAAAGAAACAAAGAGTTCCAGTCATTGTTCATCACTCCGTAAACAGCCTTGGTTCTGAATGAGGACAGCACCTGACGACTTCTATTTGCTGTTTCGTCTACAAATTCCCGTCTTGTAAGGTTTCCATCTCCGTTTGCATCCAGCATGCTAAATAATTTACGTGCTTTTTCTTTCCAGAAAGCAGAGGCCTCTCCGTTCTGAGTCTCCTATATATTGATAGACAATATCATAATCGGTCATTGGTGCATTGGTTTACTATTACTTATTTACACGCACATAATGGTACAGTTCGACAATTAAAAATGTAGATACCTAATTTATATAAAGATCGAACCCTGTTTTCAGAGGCACGGCATTCACAATTTCTGATTGTATTTAGTGAGAATTCCGGTGGAGTTGGGTTGATCTACCTAGTACGATAGTTTTATTGTGAACACACCCTACGATATATTGACTGATTAAAGGCTAGTATAGCTGAGTATATATCACTTTTCTTTCCTTTGCTAAGATCCCACGTGGGCACTGTGGGAATTGTGGTAGACACAAAATAAATATTCAAGTAATACCTGTAAAGCCTTTCAGCCCCTTTAGGCATCTTTGTCTTTACAAACTTACACGTTAGTGGAAACAATTAAGGATGGAACCCTATTTAAATATTAGCTGACCCTTAATATGCACCTAATGGACACAGACAGCACGTGGAACTCACCTCACGGGCCCATGCTTTATGGTTAGCAGCATTACAGCTTGTAGATAACAGTAGGGTTAATACGAAGGTCAAAAGGTGCATGGTCAATTTTTCTGTCTGAAATAATGACAATATTAGGCATTTACGTCTCTAACTACTTCGAACACCCTGATGCCGAAGTCAAGGCCAAGAAAAATTAATACATTCCTGTTAAAATACACAATATGTTGATTAAAAAACCAATGAATTGAAATCTAATCTATATAGCCTTATTTTGTACAAGTTAAATCAGGCTTAATAAATAATAATGAATATTGGTTTTATCACGTGGCGGATAATTCTGCATTCTTTGAACGAAATATCATTACAAAGTGCATCGTGAAACAAAATTTCTCCAGGGACGACTTATGCTTACTAGTTGGTGATTTCTGGCAGTGGTATAAACAGCCAGCGTGTGAAGTCTCGTTTATATTTTACCAAACAAGTACTGTAATTCCAACTTTCACGCGGGCACTATGAAGTCATGCCAGCATTTATATTCCCATAAACATTGGTTTACATTTTCTTTATTGTTTGTATCTATTCAGAAACACAGCAAACATTCATGCAAACATAAAGTGATAAGAAAAGAAACATTAAGGACGATATGGGCTGTACACAAATACTGTGTCGCTTTGCATGGATAGCCTGCCTTTGACGATTTTTTCGTAATTTGACGTTGTAAAATCAGTAATGCGTCTGCACCAGATGAAATCGGCAGGTCTAGTCGGGTACAAAACCAAAACTATATCATTCAAATGAATATCAGATATCGTATGAGTGTCATTAACTGAACGCATCGCGCAAAGAGATCATTGCAAAATAAGTAAAGCCAGTCACCAACCACCCCACAGCATATACTCAGAACGGAAAGGAAGTGGCCGTTTTCCATTTCGGAACCTTTATCAGAACAATATAATTTGGAAAAAAGATAAGAGTCTTCATGATAAAAGGCACCCTTAGGTATTATCTACTGTACCCACACAGAACCGTGCTGTTGTGTCATTTTGGTCAAACTTAATGTAAATAACCCATTTACAATTCTTCCGGGCATAGGACATACATGGGCATTATTCCCCTTCAATGAGAATAATTTGAGTTTAACATGTTTATAAAATATTAAGCCATTTTTTTTTTCTTAAAAACAATTGTAACATTGAAATGAAACAGAAGAGGGTGTCCTTAGGTCTAATCCAAAACATTGACTTTTTAAAAATATGACTTAGCGGGGGCGGATCCAGGATTATTTAAAAGGGGGGGTCTGCAGATGCAAAGACGCCCCCCCCCCTTGCGTTGGGGTTTGGGACCCTTCATTTGGTATTTTAGAGGGCGAACTGTGCCATTTGGTACCCTCTACCAGGACGACTGATAGATTTTTACGGATATTCACAGATATGTCTCTAGCTAGATAGATTGTCATTTTAACTCTAAGTCAAGTACTTTGAATCGCTATAGTTGACACAAGTTCAGTTTTTTTACAGTCTGTATGCCCTTTTTGCATTAGAGATAGTAGCATGCTGCTGAGCTGTGGGGCTTTCTCGATAACTGTGGACCTCAATTCCTCAAAAGAGCATGTTATGAGGCCATTGTCCCTTTCTTCACTTTATTTCACCATGGCTGTTTTTAAATTGCTAAATTCCTGATCAGGAGCCCCCTTCAACCTTTCTATCTCAGCATCCTTTCTTAGTATTGCACCATTTTGCCTGAAAATTTCTTGCTGTTGAAACAGAACAATCCTTTTGGTCTCCTCCAGCTCCTTCTTCAGTCTCTCTGTTGTTGTCAAATAAGTATAGGAATGTGTTGAAAGACAGGTTGGGGGTTGGAGGTTTTCATCTTTCAGCCGGATCCCGACATAAAATGAGTTTCCGCCCTTTTTTCTTTTTAACTCCGCATCAGGAAATAATTGTTTGACCAGCTTCCCTAACATTTGTCTTTCCAATCCAAATCTCCTCTCCAACGTGACCACTTTCAAAGAACTTGTGTACGGTCCACTTTTCGGTCCCATAACAATTGAACTCTTGAGTCTAAAACCAAGATATAATTATTTCAGAAGATAAGATTTTTCCCGAATCACGTTGCCTTAACCTATTAGCCTACAGCATATCCTAACTGCAGGAGACGTTTTTCAAAGAGTCAGTAATATATAAGTGATAAAAAAAGACTAAACAGAGTCTATATAATTGCATTAGAAAGGAGATACCCCCAAGAATAAATTGTTAGAACGTCTTACCTCTCTATTTTCTCGTTTTTTTTCGGAGGAAATCATGCTCCTTTATAAATAATTAATGTGTAACTTTCCTTATGCATAATTACCGAATGTATAATTAATGTATAACCTTGCTTATGCATAATTATACATTCGGTAATTATGCATAAGGAAAGTTAAAACACCGGGCGTGGTAGCCGCCATTTTTTTAAGCTGCAGTACGGAATTGTGGGATACGGCTCACTTCGGGAAACCCCTTCCAACCACGTGACTGGTTTTTACAGACAGCAGAGCCTAGACAGGTTGCGTAACGTGCAGTTAGCACATCGTCTCGAAGCGAAGCTCAAGCAGAGCGAGAATAAAGCCCTCTGCGCGCGGGCAAAGATAATTGCTTTCAGATGGCATTTCTGTACAGGGTGACTTAGAGTTAAAATGACAATCTATCTAGCTAGAGACATATCTGTGAATATCCGTAAAAATCTATCAGTCGCCCTGGTAGAGGGTAGCCATTTGGTATGGTTAAGAACTATTATTCAGCTAAACAAAATTCTACTTTTCAAAAGAGGACCATTGGTATGAATTTTCTTCGGAAATCGAAAAAGGGGGATCAGGAACCCCTGACACCCCTAGTTCCGCCACTGCTAAGAAAAGATATTGTAATAAATGACTCGGAAAAGATAAAGGTTTGCTGATGACAACTTTATTTTGAATTGTTTTGTCAAAAAGAATTTTATTTGGAAGAGAGATATAAGGAATTCGACTAGAACGAACTCCTTCTGACATACATGTTTTTGTCTTCTTCAGTATTTTGGACTTCCATAGAATTCTGCTGCTTTTGCGTCTTTTTGGTCAAACATATAATGGAAACAACCCATTACATATTCCTCCGCCTCCATGAAACTATTGTGATCGTGGTCAATTGCTTTGAATGGTTCTTCTGGGGGCATTGCGCTATAGAATATGAAGAAAAAGTTTGCATATTCTCTGAGAGAGACTTTGTCATCACAGTCATCATCTATGATATGAAACCAGTTCCAACACCACTGCAGTTGAGAGAAAACCAGCGAGGAGGAGCACAATATGACTAAATCAAGCCACAAATTGAGACTCAATTCGTCTCTTATTTTTGTTCCAGGAAGAAAAAAAGAATCCCAATCGGCGCTCATCACTCCGTAAACGGCCTTGTCTCTCCAGGGGGACAAGACTTGACGACTTCTATTTGCTGTTCCCTCTACGTACTCCAACCTGGTAACCTTCCCATCTCCATTGATGTCCCTCATTCTAAAACTTTTACTTAATTTCTCTCTCAAAAGACCAGATATCGCATTGTCTTCTTTAACCTGTATATTAATATAAATTATAGTATCATATTTGCTGATTGATGCATCATATAATTGCTAACAGTATATAATGTTCTTTTGCAGTGTATATATCTAAAATATTTAAGGGATCAACGTGAATTTTAGGTTTGAAAATTAGATCTATCTTCTTTTGCACCGCATTGTATTGTTTGCAATTTTCAACTACAAAAATATATAAAATTCATATTAATTCTAAGACAATATATATTCCAAAACTCTTTTGTCAAGCGTGTAGTTAATTTCAACAATTTGATCCTATGTCAGCGATTAGAAATGCATACCATGCATGAAAAATTGTCTTATATAATATTCAAATCACCATGTGCACACAGGTAACACTATATGTAATGGAATAACTGATTTTATATTGACTTATGTTAAATCCTAGTTCCCACGTGGTATGAACTAACCTAATATGATGAAGTGGGACTCGATCCAAAGAGCACCGATATGGCCTGGCATTCCATTTAAGTAAACTTTATTTGACTAATGAGAAATAATGAGAAAAAATGTATAACTCTGACACTGGACCTTACATTTAGCAGCTGACTGACGTTTATTTGACTAACTTACTATGGACTCAAGTGGAATTCCAGTGGAATTTCTGATAAATAGGCCCTACCTTTTAATCATCTCCTCAATATATTCCCTATGTGTGCATGGATATCACATGGAACTCACCTCACGTGTAAATAGTTCACGGCCCCTGGCATTACATCCTGTAGACAGCACTAGGCTTAACACGAAGGTAAACGTGTACATGGGCGAACTATCCATCTAAAATAATAGTAATAATGATAATAATTGGACTTCAAGTATCACTTTGGGCGATTGTTTACATTTTAATAACGTAACGCTCAAATTGAAGATGATAACAAAGAAGCACGCCATGTAGGCACAATGGATACATAATTTGTATATACCGCTGACACATGAAAGTCTATTAATTCCTATAGTATATTTATTCAAAGGTTATACATGTACACGAATAAATTGTATAATTGTAATATCTGGTTTTGCATATTTATAACCATGTTAGACTACGAATTATTCCTAAACTAAAAATAAAATTGCTTACCGTTGTTGTCGTATTTTGAGATGTCCTGGTACGTTTTGCCAGAGCGTCTTGCGTCGTTTATATTGGGCCATATAATTAATTCAGTAGTTTACACCGAGACCAAGAAATCATACAAGCATTCATTTATCCAATCACATCTGTTTGCATTATCTGAGTCTCGTCTTTTTTTTTTTTATGGAAACAAAGCGACACTGTGATTGTGTTAGTTGAGAATGTCTCCACACCAAAACAAATGCACACAGGTCACGTTCAAATTCCAGCTGCTATATAAACCATTCATCAAATTGTTTGCATTTCCCACTTATTGTAATCAACCAGAAATATATATATATATAGCGTAGGGAACAAATCTGTATCTTTTTTTACATTTCCTAATTAGAATAACACAACACAAGACTAGCATGTGTATGGTCTGTTTATACTCTACTGACAGGATTTTAATATTTAAAAAAAAAAAAATGTATACAAATACGCATATTTATTTCTCAAATGTACCCTTTCCAGTTACTGCTTAATAACATTTATGTTACTTTCTTTTTAAGGCTTTACCATGGAAATTTCTCCTGACCATTGGTAAGATTGGTCTCGACTAACACCTGACATGTTGACGTGGTGGTTGATATGCTATTGAGCTTACCGGCCCTTTTTTCTCTCAAACCAGGAGGGCATAGGTGGGAGAAGGTCATTTTAATCTACGGAAAAAAAATGTGATAGCCGGCTTCGGCATTGCTCAAGGCCTGTTTTCCTCTGAGCCATATCCTGCTGTTTTGTGCCTGAGTCAGAACCAAAAGCCAAAAAAAGAAAAAAAAATAAGAAAGTAAGTAAAAAAGAACTATAACTATAAATACGCACGTAAACATCTGGTGGCAAGTCAGTAAGTGAAAGTTATAAAAAAAGGAATCAAACAAGGTGAAAACTAATTTTTGAAATAATGTGAAGCGACATTGACACCTCCAAGTATTTCCAAATGAGCGACCTAATACATAAGGCTACACTATTTTTTTTTCTCTTTCAGTCAGACACCGGCGCCATAAAGTGTGTCAGACAACAATTGACTCAGGACCTGAAACTTTTTAACATTGAGAGCTCTATATAACCTCGCATGATAACCAAATTTCTACCGCTCCAGCTTAAATTGAGAAAAAATGCAGGGGCGTTCGACACCTTTACTTACATCGTAGCACGTAACTCCAACGAGCCACCTAGGACCAACTAGTATAATTAGTTTTTCCTCCTTGATCAGCGTCGGTACCAGGGTAATTTAGGACTGAAGGTTGGTCTACAATCAGGAAGTCTGTGCTAGGATATTCAGAAGAGAAAACGACTTGATCAGTGTTCCAAAGACCAGTTAATGAATTCCTCCACTGTAAATATTATGTTATAATTTTTGTTGTAACTTGTGCGCAAGTATGTACTGGCTAAACTGTACAGATAATACAACACTATGTATACAAGAAGATGGCACTAAGTTAAAAAATACCATGTCACAATACAGCCATATAAATAAGATATTCAAGTTTACATGCAATTCATGTTTATATTTAGTGAGCGACACTGTTGCGACAACATCAAGCTAACGATGACGCCGTGAACAAGACCCTTATTTGAACGCAGTTGGAATCGTGTGGGTTAAATAACGACTTCGCCCTCACTCTCGACCTCGCCCTCCAAGCAGGCGCTGACATGCTGGCAACCACGTGACCCGTTAAAAATCTTTACAGAACGATTTGTAAACTCAATTTAGGCGCATTCCCTAGGTTGTGCGAGGAAAGTCTGTCAGGTATGTATGGTACTTTTCGGCTGAAAAATCGTTTTAATATTTGTTGTGCAGCAAATATTTTTATTCTATTTCTTAGCATTATGGCAAAAATGACTAGAATTGTGTTCGACAGTATATTTTATATTTCTTATTATGATTCTCAGATTCTCTTCAGTAGATTTTTAGCCTTAGGTTTATAATGTCATCGATATTTCTTTTAAAAAAATAGAAAAACATGGGAGCGAATTTCAAAATCATTATTGAGTGTATATGTATATATATATATAATTGTTTACATGTTAACAAGGAAAATTAAGTTAGAAAACTGCTGGTAATTGTATACGAAGTAAAGCATTCTTAACTTTGCGGATTAACTTGAGAACACACTAGAAAATGTGTAGTGACTGGTATTCAAGCTATTTCCCGGTTCGTAGGAGTATAACGGGACTGTTTCTGTACTTCAGAACTTAATGTTACTCGTTTTGAAATCAAACTCCTAAAATGAGAATTCCAAAGTGTAATGTTTGTTCCTGAAAACAAACAAACAAAAAAAAGCTCGCTTAGTAACGCCATGGCTCTTTGTACGTGACGGTGTGATCACCCTGAGCACCACGTGGCCGTTGTATCTCTCCACTCCTCCACATACACTTTTGGCACAGGGAACTGGCATAGGTAAGGAGTTTGTAGGGATCGGCTTACAAGTAGACTGTGGAAAATAGGGTGCCACATTCTTTGCTGAAACAGGCATTACTAATTTCCGACGATACCAAGATCAAGACTTTTTCCTTTTTCAATTAAGATGTTACCCTTCCATTGCATTTTATGTGCCACGATCTGTTCAGCGAACCTTGAAGTGTTTAGATTATTCAAAGAAACCCAGTACACCTTTTAGATTTAGTGAAGAAATTCTACCAATATTTTAACCCTTGAGCAACGGTTGTACATCGATAAAACCTCGCGCAAAAAATTTGTATCAAAACATTTGAACATTTTACGTAACACCTTGATCATTAGTCTGGCAACGAATTGTGCATCATGTTCCCAACATAGCCCGTTTTCTTTAAACAAAAATTATGTAGTAGTTTAATCTTATAGGCCTTAATGCACCAAGTGATTAAGGAATTTTGTGGGCTCGGTTCAATTTTACTTCGTTATTTCTGACTCTACGGGTTTTCTACGCAGCATATTTAGAGACTGAAATGACACTGTGACATCCAGAGGACTACACGTACGAGTACATACTGCTCAGTGGTGCCATATGCTGTTAACCTTTCACAGTAATGATGCCATTGAAAAAAATACCCTTGTTGCGCTATCTATCTCAATGGAAGTTCACCCGGGTTTGTAAAAAAACAAGGAACGGCCAAGGCGCCAGGAGTCCCAAGGATGTTTTGTTTAGATAGTAGCAAAAAAGTAATAATAATAATAATAATAATATATTTATTTCGAGTCTAAAATCCATAAAATGTTCAATAGACTGTACAACATAAAATACAAGGAAGTTTAATTTAAGTTTAAAAAGATGAATAATGATTTAAGAGGCGACTGATGCTTTCTGGGGTGCATATAAGTCGGCTTCTACGTGTATTTGCAATAATAATGACAAAGTTTCAGAACACAGCATTAAGCAAAGTTCCTCTTATCTGTAGTATTTCCTCTACCATAGATCTGTTCCTTTTCAAAAAAAAATCTGCATTCGCCGCTTTTGAAACCCTTTTGCTGAAGTGAATTGTTACATTCTTCACCAGTTTGGCATTTCTTCTTTATTACGAACAGCAGGTGGTGTTTTTTTCTAATGACGGCCAGGTGGTACTGATAGACACATATAACGCAGAGTTAACTTATTTCGTTAGCTCACGTACAGTGCAGACTTAAAACAAACACTTAAAACCTTATTAAGGGAATGGGATTACGGTCGATTCTGATAAAGTGGCATACGCCTGAAGAGTTGTTTCCGTCTTCTTTTTGTCACTGAAGAGGGAATATGGATTTGATAACCGTTTTGGGTTAATTGTGTTCCTTTTTGGGGAGTTAAGTTATTGTTTTCTTTCCATTTACAAAGAGAAGCAGGTCTTGAATCCCTGTAATGCATATAAACTACGTTTGCTGGTTTCTTATACGGTTCAAGTAAAGTCGACATACATGTACCGAAGAATGAACCAAATAAATCACTCAGTCAGCCAGAAATATGATTTAAATTCAAATTTCTGGTTTTAAATGTGACCTATAAATCCATTCCATCAGTTCGTAAAGGCCCGCCAAATGACCTAGTAGGCCTAACATTTACACATAGCTGTTGCGTTTGAAATAACATTTTCAATGAGGGCTGAAGAAAACGACAAAGAAAAAATCTGCGCTAATATCATTTTCGGGAAGTATAAGACGATACCATTTGGTATTTCATTTAGTTATGCTATTTTACACTTAATGATGGTATTTTGGCGGGTTTAGTTGTAAAGATGTGACCTCACATGTAACTTAAACATCTGCAAACATTTTACTTTTGATTACCAGCATATCCAGATAGTGTTGTCCCTACAGGTTCAACGCGCTGCAACATCTGTGAGTATTTTACAATGTAAATGAAATGGTCAGTTTTTGGGTCATGACAAGGCGAGTTTTGTAGTGTTCTCAGGCTTAAACAGGATGATTTTACTTGTGAAAAAATATTATGATACGAAAACTGGCATAGAGAATCAAAGTGTCCGTAGACGATAAAGAATAATGGTTGTGAACCGTATGTAGAATTTTCTAAGAAATTCGCTCACGAGTACGTGTAAAGCTTCGAAAGGATGCGGATGAGGGTACACATGGTTATATTGGTTTTCTAAAGAGCCAAGTAGAAATGCGGTCATAATCATGGAAAACGAAGTTTGTGTTCCTATATTCCAGTCACTTTGCCTATAATTTAAATGGGGGCCCGAATTAGGTACCAAAATCCTAAAAAAAAAGAAAGTGAATAAAAGGCTTTAAGTAATGATTTCATATTTCGAACTGCTACACGACTTCTACTTCGATAACAGATTAAAAACATTCGTTTTTCTTAAACAGGTCTTAGTCAATCAACATGGCGGTTGTGCGCGACGGTAAACCCCTCCTCTTGCTTCTGCCGTTACTGCTGCCCCTCCTTGTGCTTTTAATTGACCAAGCCCAAGCCGGGCGAGGTTGGATGGTCTGTCAAACTGGCCGCTGTCCAGGGGGGTACTACCGCTGCTTTGGCCACCGTTGTGACTACGCCCGCTGTAGCTGCGTGGATTACGGAGGCCGCGAGGACCACCCGGGACAGGTGCAGTACGGGGTGGATATGACTTACAACAACGGCTATTCCAACAGCTACAGCACCTCCCACTCGAGCAGTTCTAGTAGCGGATACAATGCGTACAACCGCTGGTATCAGAACTACCTGAGAAACTATTACGCCAACTACTATAACAGATACGGTTGAATGAAGGTACAAGTAGAATATATACTGACAGTCAATGAAAACGCATCATTTATTTATCAAATAATATTTGAGGTTTCTTTGGCACATTAAGAAAATAACAGTTTTCGTGTTAAATATGACCCATTATTCACTCACACAAGGTGAAATAAAGGTAAAAAAAAAGATCATTAAAATGCAAGGTCACGTGATCAAATCTCTTTAGTTTCGCCCATCCTCCAGCATTCCCAGGTCCCGCTGTTGCTCTTCCAGTGTCAGACGTGGCATCACTGAACCTTTTTTGTCATGTGTCATACTGGGTTTGGTGATATTGAACCTGATTAATTCACACCAATCACGAGACAGGAAAAACACATGATTTTGTAACAGCTGATCACAAAATCACTGAAGCGGAAATTTTAAACTTCCTAGTGGTCAGCCCACTCTCTTTTGACCAAACAAGTGCATTTGTACTCGTTTATATGGTTGGGATCGATTTTTGGTAAAAAAAAAAGTACAAGGAAGTTTTCTGATGCGTTTTCATTGACTGTCAGTACATATGGTTTTGAATTGGATTGCCTCGCTTGTCATTTTTTTCTGTTTATTTGTTTAAATAATTTAAATTGCTTGACTTCATTAAGTTATCAACACGGCAATTCATATAACTGGCTCTACACTTTTAACTCTATTTTATAATGTGAAAGAATAAACAATCAAGTAAGAGTTCTTGTTTCCTCTAATTTTCGTTTTAAGTAATATTTTCTTCATTCGCTCAATTTTTTCTTTCACAATACTGTAGAAACACGACTTAAGCGATTATCCTTTACGGGCCTTGTGTTTCCCCTTTTCAAACAACTAGAAGTACATGAGCATTGTTTTTTTTTTTTTTTTTTTTTGTGTGTGTGTGTGTGTGTGTGTGTGTGTGAAAACAGATTTTTTCGATTACTGTGGCAACTCTTCACTAGCCTTGACCTGATTTTATTTATGAATGAAAATCCCAAACATGACAAGCATCTTTTATCTTACATTCAAATATCTTTCTTATAAGGGTCCTTCTTTTTAAGTGTCATCATGAATTAGGTAAAACATTGCATGTGACTTTTTTAGGCGCAGCAGAGAAAGCTACACAGGAAGCAACAGAGACTTAAAACCTGCCAAGTAGGAGATTCGATGAAATAATCATACGACGAAAGACCTTGAAGCCAGACCAAGTTTTGCAATGCGGATGGGGGCTTTCTTCGGCGATTGCCAAATAATATGTTAAAACACCCGGGTCAATGTGTGCATCACCTTCTATATCACACTGTTCCGCTGTATTATAAGATACGATTGTAACATTATAGAAATAAAAATACAACGATATTAAAATTATGACGATGTTTTTAGTATAATTTACATATATATATATATTGCAACAAGAGACACGACGGAGAGAGGAAAGAGCGGAAGAAGTGATGGATCAAAGGAGAAAATAGCAATTAACATATTTATAAAAAGCAACTATCCATAGAGCTATAATTCTATTTTAAAAATAATTTTTTGAAAATTCTAACTCACAAAAGATGCAGTACGTAATTGTAGAAATGGAGTTACATAGTTTGTTGAAACCAATTGCTTTTATTTTTTACTTTGTTGGTTAGTTGTGCATTGCATTTCTCAACTAACGCAATCCTACCAATACAAACCCTCAAACATGTTTTTATTTTTAAATAACGCCATTGAAATACGTGAAATATTATGGTTTTATCAAACAACTCCTGAATATATCTGTGCACTTAGTCCAAAGGAGCAATAACTCGGTGCATATATAATAAGGTTCAAACACTCATTCGATATAACTGTGCTCTTGTGTAACGAATACAGTGGACGACTCGTGCTGTAACAAGTACTTATCGTCTACTTCTAAATAATGCTCTTCCTTACTGTACCACTAAATTTGACATCAACTGTAAGTAACACTTACCAACGGAGAGCATTTAAGTAGGTGATTTGCGTGTGAGGTAATTTTGTCTGCTCCCAAGTTGATAATGCCACCGTTTACCACTCTTTGCACATACAAGTACATGCTAAATGCACCTTTCCGGATATAGTCGTGATGTCAATGCACAAAGGGAGTAAAGTTTGCAGGCTATATTACAAGTAGCGTGAAGCACATTATCAGCTGAAACGTGTGTGCGAAGAGCAAATAGATCTTACAATCACATAAAGCTGTTTCTCTCGGTATTCTGAGTAGCGAATGTTATTAAAAATACGAGGCGTGCTTTATGAAAGTGCGTTAAATCAAGGAGTTACATCCCCCATTCTCCTCGGTTAAATCTCTGGCAAACTCCGCTCATTATATTTTCTTGTCTTTCTTCAAACGAATTGCTCTACCGACTGCAGAGAAAAGGGAAAATAAAAATAATTTGATCAGAAATCTTTAATTTCCATTTATAATATTGTTTTCTGTTATTGGAATGTGAACGTCTATCTTAACTTTTCAGAAAAATGTTATTTTGAAATTATCTACAAATAATGTGATAGATCGTTAAAATGTCTAAGAGTCATTAAATTATTTTTATTCTCCGTTTTCTCTGCATTAGTCTATTTGTTTCATTGTTACCTCAAATAATATGACTTTGCAAATTTTAAAAGACATACAGTGATGAAACATATCAGCATATTTAGACCTACCAATGAGTTTTACAAAATAATTACAGAAATTAACATAGCATTAAAATTATCACATTACTCTGTTAGTGTAAAATCTTGTCAACAAATACAATTATGTTTTCTTTTTCTAAAATAGTATAATTTACGATTATGATATTTAGAAAGCATGCAAGACAAGGGTACGCCCACCTTACGTTTATTTATTGTGGTCGCTTGCAACCTTCCAGCGACATGTTTTCGAATGCTTGCGACCGGTAAGTCTCTTTTACCAATGAACTGTACCTTGTTCTGTTGCAAGGCGGATTCCTAGTAACAGTGACAATCAATTATCTGTTATTCTGATCTCTGATTGGTTAAGAAGGTGGACAAATCGCAAGATATAAAGACTCAGCTTCATAAGTACAGTTATTGTTAAGACAGGTTTGTTTTATTAGCGTTATTGTTTCTTATCGAAACATAATGGCAACTTTCTTTGACGATAAGGACGAATTGAATTTCTCAGCAAATACATTGAACAGTACGCTGGTCAATGGCACCGCCATTCATCGAACGGCCTTAAACTTGTACACCGTCGTTGTTTTAGGATTCGTGTCACTGGCCGTTGGTCTGATTGGAATAATTTGCAACACCCTGTCTTTCATTGTATTCTACAAGGAGAGAGCAAATGAATCGACTAATTATTTACTGTCCTGGATAGCAATCACGGATAATATATATTTAATCACGGCGATATTTATCGTTCATTTACCTGCTTTGCATGTCTATTCAGGGTGGATTGACTGGTACTTTGTCGCAATGCAGCCGATCACCGTTTATATTTGGCCAATCATGCTGATTGCAAGACTTTCTTCCGTTTTTCTGCTAGTTTTTGTAGCATTCGACCGTTATCTCGCAATTGACAGACCTGTGAAAAGCATTGAGTTTCGAAAGGTATCACAATGGCGGTGGAGGACGCTTGTGTTATTAACAATGATCACAATGTATCAATTTCCGAAGTTTTTTGACACTGAAATTGTTGGATTTCTTCCTTGTGGATACAACTCGGGTGACTTCTGTCTGGATGTTCGTTTAAAGGAATGGACCAACAGCCATGAACTTGTTTACCGCAAGGTGCTTCCTCTCATTTTCAACATTTTACCAAATGGGTTCATGCTTTTTCTACACGCGAAACTTATTCAGTCCTTGAGGAGGCAAGCTGAAATTCGACTAGCAATGAACAATACGAACAGTTATAATTCCATACAGATAATGAAAACGGTAATGTTACTGATGACATTTTATATATTAACTGTGTTACCTGTTACTCTTACATTCCTCGTTTTGGCTTTCGTGGATAATATGGCCGGACAGTTTGAGATCATTGCAGTCATTGAAAGCTGGACAACACCCACGGGTTTTTTTCTAGCAAGTCTGAACTCGTCAGTTAATTTTTTCTTTTACGGGCTTTGCGGTTCATTATTCCGACAAAGATTTAAACGTTTGCTGGGGTTTCAAAAATGAAAACAATACATACATAACTTTTCAGTTAAGACTGTGGATGCTCAGTAGCAGCATTGAAATAAACTCCTACCAGGTGCTCCGTTTGATATCACACCGTGGTTTTCATGGCCTTGTACGATAAAAGTCAGCAACATACAGGTAAAACTGCACTTCACATTTTTTTGTAATGCTACTTAAGAAGCTAGAAACCATTTAATGCAGTAAAATACTAGAATATACTTAAAGTCAATAAAACCTTACGAAGTACATTTTATATATTTTATCGACAATTGTGGATTCTATTTCTGACTCGTTCCCACAATATACACGACAATAGATGTTAGCAGAATTAACTTAAAAACGTATAACAGCATGATGGCTATGGTAACAACATGAAGGTTGACGTTTTGAAAGACTTATACTAAAAACCTTCTTTGTAATCTTCTATGTATACAAGCACTATGGTTTTAATTGCAACTACAGTATTTCTAAGCTCAAACCACGTACTACACGGTATATTGCAAATTAAATATAGCACTTGCATGAATAATAAATTTAAGTATGATGGTATAATAGTTATGGAATCCAGCTGTTACAAAGCATCATTTCAGGTTTGTGCTATATGGATGTTTTACATGAACATTTTCACACTTCTTTTGCTGAAGGTCGTACGGACACACTGTGTATGCTTAATTGGTTATCTATATTTGCTGTTTTTTTTTTTTTTTTGTTAAGGTATATATATATATATAATCATTTAGAATTTTTTCAGATGTGTATTAATGATGTAATAGTGCAGTAAGTAGTTCTGGCGTTTACTTTAGAAGGTAATGTAGGAGCACATGATTTAAAGGTACTGTTTACATCAAGAATGCCGTAAAAATTAAAAAGCATTAATTTGGGTATTTCTGTGCTATTCAGAGATAATGCGGTCATAGTATACTATTGTGTATCAGTGATATCATACGGTATATGGCTTATTAACTATATTTACGGTTTATTATACTTTATATACGTTTACAACCACGGTCAAGGGTAAAGATATCTATGGAATATCAGAGCATTAGTGATGACGTGAATGGTATCTATGATGAAAGGTAATTAATGCTTGTCAATTCAATTTGTTATTTAAAATGACACTAAAATGATTTACGTTAATGTAATAAATATTAATGGAAAATTTGTTATTTTTGGGGAGCCATGTAGCTACAGCACGTTGTTGGTTCAGAGTTATTGTTCAGAAGATGTGTTCATATGTGTCACATGACTTATCCTAGCTACCTGTATATTCGAACTCCCGCCCTATTTATTAATTCAGTTCAGCGTCACGATCTTCCCCGACCATATTGTATAGAATTTTTATCAGTTTCCACTAGTTTTCATAAGTTTTCAGAAGTTTCAAGATTATAAGTTTTCAAGTTCAAGGGATTTTTTCAAATACATAATCTGTGAACTTCAAAACGTTTTATATGTTTTTTTTTTTCATTACAACTAAGAAGGTAATTTTCTACCTTAGTACACCGTACTCCACGGGAAAACTAGCTAACGTTATTCCGTTCGTTATATAGAGACATACAGGCATATTTGGTTCCTTTTCTATCTTATTGCTTCAACTTGCTAATGTCTCTGTATTGAATGGCTTCTCGACCCTTAGTCAACAAATTAAAAGAAGTCTTTTATAGTCACCATTTGCGTCTGTCGTCGCTGTCGACTTCGTCATAATTGCTTAAATGCACCATTTTTTACAAACGTTTGCTGGCTTTTTTTTAGTATATCTGCAATTTCGAGGAAAACCATTCCATTGAAAGTCTGCAAACTAACAAAATAGGGCTGACATGTCTCTCCAAACAAGTGAATGGCGAATGGCGACAAAACAGTCCTCCAGTACTAATCATTCACTTCTAAACAATGCTCTTCCTTACTGTACCACTAAATTTGACATCAACTGTAAGTAACACTTACCAACAGAGCAATTTAAGTAGGTGATTTGCGTGTAAGTGAGGCAATTTTGTCTGCTCCCTAGTTGACAACGACACTGTTTACCACTCTGCACATGTACAAGTACATGCTAAATGCTATTTTCCGGATAAAGTCGTGATGTGAGCACAAGGATGGAGTTACCGGGGTACTTGTAGGTTAGCAGGTCATGTTGCAAGTATCACGCTACTATTTAGCTGAAACGTGTGTGCGTAGAGAGAGCAGATTTTTCAAACACATAGAGCTGTTTCTCTTAGTATTATGAGTGGAGAATACTATCAAAATACGGGGCGTGTTATATGAAAGTGGGTTTAATAAAATAAAAATCTCCCATAACCCATTGGTTAAATCTCAAAAAGACCGCGCTCATATCATATTCTTTTCTGCCAAATTGTCTTTATTCAAACGAGTTGCTTCGTTACCGACTGCGCAAAATATAACATGACGTATCAATGTTCTTTGCGCGGCTTGAAGTAGATTTTGCGTATTTTTCGAACCTAAACAAGATGGTATACTCATATTTTATTATTGTTTCTTATAATTGGAGGAGGCGTTCGTTCAGTCAAGCGAATTGCACTTTGCGAGAGTCCCTGAGTAAACCGATGGTGTTTGTGGTAATGGAGTCTGAATGTCAATGAACAGCTTCGTTCAAGCATTGACGTCACGTTTTTTAGGAACTGCTTACTGCCTTTAAAATTCAGAACTGTCTTGTTGCTTGGTAGAAATGTAAACAATCTTAATTAAGGATCTTAAAAGTCACTGGCCGTGTGTGCCCTCATCTTCTCAATTCTGATTCTCTCAATAGATGGTAGATCATGTTCAATTATCCTGTAGTCCGCCAGGAACCGTAGTCCGTTACCAAATTACTACTATCTGTTACTATACCTATTATGTGAAGTGAAATGTAGAAACCTTTATGTTGTTGTTGCCGGTATAGTTTTATTCATGCCACATATAAATTGATTTACACTTTCAATAGCACTATCAATGTAAAGGCTTGTGATGTTAGATAACAGTAGGACTACGCACCTGTCATTTTATTCATATTATCCATATAATGACACAAGTTACCCTACTGATATGAGATACTGCATTGCATTTTAGAAACATTTTTTTTAATACAAAATAATTGTTATATACATCCCGTACGAGGAAAGTGATGAAAGTCTCTGTCGCTAAATCGGTTGCACCGACAGTGGCACAACCGTAACCAGCACAGGCTAATACGAAATAAATGCCCCCCCCCCCCCTCCGAATTCCCAGCAGCAGCGTGCCCGCTCACAGACAGGTTCCTGGAGTGCTCAACCAGCCGCTGCAATTGTTTATGCCGACGTCAGGGGGAAAAAGTGAGATAAGGTGACAAACGTGTTGTTTAATGCCAGAGTCCACAGGCTAGCCAAGTTCACATCCATCTGTTCTTGGTTTAAATAAACTTCCTTTTTGATAAGATACCATGCCTGTGCTCCAGTTAGTACAAAAATCAATAGAAAGGTTCAAAATACAGCTTTCAATCACATGAGTTCGACAGCGTTGCGCGAGTATTTCTTCGTTACGGCCATATGTCAGCCGATTTATTTATTGTTAAGTCTGTAAGCAGTCTAGACAAGTACAAAACGTGAATTATAAAACTTCGACAATATCACTCTTTATTATGGTCACTACTCAGCTGGTTTCTTGAGGGGAAAGGCTGGCAACAGTCTACACACTGCACGCAGCCAAAGACGCCTCTCAGTCAAATTTTGTGAAGATAAGGACAGAAAAGGTGAGATGATGCATGATTTCTGAAATATGTTACTCGGGGATCTAAATAAAAAACACGCTTACATAACATTTACACGCTTACATAACATTTACATTAATGACATAAGTTTGAGTGTTCCACTTGTTATACATTTAGATGGAAAGATAGACAATGCATGTATGTATGTAAGCATATCGCACATTAGCAATAAATTCTTCCCAAGTGTGGCAAGATTAAACCAACGACGAGTGAGATAGCGACCGGAACACACTTTCTGGACAAGTTAGACGATATTGTTTTTTCAAGGCACATATTCTTGAGTTACTTTATTAATGTACTGGTAGGATGTAGAAAATAATAGAGTGAATGTGTATATATCTACTGGATAGACGGCCATCATACAATAAGCTCTTTATTTTGGACTTATATTTTGCTGTTACGTGGATTATTCAATCAAAACAATATATTTTCAGATGCTTTTTTTTTCATATTCTTCCATCCCAGATATAAGTAATGGCAAACCGACTTTTTTCCAGATACAAAGTACAACATGGCAAAACTTCCTTTTGAAAAGGGCTTCACATGTGTCGTGTTTGTCTTTATTTCCCAGTGGATTACAGGTAATTACGTAATATGCAATAAGATCGTCGAACAAATCATTCCGATGTTTGTTTTCTAATTTTCAATGAATTAAGGAGGAGTGAGAATAACGCATTTGAAAAAGGGTTTTGATGAAAATAACACTCATTCTGTTGGGAGAGAGTAACACTATGGTTGTCCTCAAAGAAAAAAATATGTGTAACTTTTTGCTCAGTTCTTGTACCCTTTGTTATTTTAAGAGACCAATGGTTTCTGTGCTGACTATGGATGTTGCCCTGGCCAAGACGACGGTTGCCGTACCAGGGCAGGATGCATGTGTGACGAGCATTGCTTAATAGCAAGTGACTGTTGTAAAGATTATAAAAGTGTATGTCAAGGTAATGAATTCGAATTTATTCAGTATATTATATTGATTCATCAATCGACCCTTTTTGCGAGTACACCAGATACAAACATGTAAAACACGTCTACCCTGTACCCAATGAGCTTAGATTAACTTGTCGGCCTGCAGCGGAGAAACGTGCCGACAAACAGTGACATGTATCCGATATGAACATGAAAATTCTGAACGTAAGACCATCAAAACACACTGCATATACCAGGTAAAATAGTATAACGCACTTTGTAATTGCTTAAAGTGCAGGGTGATTTTGCAAAAGATTCCATGTCTTAACTGTTCATTGGCTACATAAACTTTATAATGTATATTTATTTAAAACCAAATCATAACAATATAGGCCTACATATTTTTTAACTTAAAGAATTTAATCCCTGTGTGCAACACACTGTGCGGAAGGATGAAGTAACCAGAAGCTCGACCTTTTTGTCTGAATTGCCCATAAATTGCGACAATCACCTCAACAACAGCTGGTACCGCTTCGACATGTTAACTGGGAGCACGATGCCGACCACGTGCATTGTTCACGGGAACTGTGGGACAGAGAGACCTATCTGGCTTAACGGTGGGCAGTTTGTTCTGTAACGTTAGTAGAACCTACCTTGAGCACGGATAACCCAAAGACAGACCCAAAAGCCATTATGCTTTTTTGTTCATTTGTTTGTTTTGGTCATTTTCATTTGGCAAACTGTCACTTTTACTATTCATCATTTCCTTCCCACTTTCATCTTTTTAAATGTGTTTCAGTATCGCAGTTTCTTTCTTCGCTTCCAGATTCACACCCCGATGAGGAAGAAGGCGTTGTCAACAGAACCGCTTGCATGAAGGAAACCGGAAACTGTTGTGCAAAGTCATACGACATTCAAATCAAGAACTGTTCCACGTTTATGGTATATAGGCTGCCATCAGTGTCGGATTGTCCAGAACGCTACTGCATAGGTACGTTATGGGATTGTCAAAGTGTGAGTGATTTAATTGTTTGTGTCAAACATGTGACGAGATAGAATAAATGTTTTGGTACCATATTTAACACATAAGAATTGCGTTATTTGTGCAAGCCAAAAGCATTTGAGATAATACAGACTTGACATTTAATATGGAATATTTCAGTTTCGAAGGTATGCCTAGGTAAAAATGCATCCTTTTTTCAAAAAACTCAGATCTCATATAAGATATGTGAATGGAGAGGTGTGTAGTCAGGTGTGTCGCTTCCAATTCACTGAATTCCAGGTTTGTTGCGCTGCTGCATTATGTAATATGCAGTGATTTAATTGGGTAGTGCTCCTTTGGGCAGGTCAAAGCTTGGCTTTGGCAAAGCATGGTTCTTCCAAAAAAGTATCCATATGTCGGTAACTACTGCATAGAAGAATTTGAAATTTGGCATGCAAGTGGTCAGTTTTGCAAGGTGTAAAATGAGCTATGCACTGCTCCGCAAATTTGTTAATCTGTGGCAGAATGGCTCGAAAAAGCCAGGCATTGCCAGACAGATAATTGCGCCAAACGAAACGGTCCGCACAGTTTTATAGAGTAATGTCCAGACTGATGCACCTACACAGAGACCACACCCAATGTATTGAAATCTTACCACCAGGGTACAGGACGTACTGTCTGTCGGGATATGTTGTTGCAACTAAACAAAAACCACCCAGTCCGTTCAGAATGAGGGGTAAATTGCCACCAAAACGCATTTTTCAAGGCCCTTAGCGAACACCAAACTGGTTTTAGCTGGTTAGAATACCAGACGACCTCGGGGGAACCCACTGTAAACAGCAAAACATCGCTGTATGTTTCTCTAATGAATTGGGGACCTTGACTGTTTCTGAGTTGAACACTGAAAACTCGTGGCTTTCTTTATTGAGGTCAGTTTTCACCTATACCGCTCAACTTGTCAAAACAGAATTTACAGACATCCAGAAGAGGCCAACAACTAAGCGTGTGCCGCGTTTAAAGTGACTAAGTTCATTAACAGCGTCGGTAATTGGAGCGGATACCACATTGGTGCCAAAACACCAATGATGGTCATCCACGAAAACCTGAACCAGATCAAATAAAGGAATAATCTGGGAACCACTTGACAATCATTTGACAGGGGGCACCTTAGGAACAATTTTAGGTTGCACGGTGAAATTGCCGGTACACACAGAGCACTTTTAAAAGCAGATTACTTACAGAACCAAGGGAATGAGCAGCTACCTTGGTAATCAAAATCGCCACATTTGAACCACATAGACAATATGTGGGTAGGCCATTACTCGCCGAATCAATGGCCTACATGTCCTACAACAAAACTGGACCAAATTGGACAGATTTTGACCGATGCCTGGAATGTTATTCCAGATTTAACTCTAAAAACCTAACCCAAGGAATGCCTTGCCCCTTGAGAGCGCTGGTAGCAGACAGAAGAGGTCAAGCGTAACAGCGACCGTTACTGTGACTAGACACTGACATGGGGGTTCTTTGTGAGGCGTGTAACTCTTTTACAGAAAATAATTTGGAAAATATGGTGATCCAAAATATCTCTTTTAATTGTTGTCGTATGACATAGAATAGGCAATGTGTTTTTGTTTGCTTCTCTGGCGAATTCCATTAATTAACTGAAGACACAATGACATCAAAAGGATAATTAAAAGTTATTAAAACCCAATTTTAAGCCTTATTTTCATTTATCAGTCAGCAAAATAGGAAAAAACTGATGAAAAATGATTTGGAAAAAAATATTCCATATTAAATGTCAAGTCTGTATGTGGAGGCTTTGGATGACTAAGACAGAGACAAGAATTGATGTCTGCAAACATAAAAACTAATTTTCTGAGACTTTATTCAAAGTCAAGTTGTAAGACAAAGCCATTGTATATTATGACAGTTAAACGTATTGTGAAAACAATCCCTGTTTCTACAAATGTTCTAGGTGACAAGGTCCTTTGCCCACCAGGCCACACGTCTGAAACTGGATTTCAACCGGGATGTACAGGTGAGAAGCATGCAACTTTCACCTTTGGCCCTGATGGTACAAAATTATCCAATGTGGCCCATGTAACTGTGTGCTCCCTAACAATCTAATTAACGAGCTGTGGGTTCAGAACATTGAATACCAACCGAATTTAATCTTTAATCCTTTTAATTTGAAAGATAGAGAACCGCATGTCCTATTATCGATACTGCACGTACATGTATTCAGCATATTACATATATAATGGTACAAAATGAGCAGATTACATTAAAATAGCTTTTCAACTTAATTTTATGTTCACAACTACATTCCACAGATGTATTTCCCAACATCACTCAAATCCCAGAAGTGAGCGTCGGCGAAGGCATTAGACAAAATCAGTGGGGGAAGCGTTTTAAAGAAATAGTGTTCAAGTGCGACCAACAGTATGGTCAAATTGCCGAAGAAAAACGTGGAGAGCTGTTCTTCGACGTGTATTGGTTTTTTGATGGCAAAAAGATACTAGAAGACGAGGACATGCCCACCAAAAACATGCCAGCGACGTTAAAGGAATCCCACTGGGTTGGGAAGCACTCACTGGGGTTTAAAGTAAGTAATGGTCTCAACTGTCTTTTAAAATTAAGTTCAGAGATAAAAGACAAATTTCAAAAAATTGGAACAAATCTAAGTTTAAAAGATGATAGGTAAATCTAGCCTCCTTATAACTGGGTAATTGTCATTTGTTCAAGGTTAAGTGCACCGTGCGGGCAAAGTTCATGAAAAATGGAATAATACATGGTGGACGAAGTGCACCTTTGAAAAGCGAGGAGTTTTTTGCGGGACTAAAGGTAAAGGAAAGCACAGCCTCACAACGTGTGCACTCCTAAAAGTCAAAGGCTAAAGAGGCTAAGGGATCTTTTTTGCTCGCCCAATGTGTATTTTTGGTGTATGTTCACTTGAGCTAATGTAAATTCGTCAGTCATTTTAGAGTAAGAGGTCGCCCCAGAAAAGAAGTTACCTTCACGTTTTGTTTATTTTGTTATGTTGAGAATTTTACTTGTCTTTCTTTGATTTGTACTGGAAGGTTTTTGTCACAATTTGTCTAGAAGAAAATTAATTTGTAGTTACAGTTGCTATAAAACTTAAGATACGATTGGCGTTACATATTGCATCATTCTTTCAATCGGCCTGTTTATTGATATAAAGCATCGAAGTGCGCTCCTGCCCCAAATCATTGAGATACCAAAGGCTGCACATGGTCATAATTCCTGACGCTGGCTTAACGTAAAAATCCTATGGATGTAATAAATATAGGTGTTCTATTGCACTAACTGGTATGATAAAATCTAGAACGATTGATGCTTACTCGGTCTTTCCGGGCAGAACAATGTGAACCTACTTCTCAATTCAAAAGTTAAACGCCGCTTCACATTCACAAAGAAATGTAACGCCCAGATATTCAGTACATGTATATATAGAATACCAGTTAATAAATACCAGTAGTACTGCATAAAATTAAGGCAACTTATATTTGCAGGTGCTTAACACTCTGCCTATAGTTTTGAAGGAAAGCGATGTTGTCTCAACCGAAATAAGACTCCAACCAACAGTCCCTGTCCTGTGTTCTGATCTGAAGCTCCAAAGCTATTGCCATGAGCAGCTACTCCCAGTGGAGATAAGAATCCCGCTTGTCCCAAAGAAGCGACTATGTAGTAGCGGAGAAAGACTGGAGTTTGTCTCAGAGTTTGAGAGGACACCTTGCAGATTAGAAATCAACGCAATGAATTGGAACAAAACACACACCTTCAAGATAGCTCCGGTTGTCGATGGCGTGTATGACGGCCACACGAACACCAAAGTTATGGTACACACTGGGGAATTCACTACTCATCCCGCATGGAACGACTATACACTGCCCGATATACCTGTAAGTATGACCGAATCTATCCACAGCACGGCATTTTATGTTAGTTTTCTCCACATACGCACCAACTAGGTGTAAAATATTCCCCTACAATTTCTCATAGTAATCTGGCCAACAGATAAACAGACACTGATCATGCACCCAAGATAAATTGCAGTGTTTACTCAGAAAATATACCAAAAATGGCATTCGTATGACAGTTAAATGGAATCAAATATCAAATTACATATACGGTGTGCAATAAAATGCTGGTTTAAAATGTTATGATTTTAAAAATTAAGCATTTATATTAACGTTTTCAAAAGTTTAAAAACCATTTTCAGGTTACGGTGTTAGATACGGATGTAGATGCCATCGGCCAGGTATGCATGTCGAACAACGACCCGCATATGAGGACGTTCGATGGAAAGTAAGTGCTTTACCGCATAATATATATATGCAAGTCGTGTTTCACATACATGATAGTTGAGATGAACTGAATAACTTTTTAAAGTGTTCGATCGTGCCGTGATTTGTGACAGGTCTTATAGCCTACCAAAAGCATTTGCTTGCTTTGCTTGCAAACATACACTTACCCATATTAAATTAAATTTATTGTCACAATTTTATTAACGCAGGCAAACGCAACATTTTCTGTATACGGAGATATGCATTTATGTACATACACCTGGTCATGGCATCAATATTGAATGTTTTAAAAAATTCTTAAGTATGATTAGATAAATTACAACACAACTACTCCCTCACTCGCACACAAATCAAGGTCTCCACGATGCTTTTATTATTAATTTATAGATCCATGTTGAAACAATATATCCATATTGTATCAATAATCTGTTCAAATATATTTTTGACATTATAGCAACTACGAATGCCAGTACGGAGGTGAATTTGTTTTGTATAAACATACCACATTACCAGTTCAGGTAAAATATTATGTTTGTTTTCATTCACCAATTCTGTCATTTGTCAAACTCCACATGTCGTAATTTAAAACTCTTTCTTTGAATTTGTGTTAATACTTTGAAGTATTAGAACATCCCAAAAAGGCTCTGGCAGAATCAGGGTTTCATTCAAAGGTATAAAATGGACACAAATTAAAAGAGTTCTCGTGCGATAATATCTCCTCTTAGACCCTTCATGAAAAACGAAACACGAACCGTTGATTTCTTTTTCAAATTATAATGTTGTAGGTGCATGCTTTTTTCAAACCTTGCAACGGCGGCTACGCATACTGTAATTGTGCTGTGAGCGTGATGTCTGGGGGAGACGTCTTCATAGTGGACACATGTAAACCTGGCACGGGACTGGAGCAAATCACTGCCAAGAGACCAATGCGAGTGGGGCTTGTTGGGTGCGAGGACGGGCAACTGAGGGTGGAGTCTTTAAACGGTGGCAAGCATTTTAAGGTAGGCCTATTGTTGCCTATGTGGAACAAGTCCAATCATTGAATGGTATCGGTAAAAACTAAATTTCACTTTTCACTTAAATTCGTAGATTACCAGCTTATTGAAAAAAATCTGAAACCATCATTTTTGTGAAAAATTTCACTTAAAAGCCAGAGACATAAGAACCAATGTCATATTAACATTTAGATATGCTGATGTTATTGACTGAGCAGTAGAGACAAAAGAGAACAGTTGTTAACAGTGTTTATATAGCGTTACTTTAATAATCTCATAATTGTCCAGACGGATTGTTAGGAAATGCTCACTGAAATATTACTTTTTAAGGTGTACTTACCCACTGGAGGCTATGTTGACATAATGGTCTATCGATATGGACACGACGACTTCATGAATGTCCAGATTCATCCCGGAGCTAAGGATTTTAACCGCACAGTTGGATTGTGTGGAACCCTAAACCATAACAAAAGCGACGACTTCCTGACTAGAGACGGACGTACTGAACCCGTTTCTAGCTACCCAAAGGATTTTGCAATGTCCTGGAGGTATTGTCAAGATTTTTTTATGATTTTCTTGATTGTTATTTATTAAAACACGTTTTCTAAAATAACAAAAATCACACACACACACACACAAAGCGGTACGGAACACCTGGGCTCCGTAACTCGAAAGCATCGCAAACTGCGACCGAGCGCAAGCGTCTCTATTCCATAACTTGGGGTTTACTCGCCCTAATAGCCTCGAAATGAAAGGTGACTCGCAATTCGCGACGCTTTCGAGTTAACAGAGCCCTGACTCGAATCCACACCTTGCTATTTTATACATTTAGGGTGCAGCCGCAGTATTCAATCTATAACGGACCTCCTTCCTCCCAGCTGCAATTCTCAAAGCGGTCAACATCCCGGTCTAACTATTGCCGATGTTCTGCAGAAACTAATGACGCTAATTCAATCGTGCAGTGTGGTAACGCAGAGAATATTGCCAAGTGTCCAGGAGATGACAACTTCTCCTCTAGAGAGCACCAGAAATGTCGGCGCCGTAGGGCCGCCGAGGAATCCGGCGAAGGTCATGACGATGTTCTAGAAACTAGGGTTTTTGAATACGACATTTATCATACAGTGCCGGTATATGCTAGATTTTTTTACCTATATTTTAAAGCATTTACGCAACATGCATTTGCACTATCGTTCTGTTCTGGTCCACAGAACAGTCCAAAGGCATCTGTGATGGTGAAATATTTAAGTGTTGTGTACCCATTGTCATATGTACAAAGGAAATCATACGTACTATTAGAAAGGGCACGCAGAAGAACAGCTTTTAGTACAAGACAGCGTGAAAGGGCTTGTTTTTTACACACAGTTTGTTGCAATTTTATAGAGGATAAGCATTTTTTCCACGTATCTATACAGATGTGTGCACAATTTCCATATTTTTGGACAATTTTCAAATATTGCAATAAATATCTTCACCTACCAAACTGTACAACAATCATTATTGCAAATTGCATTTGCCTAGGCACCATCGTGGAAGAATAGCTGGACAAACGCCACTGCAGCTCAGTTCTGTGAATCATTCATGGCCAACACAAGCACTGGCAAGTCCTGCGAGACGGTACCTGGTGCCAACACAAGGGATCCCATCAAAGGCTGCATAGAAGACATATACGTAAGCCTATATATGTTCACTCGTACACACACAACACACTAGAATGCTTGCACGAAACCCAATGCATGTTGTAGTAACGCATATCCTTTGGGTGTGTTTTTGTTATTTCGGACATGGTTAAATTTTCTGTATGGGTATTCGTTCTTTCTACAATGAATTCAGTATCATTTGAAGTTTGAAGTAGATCTGATATCTTTAACTGCTCATAAGCGATGTGCACGTGAAACAAACAAATAAAAAAGTTATTCAACACTCTGAGAAGTTACAAATAAACAACAAATAAACATTTACCGTTCTTGTTTATTTCTAGCTAACTGGTAGCACCGAATGGGCACCTGCAGCACTTCAAGCTATCAAGAGTTCATGTCTAGGAGAACTAGAAAAAAACCCATCAATTTGGGTGATTAACAACGAGACCGGCAAAGTTTCCCTTCCCAAGGAAATGGAGGCAGTGCAATGTCCAAATGAATGCAGTGGAAATGGCCAATGCATCAACGGTCCGTACTCTCTCTCTCTCTCTCTCTCTCTCTCTCTCTCTGTGTGTGTATGTGTGTAAACAAAAAATTAACAATTGAAGAAAAAAGAAAGAAATGAATTATTATGGCATTGTGCATTTAATATATTCATTAATATCTTGATCTTCACTACAGGCACGTGTAGCTGCGACGACACGTTTGCTGGCGCAGATTGTTCTATTGATATATCCGCCGCGCCAACCATTTATTACCTCCCGGGCGACGGCCTGTGTAAAACTAGGTCAAGGCCATGTGCAAGGTCACCCGTCTACGGAGGCACCTTCCTCGACAATAAAAACTTAACATGTAAAGTGGAAATTCAGGAGGTGCTGTTGAGAATGACAATGTCTTACTTGGATCAGAAATATTGTTCAAATACACATATATGGCATGCATATAGTCTATTAATGATATAATGAGGACAATGAGCAACATCGATATTTACAAACATCCTTAATAGGGGCCTATACCTATTGAACCATTTATTTTCAATACAACTTTATTATGAAATTATAGTAAAAAAAAGTACAAAGTGGAGTTAATATATTATTCATGATGAGGAAAGACACGTATGCAGGACTTTTCAATTTATACTTTAAATTCAGTAAGAATATAATTAAGAACGTATCGTTATCTTATATCTCTCTCAGGTGACGGTAGGAAAGCCTCAGAGTAGCGCGGCAAAAGTGGAACTAATGGCTGCAGAATTCGTTCACTTTCAAGAAGTAATCTGCCCTCTTCCTAGAGCAAGGCACCATAAACGAAGCGCTGAGTGTACTGGACCTCCAATCTACCGTTATGGCATTAGCGTCAGCAACAACAACGCACAGTTTAGCAATGCTACACACCTGATAACCTTTGATGACAAGTGTGTCTCTTGTAGAAATAATGACCCAAACAGCTGCCGGCTTAAGGTAGGTCTAAGTCGTGTATACACTGCGCTGAACATCTTTTTTCACACAGAGCACAGCATAGCTCCATGATAATTAAGACATAAATTAAAGTCTTAGGCAAGTCTATTTGTCCAACCCTAAATTTTAAAGATGCAGGGCATCTCATATTTTGCGATTTCTAATATATATTTCGATATATACACTGTATATGTTTTCATTTAATTGCGTGTTACGTAGCAGACCGTTATCTTTAAACTGTTCTGATAAAGATGTAAAGAATTCAAATCTGCCATCCTCATCTTGCAGAGCGACGCATGCACCATTGACTGTAGTTGTTACGCCGACGGAGAGGAAAATGTCGCCGATAGATGTCGCACCTGCAACATCACCTACAGCAACTCCACTTGGTTCCGCAAAGTAGGTTCTTGCCAAAAAGTACTAATAAGTTATAAACACGCGCAAACGTGCAAGATCTGCAGAATTCCAACTTGGAGCCTTGGTTTATAAGTGTAGATGGATGAGGGCTGTACCTCGTATTTTCAATGACCTTTTTGTTGGAGTGTACTTCAGTTTACTTTGCAATTACTGTATGAAATTCTTTGATGGTATATCAGTTTGTCTCTGTTTCATTGTAGACGCAGTCCATTGTAGGTGGTGCATTTATTTCTAATTGTCATCATACATAATAATTTCAGGAATTAAGTACTTTCATTCAACATGATGCCCGGATTTTATTCAAAGATGAATTAAAAGCATAATGCGCTTTGCAAAAATGTAAAATAATGTGCTGTTTAATCTAAAAAACAATTTTGCAATGCCCATTTATGAAACCCATGCATGAGAGACAGATTTTTATCGTCGTTTTATTTATTTTGCGTCAAATATAGCCAAATACATGCAGTATTGACACGCAGTGTTACAACGACGGTGAAACCAACCCGGGTTCTTTCTGCCAGTTTTGTTCTGCAACTGACAATGATCATGGCTGGTCAGTGAAGGTAATGGAAATTCGTCTTTACTTAAATAATATGTTTTATTGTATACACTTTACTAACTTGTTGATGTTACGATGAAAGAACGATACGTCATTCAATTATAAAAATACATATGTCTTATACACAAGATGGTATATTTCAAGTAGGCTGATTTTCTGTGCAAATTCAATCACTTTGCAAATCATACAAAAGTATAGATTACCCCACAATTAAAAAAATGTGCACATTTTGATATTGGGAGAAAACGTCTCCGTACTTGACAGCGTGACAAAGTAAGTCAAATGCATTTTAAACCATTATTTTGACGTGCCAATTGCCCAGTACGTCTCAAGTGAATTTCAATCGTGAGGAGTTGGCCAGCCTACTCTAAGCAGCAACCTTCTTTTGTCTCTCCATATTACATCATTTTCAGCATGATTTCTGTCTCATTGACGGGACGTGCTACGCTTTATGTCAGCTGGATCCAAAGAACAGTGGCAAAGTGTGCTATCCTAATGCCAGCGTTCATCAGTGGACCGCAACAGAAGGTATATTGAAAATATTTTAGAGCTGGTTGACGAATTTCCACTTTAATTTCCGCGTTCGAAGGTGATTAAAACAATATTGAAGACATGCGTTTACTTATAATTCTTGTCACTATTTTTCCTCTTTGTTTATATTTTCTTAATAAAATTTTGTTTTAGTGTGTTTTAAGTATGTGCTTTTTGATAATATAAAATGGTTCTGTGGGTTTAAAAACAAATATGCCCAGTTTTGATTACAAGTTCAACGGACTGTTTTATTTATATTTAAATTTTAAAATTATTCATCTTTGACCACTCAGTGTGCAAGATCAAAATAACCTCGCCGCCAGGTGTCCTTCAGCCCCCGACTATATGGATAATAGGTGCCGTGCTGGGTTCTCTTGCCTTTATTGTTGCCGTCTTTGGATTTGGCATCTTTTGTTGTGTCCACCGTAGAAAAATACAGCGATTGAAAAGGTAATCGGCACGAATATGTCCTTCACAATGTTAAGATAATCGATATTGAATTCATCGACCACGGGTGGTTTTCATATTCGAGATTGGATTTCCTTGTAATGGGGGTGTAATTTTTCACACGCGTAAGGGGTCAAAGGCACTGCTCCCACATGGTTCTTGTTTTACAAGAAACGCTTACAAAACGTATTCATTGGAACAACATAATTTTTCACTTTTACCGATGACGTAGTAAAGGCAGCGGATATCTCAGTGACCTGCGCCAATTTGAAAATCAATTCTAAACAATAAGAGGGAATAAGTAAATAGATGAATGTATTAGAAGTGCAGTTGAAGGGTAACGTATTCACGCAATGTTCTTTTATGTATCCTCTATCACAGTGTACCACAAACTTTTATAGTCTCATTCAAAGCAAGAAAGAAGGCAACAAGGAATAAATAAGCTCTGGAGATTGTTGTCGCCATAAAATGTCGTTTGACTACGCCAAACTTTCCCATTTTCGGTTGTAGCAAGCAAGCGTCAGTCAGTTCCCATTCTCCTCGGACTGCTGAATACCCGCGACCTCTCCCACCACGCTCAGCCCTAAGGCCGCCCTCACAATTATGGATGGACGATAGGTTGTTCGCAGCACAGTTCAACAACCGTATGTACGACCACTCGCCAGAGGATTCACCGGGGGCGGTAAATTCTTGGAAAGAGGATCGAGACTCACGCGACAATAGACGGGGCTCACCGGTGTACATTCCTCCTCCAGACTACGAGACCAACCAGTACGAAGTTGTCAGTTAAATCGCCGTCTTTTATAAATTTAAAAAGAAATCTATTTAATTTCATTTCTTATCTTTTTGTACTGAATGCATAGGTTGTTCTACACGTTTATATGCACAGAAATCACTTTATTAGTTAACTTTATTAGAATTGGCTATTGTTCATTATTAAGAGACTGAATCTGAGCAAAAGAAAATGCTTTTCATTCGGAGTTATATCATGCCGAACAATTAATTAGTACTTTTATACAGCAATTAATATTCAAGAAAGTAAAACAGAGTGTGTGTGTGCTTATCATTCAGTGTGTATTAAGTTTTTGTAAAAAACCGTATTTCATGCATGTCAGTATTTTCATTGTCAAACATCCTACGTCGACGTGTTTGTGCAGGTTTAACTTCCCGCCAGGTGCTGTAATGATCGTCTGTTAATATCTATTGCTCATATTGGCTAGGAAAATAATACAAACGAGTGTACATATGCAATGCACAGTAACTCACATGCCTTTGAGTACAGCATAAGTAAGAATATGAAATGGTAATGAAATAATTGACATTGCGAGTTTAATTTTATTGATATACCGTTTATTCTAATCTCTTATCATATTCCCTTAACCTTTCTTTGCATTTGGTGAATATGTGAGACACCTTTCTTTATTGCTTCTTTATACCAGTAGCTAATCCAGTAAAATAAATAGATAAATAAAAATATATGAAATATATTTTAGTGGGGACAAATCAGTCACGTAAATTCTGCATTTTAAGACGCATCTGCCTGATTCATCTTTTTAAGTGCTTCATAGTACCAACAAAAGGGCCACAAGATTAGTTAAATTTTATTCAGCACATGCATACTATGCTTGAACAAATTTGAATAAAATATTTAAATCTAAATACTTTTGTCATCGAACTCGAGTTCATTCTGCAACGGGACAGTGAAAGGGTAACATTAAATAAATAAATAAATAAATAAATAAATAAATAAATAAATAACGACAAAACTAAAAAGCCACCAAAGCGTTTTTATTGCTGATTATTGAAATCACCATCTGAATATTTTCGTGCTAAAACTTAAGGATCAGAGCGGCTATGGGTAGAATACAGAAAATCTGATGACAATGTGAGTATGTTGGAAACGAGAAGAAGCGGGTTAATCTCTTAAACAGATTGCATTCAGCGAGAGTCCCGGCGGAGTTGCATCGATCTACGTAGACCGATAGTCTCATTTGGGAATGAACCCTTAAATTCCGCCTGGAGTAGATACGACGGAATATAATACAAGTATCGACTTAAGCCGAGGCCAATATCTGTTGTTTTGCTGACCTCAGTAAAGAGATATCAAGGAGGGAGGTCAGTATGTAGTTTTATCACACAGCAAATACCATCGTATTCTATACCAATTATATAATTAGACAAAATATCGCACACAGAAGTCTTGAACCATGAAAGTACATGTACACCTCCATGCTTGAATTAAGACCAAGGTATGCAATGCAGAAGATGGACCTTGCACAATATTATATTTAAAAATCGGGTCATTTTTCATTTTTCTTCAGATAAAGCAGCAGGGCCGTAGCCTGAGCAAAATGCCAGGGGGGGGGGGCAGTAAGCGGACACGAGGGGCGAAGCCCCCGAGGGGGGAAGGTTTGGTAGGGGGTGTCCCCCTCCCACAGTGTGGAAAATTTTTTAAAACTGTATGTATAATACTGCATTCTGGTGCATTTTAACTGTTATTTATTGATCAATCAGAAGTCAGAAATTGTGGGTTCATTTTGCCATAAGTACAGTCATTTTCTCATTCTTTTGAGAGTCCTATAGCGCTTGAATGACACCCGGAAAAGGTCGATCCGCACATTAAGGAGGCGNTGTACCTTCGAAAATAAGACATCTTGTCTTACATCGGTTTAAAGATCTTAACAAAATACCTGGTATCCTATTGTTCTTTGTGCCATTTTAAATATCTGCAGCAATTTTGGTGACTTTATATGCAGCAATTAGGAGTTTTACATTGTAAGCATTGTACAGTACTTCCAGATACTTCAAATGACGCCTGGCGACAAGGCGTTAGCGATATATACATATATATATATATATCATTGCTAAGCGATGTACTTATACGTGGATACTTTTCCTCTGGCGGATCCAACAACAAGCTCCCCGTTACTGGCGATAGAGACGGACAAAGGCAGCTCAGTGTTGTCGCTTTTTGTCAAAATGTTACGTAAAAATGTTCCGTCTAGACCAAGGACAACCACCCTGTCATTATCACGGTCAGCTATAAACATTTGTCCAAATTTATCTACGCACACTCCTCGTGGATAACTCAGTTGTCCGTCTCCACTTCCACTCTGACCTCGTGCTCCGTATTGAAACATGACGTCACCCTGGGGTGTCACTGCATACACACAGTGGGCCAAGCGGTCGCTGACTATGATTGCATTGATGCCGTGGTGGTATGCACAGCGCAGTGTGTCTTTTCTGCACATTGGGATAGCAATTCTGTTAACAAGATGAAAAGATGTCATGTCGTACACACAGATGCACTGTGCACCACAATCACACACGTACACCTTACCCTCTGTACGGTCCACAGTGACTCCCCAGGGGTAAGACATATCACCCTGACCAAAACACCGGGTAACATGGCCTGATGTTGAATACAGTCTACAGCATTCATCACGGCATATGACCACGAATGTATCGTTACTGATTATAGCGATACGCCTTCCGCCTCCCTCTATACTGATTTTACGCTTACATTTACCTGCACTGGAGAAAACTGACACTGCATCACTATGTCCAACTAAAATACACCCGTCATCTGTACACTGGATGTCCCACAGTGGCCAGCCCTTAATATTAAAACAAAATTTCCGCTCTGGAGTGCCAAACCATGTTGCCTTCTGAAAACACATCAGCTCGGGACAGTGCGCTCCCTCTTGTTTCAAACTTCCAAAACATGCATCCAAGGGATCGCGGTATGTTTTGGCCGTGATGGACCCTGTTTTGATGGACAGCGGTTTTGGTTCAGGGATTTTAGGAAACTGTAGCACACGGTCCATTTCTGTTAGACCTGGTGTTAATGTTACGTCGGTGATCTTGGTATCAAAGACTGGTTCTACTGTCTGCAACTCCTGGATTCTAGCTTGGAGTTTTTTAGAGTGAGTCATGACCTCGATGGCAGATCCGTTGGTTGTGAGCTGCTGGGCGAATTCACGAATGCTCTGGATGGAAATCTTGTCAATTTCTTGCTTGTCCTTTTCAGCTTCTAAAGTCTTCAACTGCGTGGAGGTGAGTGCCATAACTTCGGCCGTTATTTCGTTGCTTTTGTCATCTATAACTTTCTGCATTTCGATATAATCTGACAGTACTTTTGTTTGGTACGTTTCCAAATGGTGTTTCATACTTGTTAAATACTCGTCGATCTGTCGACGTACGTCTTTCTCTACTTGTTGGTAATAAGTGCTTAGTTCTCTTTCAATGGTTTCACTGTTTTCCATTATCTCCTTCGTCATAGCTAATTTTTGAGAATCCACCAAACTAAGTACGTTTGACTGATTTTCTGTCAGCCTCTCTTCCGTTCGTACAATGGCTTTCTCTGCAATTTCATAATGAGACGGCTTTGCACTTGGGAGACATCTCAGTTTTTCTTGTATTAACTCCCGTTGACCCTTCACCACATCTCCAATTTTTTTAAAGTCATGTTTACTGTGAGTTTCTAAAATACAATCTCTGCATGCCACGTTGTCATCCTCTTCACAATATAATGTTAGCAACTCGCCGTCGTGTTTGTCGCAGTATTGAGCTTTATCTAATACGTGACGTAATTGTTCACGGATGTTAGATGGGTTAACTGAGAAATCGAATTGTGATAAAGGTACAAAGTGATGTCCATTTAATGCCGGAATGCTGTCATGCAATTCACGGCATGTAGCGCACAATTGGTTAGTTTTGGGACAACCTTGGCACAGCAAAATGGCCTCTTTATGCTTACAATACTCACAAAGTCTCCCCTCTGGGGTTTTCAGATCTTTCATGAAGTCTGTTACTTTTGTAAGGAAGAAGTTTTTCACGAGAGTTGCTAACCCACCTGGTGGTACGGGGGCCTCTTGGCGACACAAGGGACAGGAGAACTTGTTCTGGACACCATTCTTGGCTGCATGGTCAGCAATGCATTCCAGGCAGAACGTGTGGTAACAGGGAAGCACTCTCGGGTCTTTATATTCTCCAAGACACACATGACATGTTAAAAAGTTCTCACTGAAGACGTTGTACATCTCTTTCGAAGCCATTACCATAGTAGATTAGCGCCCAGAGTGGGCACAGTGCCCCGCGCCTACATGCCGGCTGCCCCGCTGTAGTGCTGCCAAAACCGTTGCGTACGCTTTATATATCATTTTATAGGTTATCTATACTGCTTCAAATTTGTCTACAATCAGTTTATTTTGTCAATAATGAGGACATAGCCAGAACGCCCCAACCCTATAATGATATACCAAGGCCATGGCGCAAGCTAATAACTTAGTGATGTATTGTTTGATAAAGTTATCTATATACATCACAGTCAGGTTGATATCAAAATTATCAATTATCAATTTTAGTTTCCAGCAGCGGTGTGCCGGGTGTTCCTGTGTGTGTGTGTATGTGTGTGTGTTGTGTCACTGTTACAGGACCCTTTATGATTCTGCACATAACCGTTCTCGTCTGATGTTTTTTTTCGGAAACGCCATGTTATGATACTACGTTTGTTGGAAGTATATCGAAGCAATAAACCAACCTAAAAAATATTATTCAGATAATTAATATTGCTTCTTTGAATTATTTCTGTAGCGCCGCCTTTCAGTATATTTGACAAGAACATTAATTTATTTATTTATTTATTTATTTATTTATTTATTGGTTTATATTAACAAGCAAATTGCCAATCTGGTGCATTTAGAGGCTAAACGGTATCAATGCAACGTTTTGTCCACTTGTCGAAAAGCATTTCATATATTTCACGACAATAAATCAAAACATATATATCGAGGGACTATTAGTATTTGATCATTGACTCTATAGTTCCCCATTTAAACATATGACAACAACTGCAACGAAATGTATCTAAATTAAAGTGTCTGAATTTATTTTCCGGAGTATCAAGGAAGTAAATCTACATGTAGCTCATTACTACCAAAATTACAAAGATTGTTCAATTGTTAAAACCATGTATGTTAGCAAAACAGCGTGTATCATATATTTGATGTTAACAATATCGAAGAGGAATACCTCCGACTCTTCCAACAAAATGCCAGGGCGTCAACGGAAAGCCACGGTGTTAATGCTGCTGCTGTCTGGATAGAGCTGGTAACCGGTGAACGTGCTGTGGAACTCCCCAGGATGGTTGTGAAGGGCGTGGCCCCCAACTAAATCAATCCACACCTCGTCTCCCTCTGCCAGCCGCAAAGCAATAGTATTACTGCCTGTCGCATGTCCCGTAGAAGGTTTACCGTACCCAGTATTCTTTATTTGGCCATTGTGGTTCAATCTGACAAATATGGGCTTGTTGTAGTGGCTGAGACTATGGTAATGGAAGACGTAGACCCCTGAGGTCGGTGAAGTGAATTTCCCCGTGTCTTTATTATAACCGTTGCCATCGTTCAGAAAGACGGTGTCGTAGACAACCACAGCGTTGCCTTTCCCCGTCTGGTCAAGATCGTTTGATCTCCCCGCCGAGAACGCTACCAGTTTGTAGGCTGCAGTGCATCTCTGTAAATCTAGTATCAGAGGAAAAGGAGATTGGAATCAACTAAACCTGCATAATATTATTTCAGAATGAATTTTAGTACATAAACAAGAAACTGCTGTACATGTTAGTTTACAATCTATTATAGCCGATAGGGCCTTAGTTACCAATGCTTCAGTGCTGCAGTTTCAGCTGCTCTTCTGTCACCATTACAGTTGTCCCCTTTGCATGAAAATTGTTACTAAACTAAAATTGCAATTATTTAAAACAGAGTTTTAATAATTTACAAAATTTAAAGTGACAAAACCTTGTAGTACATACCAGAGCACGCACACACTTCCAGCATTGCCACCAGCAGTACAACTAACACGGCGCTTGAGCTCATTTTATAGTAGTCTGCAATAGAAGAATTGCCTCAGGTGATTGAGTTTATTTACATTTTAATTTTTGTTTTCCTCAAAACCAAGCATGTGCTCATTCCAATGCTATCTTATAATCATAAATCCCCAAATTGTCCTTATTTCAATTCAAAACCGTGAGACATTTGCAGAATGAATAAGATTGATGTAAAATCGACCGAATGTAATTATCTTGTTTTCCATTTTGTATCCAAAAAGAAGAGAATAAGTTTAGCAAGATCATGTCTTTTCTGACCCTTGACTTTAACGTGATACAATATTCACAAACTTGATCTAAAAATATTCTGACCCTAATGCAAACACACCACAAACTACATATGCACAGTTTAAAACGGTCAATTCTTCATTTCTCAACGAAATAAAAATCAACCCCCTCCTCATACATGGACCCCATTGGGTTCTCATAATACGCACACACTTCTACCCTTTGTTATATAATACATACCCTGTACTTGTAGCTTCGAGTACAAACCTCACAGTGCCTCAGATCAACCTGACTTGTCAGTGACAGCTCTGAGCCAGGAGCATTTAATGAAGCGACTAAGGGACCATTCCAACAGATATTTGGATCGATCTATCTCCCTGGGGAGTCTCACTAAATTGCTGTCAACTTGGCCGGCTTAAATGTCTGTCACGCCGAGAAAAGCTGTTAGGGGGTAATTATCTTTACCCCCTAGCTGATGCGGTAGGCGTGGCAGACATTTAAGCCGGTTAGTTGACAGCAATTTAGTGAGACTCCCCAGGGAGTAAGATCGATCCAGATGGATCGATCTATGTATGGGAACCCAGTCTAAGAGCTCAAGGACTTTTATGATCGGTGTTTTTTAGAAAAATCCGGGTTGTGCCGGTGATTCTCAATTCTCTATGCAATCGCTTATAATTGAAAATTGTTATTGTCAATCAGGAAATTATTTCTAAATGTTGAATTAATGATACAGTAATGATATAATAGTTGATTTATTTCTTGTTCTCGTACGTCCCTAAATTTATCACTGTAATTACTGTAATCTGTAATATCCCCTCAAACCTTGGCCAATCATTATATATATATATATATATATATATATATATATATATATATATATATATATATATATATATATATGTTTATTTATTTATTGGTTTATATTAACAAGCAAATTGCCAATCTGGTGCATTTAGAGGCTAAACGGTATCAATGCAACGTTTTGTCCACTTGTCGAAAAGCATTTCATATATTTCACGACAATAAATCAAAACATATATATATATCGAGGGACTATTAGTATTTGATCATTGACTCTATAGTTCCCCATTTAAACATATGACATATGTATATATATATATATATAACCAAACAGCTTTACTAGGCGTGACAGACATTTAAGCCGGCCAAATCGACAGCAATATATATATATATATATATATATATATATATATATATATATATATATATATATATATATATATATTGCTATGATATAGCAGGCACGCACGGCTCACCATCGAGCACTTAAACTTCCAATGACATGCTCCATCCATGCATTGACGTACGGATTGAGCAAGGTTTGACCAGTAACAATACAGATAAAATAAAATAAAATATTTTAACTGTTTTATGCTTTTCTTCGAGATCAATTGCAAGTTTCGTAAAGGGCCGAGTAAATTTTGTGTCACCTAGTTGACAAAGCTGTCATTTATCAAGTGTAGTAGGCAGGGATTCTTCCTTTCATTTTCTCCGAAAGTCTCTTTCACTTAAGGGGATAACAGCTGTTCATTTTGGCCAAAAAAAATGAATTTACCTGGGGTAAACGGCAATTTTCCCATATTTACCAATGGTTAATGAATCCATTTCTACATTCAAAGTAAGACCCTGTTTTTTTTTCTGAAAAGTTTGTATTTACGTAATAATCTCTTAAGAGAGTGTTACAGAGTATAGCCATCTATTGAGGTCATGTGGTCGGATGGCAAGCACAGATTTCAGATCTATTGCTATAACTGCCGTTTTTGTGGTAAAATAGAATAAATTATATTTCTATGAGTTGTTTACAATGTATTTATTGTAAAATATAGATTTCATACGAAGAGTTGTTCTCCCTTTAAGTACTGTGCTTTGTTCAATTGCAAGGCGGAATCCTAGTAGCTGTGACAGTATCTGCTATTCTGGTCTCTGATTGGTTAAGACGGTGGGCAAATCGCATGATATAAAGGCTCAGCTTCATAAGTACAATTATTGTTAAGACAGGTTTGCTTCACGTCTTATTTCCTATTTAAACAAAATGGCAACTTTCATTGACGATAAAGATGAATTGAATTTCACGGCATTTTCATTGAACAGTACGCTAGTCAATGGCACCACCAATCATCGAACGGCCTTAAACTTGTACACCGTCGTTGTTCTAGGATTCGCATCATTGGCCGTTGGTCTGATTGGAATGATTTGCAACACCCTGTCTTTCCTTGTATTCTTTAAGGAGAGAGCAAATGTATCGGCTGATTATTTACTGTCCTGGATAGCAATCACGGATAATATATATTTAATCACGGCGATATTTATCGTTCATTTACCTGCTTTGCATGTCTATTCAGGGTGGATTGACTGGTACTTTGTCGCAATGCAGCCGATCACCGTTTATATTTGGCCAATCATGCTGATTGCAAGACTTTCTTCCGTTTTTCTGCTAGTTTTTGTAGCATTCGATCGTTATCTCGCAATTGACAAACCTGTAAAAAGCATTGAGTTTCGAAAGGTGTCAAAATGGAGATGGAGGACGTACGTGTTATTAACCATGATCACAATGTATCAATTTCCGAAGTTTTTTGACACTGAAATTGTTGGATTTCTTCCTTGTGGATACAGTTCGGGTGACTTCTGCCTGGATGTTCGTTTAAAGGAATGGACCAACAGCCATGAACTTGTTTACCGCAAGGCGTTTCCTCTCATTTTCAACATTTTACCAAATGGGTTCATGCTTTTTCTATACGTGAAGCTTATTCAGTCCTTGAGGAGGCAAGCTGAAATTCGACTGACAATGAACAATTCAAAAAATGATAATTTCAGGCAGATAATAAAAACGGTAATGTTACTGATGACATTTTATATATTAGCTGTGTTACCTGTTACTCTTATATTCCTTGTTTTGGCTGTCATGGATCATATGGCCGGACAGTTTGAGATCATTGCAGTCATTGAAAGCTGGACAACACCCACTGGGTTTCTTCTAGCAAGTCTGAACTCGTCAGTTAATTTTTTCGTTTACGGACTATGCGGTTCATTATTCCGACAAAGATTAAAGCGTTTGCTTGGGTTTCAAAAATGAAAAAAAAGCACAGAAATAACTTTCTAGTTAAGGTTGTGGATGCCCAGTTTGGAATTAAACTCCTACCATGTGTTCCGCCTGATATTTCATCTCCGTTTTTATGGACATGTGCGATAAAAGTCAGCAACTTACAGGTAAAACTGCACTTCGCAAGTTTTGTAATGCTATTTAAGAAGTTAGAAGCTATTTAACATAGTAAAATGCTAGCATATACTGGTCAATAAAATTCCGCACAAAACATTCTACGGACTACATGTTATATATTTATTGTAAAGTACATGTAAATGGCTTACGCTTTCACCAAATACAGATGATTATTAAAATGGCATCAGATGAGTAAAAGAATAGGGAGTAATTGAGCGTTAGTTAAATTTCTTTAAGGTCAACAAGTGTAGAAATTGATTTCGTGGTAGAAAAAGATGGAACTTGTCAAAGTTGCATATAGTTCGATTTAATTTGTTAATTTCTCAATAGATTTGCAAGTTCCTGACACGCGTTTAACACATGCAAACTAAGGATGGATATGGATCAAGCATGAGTAATTCAAACAATATTTTAATTGAAAACAAGTCTCTAATAAATTACGTAATGAGGAAATGTTGCATGGTGAGAATGAAGAATTCCTTGTAATCACGCAAGGACTATAGAAATAAAACAAGTGAATTCATGATCAGTATGGAGAAATAGAGTGTAAATACTTGTGAATTTGCATGTACAAGAGAGTCGGTGAATAAACGGTCGAAAGTTTCAGACCTTCATTATTGTCACTATAACATATTTATTGGGTTTAATCGACAATTATGTAATCTACTTCTGACTCATTCATATAGACGACAATAGATGTCAGCAGGATTAGCTTAAAAAACGTAAAGCAGCATGATTGCTATGGTTGGTGACAAGAAGAAGGTTGACGTTTTGAAAAACCTTTAACTAAAATTTATTTTTTATATGCAAATACTGAGCTTCAAACACTACACAGTATATTGGCAGAATTGACATTTTATCACACCTCTTGCAGAAATCTGAATATTCTAGTATGACTGTTTTGTCACCATTCGCCATTCACTTAACTGAAGATATGTCAGGCCTATTTTCGTTATATACATCAGTCCTGTTAGTTTGCAGACTTTAAATCAAATAGTTTTTCCTCTAAATGCAGATTTGCAAAAAAAAAAAAAAAAAAAAAAAAAAAAAGCTTTAGAAAAATGGTCCCTGTAAGCAATTATGAAGAAGTCGACAGAGACGACAGACGCACCTGATGACTATAAAAAAAACTTCTTAATTTGTTGGCTAAGGGTCGAGAAGTCATTTAATACAGAGACATTCTTATTCAAGAGGCTAATTGTCGTGAGAAATCAAATAACTTGAAATATGAACTGTCCATTGTTCCCTTCATTTTGAATGAGCCAGATGAAGCAATTGAAAAGGGAGCAACTGTGCCTTTATGTCTCTGTTGAAATCGACTCGAACATGCTGCCAGACTTGCTGGGAATGACCTCCCACGTTTTGTGATACATGCTGTCGTGTAATGGGCCTTTTTCACACAAATACGTACATGATTTGATAGGCACAGGCATGTCGAGTGTATTAACAAAGGGAATCTCATTTTCTATCCATATGATGCCAGTTTAGACTAAAAGAAAAGTTTATGCGGGAATTCAGCGTTACACTTGGAATAAAGAAAGGCATGCACTCTTTTGACCAAAACAATACTATACGGGTACGTGAATATCAATTAGACTAAATATGATGAACGGAATAACGTTAGCGGGTTTTCCCGAGGAGTTCGGTATAGATGAGCAGAAAATGAGCTTCTTAGTTGTAAGGAACCACTTATTACTGGATGCTTTGAGAACCTAACTGACATCGTTTCTGAAGGCCTTTCTCTTCAAATACAATCTGAAACAACAGAGATAATCAATTAAAATGCTTTTGAATTAAGTTACACGTATTCGCTACCAGAGCCACAGATAGTCTTTTCATTAGATTTTCGCAGATGTTTCTTTGCATAATTTTCTGCACACCTCTGCCCGGTGTGTTGTCCCCAGAAAAAAAATTGTCCAGAATTAATGACATCACTCAATCAGACGACATCTGATAGTGAATTCATGACAAGAAACAAGATTGTTTTTCTGTATCATGCTACAGAAGTCGCTCAAAGAAGATTTTTAGCTGCGTAAAGATACAAAAGATGAAGATAGCCTAGACATGCCTGACAGACAAACAAAACAGCGGAGGTAATCAATTCCAACATCAGGTGTTGATTGAAGAAAATTACTCCTAGAGGAAACTGCTATTAAATCTGGGTGAATTGACAGTTACGAAAGCATACCTTGACAAGTTAATTCTATAATATAACTTTTACCAGATACAACTGAGTAATGGAATATGTGGTTTCCGACGGTTAAAGGGTTGTCTGTAGGGTTTGGTTCTTGACAAAATCTGATAATTGTGTAGCTAGTATCAGATTCGAGCCGAATTGCGTGCTTAATATATTGTAAGTACAGCCAAATGTGCCTTGATAACGAGAAGTGATAATTCACTGTAACAAAACGGAAATGAGAAATGAAACGTGATAATGTGTTATTTATGTGTAAACAACTTTTTATTCACAAAGACGTAAACATACTCATTTCTAGAAGAATTTTACTCTGTCGCTAATTAATCAATGTTTATTGCTGTAAAAAATTAAAATAGCATAATTTAACTGACTTGAAGTGTAACCTTCCACATAACCAGGAAGGCTCCTTGAAGTGAGTGAGGCACTCTTGGACTTGTCAAAATGAAATAAGCAAGCAAACAAGCAGTACCTTTGTAAATCCAGTAATGTACACAAACATTGTCCACAACTAGAACATCCCTCAACTAATGAGAACCCCAAGAGGATTCCAAAGGACCTTGTTGTAATATGAAGTAACAAATACAATATCACAAAACAATACAGTGCCAGCACGTTTTCTCAAAGAACACAGATGAGACAAACTCATACGGACATAACAATGAGGTATTCAAAAATATAAAGAAGACTTCGTAGGCATATCACATTACATGTGGGTTTGACCCAGAGCAACAAAGAACTTTTCTGCATAAAATGAACACTTTTCTGTATAAAATGTTTTGTTGACATACTGTTTGATGGACTAGCACTCTGGAGAAACAAATTTTGATTGTGTTTTCAGATTCTCAGTTGAGAAACTCCTATCACTATCTTAACTATCTTATACCAGTCTCTTTAAAATATGTATACTAACAAGTTTCCTTGTGTTTAACTGGCCATTAACTTTTCTTGCTATCATTCATCACTCACTTGATCTCACAATATATATATATATTATTACATTTATATATTTAAACCTAAATCTCATTCAAAACAAATATTGCAATCATACACTATAGTCCTAATCAGTCACAATATCTGAAACCTAATATGCAACTTCGCTAGAGAAACATTTAATAATCAATTGGAATGTTTGATGAAGTGAATGCACATTTTAACAATAATTTCATCTGGGAAATTCTATCAATTACAACTACTACTACTGCCTTCATACTTTTGGGATTGAATTCAAATGATTCTGGATTTCATATAGTCAGAGCAGCTTAAGACAGGCATAAAGATGATATGTAATTTGAAAAGACAACTATGAAAATATTTAAGAATGCTATTATATAATGATCTGTATGAAATTTCCTAACAGAAAAAAATATATGTTAAAAGATATATAAATGTGATGCATGGATAATGTAAATTTATCTAGATATCAATGTGTGTGTGTGTGTGTGTGTGCGCATATGTGTGTTATCGATGGTGCAGATAATCTCACATTTGATATGAAGCTGTTTAATCAATTTCCAAAATTTTCAAACCAATCACATAGAATGTCATTCAGCTGCATGAGATAACAATCAAATTGCACATAAATACATAACTATGTGGAAGTATAAGAAATAGAGATGTGAACAGCAATTCATAAAATTTATAAAAAAATCACATCAAAAAAAGTTAGATATATTGCCAGACATTTCACCATCGTTGTCCCTAACTCTGAATCTATAAAAAAACACCACTAATAATTTTTTTAAAAAGATAAGTCAATTCAACTGGTAGCACCTGTACCCGAATATATAAAATCACAATTGCCCACCACCCCCCCTTTTAATGCTGATCATGCCAATTAAATCCCCCAGCCCTATTCCATTCCTCCCTCCTCTCCAGACTAACAGTAGTGGCATTGATAACAGGTGTGGTCACAAACTCCACAAAGCAGTAGTCCACCTCTATCTTATTTCGTGTCTGGCTACATGGAGCATATTCCAGCTCTAGGAGCACCAGTGTGTTAGTGGCGGGGTAGGGCCTGAGGGCCCCCTTGGGGACATAGAGAGTCAGCTGGGGGCCTGCACTGGGCCAGTACCGCCCCAGGTTAAATCCATTGACATAGGCCTGGCCCTGAAAGAAAAAAAGTTTCATCATGAGAATGCGTCAAGACAGCAATGAGATTGCTAACTGGCAGTCTGAGAGACTTATTAGTCTGAAGACACTCTCTGCCAGAAACCCTTCTATTTGTTTTACATAGTGAAATTAGTTGAAGGAAGGGCCTTCAATTGTTTATGTAACAGCTACAAACAAAACAGCCTCTCATGTCTGTCAGAAAGTAAAGTGACTGGAGATTGGCTTGACTATACAACTGAAGTTATTTCACTTACTTTAAACCAGCCATCAGTCCTGAGGTATGTATCCTGTGGGAACCCAGTTTTGTTGGGCATCTGGATCTGGCCCACAAATAAGGAAGGAGTAATGTACTGGCTGACACCAGAATACTTGGGAGGAGAACTGATAATAAATAAATAAATAAATAAGTAAATAAATAAATAAATAAATAAAGATCACTACAATCACAATTACATCTTTATCATATTTAACCATTATAGAATCCCAATCTCCTCTCATTAAAAAAAAACTTTTAATCTTTTTTAATGACTAGGAATTTGCAGAGTTAACAAAGTTTTGCTACAGTACTTAGTCTATAAGACTAGTAACTTTTATAATATGGAAATGTTCACATTTCATACTTTAAAGGAAGTTCAAAGAAAATTAAAAGATGAGGTGTACCTGTCAATGAATTACTTAAAAATGACGCTTTTTCTACTCGGACAATAAACGATCCCTATCACTATCAATCAAAAGTTTGACGACCTTGAGATAGATCAACGGAAAGATTTCTATGCACTACCTTTGTTTGGACTGGACTGCTGAGTCCAGGTTATTAAGCACCTTTTCTGACACATTCAGTGGATATATAAACCAATCTTTCAGGATGAGTCCATTTATAGTAACATTAGCAATCAGACCCTGAAATTGAACATGAACAACTGTTATATTGGTTTAAATTCAACAACCTGTACACATTATCAAACCGAAAAATACATACTGAACTTCTGAATCAATCACTTTCACTTGAATTTTCAAATGAACAAAATGAGATTTCACTGTATAGTGCAACTTATATTGAAATCTGCAGGATTAATGTTATGTAGTTTCTAACAATATCTGGATTAAAAATAGTTTAATGTAACTTAAACATGTTATTGAATAACATCAATAAGATAAAAGTTTTCTTAAACCCAATTAAATAGTACAAATTCAAAATACTGTAAAACTTTGAAAATTGCCAATACTTACAAACTCTCTAATTTGTTACCTCAGAGTAATTTTTGTATTACAATGTTCCTTAAATTGCAGTTTTTTATTTTTATTTTTTTTTTGGGGGGGGGGTGTAATCTCACTTTGGTAACTTATTGTTACTGTTAATGTCCAGCTGTTCCCAAATAAAGTAAAAATTTACAGATTTCCCCCCAAATTCTATGTTTTTTAATCCTCCATCTTGTACCTTAGTGTTATTGTTGATGCCTGACCCATAGTTAATCCTCCCCTGGTTCTCCACCAGGATGTCCAAATACTGACCAGTCAGGGCTGTGATGGTCAGTTTAGTCTGGCTGGACTCCCTGATGACCACACCTTGAGGTACCTGGGACATTAAACTGTCATTATTATTATCTTAATACCACATATCTAAGAAGAACACTTATAATAGCAATATTTGTTACTTATATAGTACCTGGTCACTGTGATTTAGAAAAAGTTTAAGAATAGCTGATATATATACGATCTTGGTCTCAAGAATATTTGTTTTCTGAATAAAATGCTGATTAGGTTTGATGTGGTATTGTTTAGTCTGAAGCTGTACTAAAACAAGCGGTTTTGAAATAAAGATTAGTAAAAAAATAAATCCCCCTTTTTTCACTATATTTTCTCTTTTATGATTTTTTCAATATAGTTCTCATCTCTTCTTTACAATAATCATACAGAAAACTCGAAAATCATTAATAACTTACACTGTTAATCAAAACATATCCCCTGTCTCGTACTGCAGAGACATCCAGCACTGCATTGTGCCAGTCTAACTTCACCACATGACGATAGTATATGAAACCATAGTTCTGGAAAAGAACCATGTTTGTTTGTATATAAAACAATAGTTCTGGTATAGTACCATCATTACTCTTAAACACCCACAGTAAGTTGCAGGGCTCGACATAATAGGTGGCCCGCTAACCCAGGACCACTGAAAACCAATCTTAGGCCAGTGAATTACAGTGGTTACTGTCCTGAAGGGCAAATACAATTTAATGCACAAAGTAACTCTAAGACTTGTAATATTTGCCAGACCTGACTGGCCTGAAGGCCATTGGAGAAAAAAGAGAAAAAAAAAAGTAAGTGTCAAGCCCCGAGTTGTTGAATTAGAAACTAATATCTTAAGACATAGCTATGATAAAATCACTCGGCAGTGTTACTTAAATTAAATCATCTAAGAATTAAAGAACACCAATTAGTTATCAAAGAGGTGATGAGTGACCCACCTGGTAGACTTGTTCCATGGTAAGAGGGTACCTAGTGACAAAAGGGCCATGGTGGGTCAGCTTGTCCAATAGATTAGGAACAGTGGACATCTGAAAACAGAAGTTACAGAAGCACAAAACTTGAATAAACAAAAGAAAAAATTGACAGGTTTCTCCAATTTAAAAGATACTTTTGAAGATCAAATTCCATGTAAGAAATGCACTGACATTTAACAACCTGTCTGTCATTGTCATAGACATAAATGGTAACTGTAGACTATTTAAACTGATATTTTATTAGACTTTTCTGGCTTCAATTATTATGGCAATTTCTGGTCTTACCAGCATCATGTTCACTCTTCCATAGGCATACTTAGGTGTGTTAGGGGGGATGGGGACTTGGGGTACCTTCATATGCTGTAACATACGAGTTAGACCTTATATCCAGCAATGGATAGGAAAATTTGTTCATTTTCTTGTCAAAAATAAATAAATAAATAAATAAATAAATAAAATGTTGTCACTTTGTACATATTTCTATTTATATGTTAAGGTGTCACCACAAATGTAAAACAAATTACAAAATACTCAGTAGACTTAAACCTACACTTTTAACCCTACTTAAGATAAACAGTAACCATTCTTAATTCTGTTTGTTTCTTTAATAAACATTCTGACAATTGTAATGGTATTGCCGTTTTATAAATGCAAGTATATTAGTAGCAAAACAATATTGCTTTGAAATGCTTTACTCAAAGCTTTACCACACTGCTTTTACAAGAAGTGAAATGCTGACTAACACAAACAATCAAGTCAGTAAATTAAATGCTCAATTTCTGGTCTAAATAAGACAGAATGGGGGACATGGCAAAGTATAGACTACCTTAGCAATAACAGCCCTGATGTCCATGTATTTCTCTGTAATGTCACCTGCCTCAGTCAGAGGGGAATCATAGTCGTAACTTGTAGGTACTGGGGAAAAGCTTGGGTAATTTACACCTGAAAAAATGAATGATAAAGCACTATCTTGACTATTTTCTTTAAAATGTGTTTTCTGTTATTATGTATATTGGGTTAAATATATTAACTCTAACTTTTAAGCATGTCACCTAATATGGAAGTCAGTCAACCTTGACAACTATGTAAGCATTCTATATTAAAGACTAGAAAAGCACTCCAAGAGCACAGACCTCCGCCAAGGCAGCGATTTTTGGTTATTATTGATTATTGATTGATTATTGATCCGGATCACCACCAAAAACTAATCACTTCTAAAAACTAATCACTTAACCCATTTCCGACCTACCCTGAAAATTTCATCAAAATTGGTCCATAACTTTTCGAGTTCTGTTGATGACAAACAAACAGACAGACAGACAGACAGACAGACAAACAGGGGTGGAAACAACCTTCTTGGTGGAGGTAATTATGTAAATCAAAAGGCTTACCATTCATAAAACCAAAGTTTGTGCCACCTTCATACATGTACCTGGACAAAAACACAAGACTTTACTAGTCTGTTGTAATCATACTCATTTGAAAATTCATACTGGTTAAGTCAGATAATTATTATCAGTATGTTTAGGTAATTTTCTCATTTTGTTTGTTAAGTAAAAACATCAGTTAAACTTATTTCATAATTATGACTTGGTTTATGGAGGTATGAGATGAGAGAACCAAAACTAAATAAATAAATCAATATTTTAAAAAAATAATAAAAACAAAGGAGAACAACACCGCCCCATCTCTAGACTTCCTTAATTTTGGATCTTTCTGTACCAAAACCCACATTCTAAACAAAGAAAAATACCGTACCCCTATAACATTCCACCCCTATGTAGGTCCTACTTACATGTTCACGTTGGCCCCATACCCCAGCAAGTCATCCAGATACTGGGTCACTGTGGCAGAAGGGGTGTGTGAGTGTGGGGAACCCCAGTGGTCCAGCCAGCCTGTGTAGTACTCGGAATTCACCTGGAAAAAAGTACAGATTGAAGAGCATATATCTAGTATAGAGTGAACAGCAGTGTGGCTAGCCCTAGGTATCCATCTGGCCAGTATGTTTCTGAATTTACCTGGAAAACACAGATTGTGAATGAAAAATGCCTGTAGCAGAGGGTGTCTATCAATGTTGATAGCCCTAGCCATCATCCTACTAAATTGCTAAATGTTCAGAAATTACATAAAAAAGTGAATTGTGAATAAAAACATACCTGAAAACAGAAGTAACTGTAATAGTAGCACAAATAATCATTTGATAAACTTTTAAAAGGAGTTATTTCCTGTAACAGTTCCCTTTTTACAATTAAATAGTGCCAAAGGGGAAGATTAAAAATAAATCCATGAGAAAAGAAGATATATTACATTCAAATTACTAAAGTGAATAGTTATCAGTTGGTTAAGTAAATATTTCACATTTAAACACACGGTGGTGGCAGGTATATGTGAGTGCGGAGGGTCCTTATAATGAAACAAAATGGTGTAGTACCTTAAATTCCCCTGCATTACTTAAAATCAATATTTAACCTTATGTTAGGAGAAGTTAAAATACAGGTGGTACGTGTAGTATTTGTAAATTAACTCACCAAAGGTCCTTTCGGTTCCCACTTTCGCATGGGCGCAAACACATTGGAAACATTAAACCCTGGGTAAAATAAAACAATTAAAATATGCAACTAAGACTTGTTAAAGATTTGAATATCACTCAACAATTTTTTAAGAATAATGATTTTTCTTGAAAAAACACTTAAAGTACTTTTTAACTAATGCACAATGCTTCTGGTAATTTAAGCTTATTATAATCTGTTGCATTCAACAGCAGAATACTTTTTTCTAATTGAGTAGCTATCTCATTCTTACACTGAATTTCGTATGTGCTTTATCTTAAATATACACTGTGTCTGATTAAAATACAGGACACTTAGTTTCTTTAAAATCACTCAAGAGGTTTATATAATTAAAATGTGAATTCCTTAAATTTTTTTAACTAATAAATTTAATAATCTGTCAGAAAAAAATCTGAATCTTTTTTATAAGATAAATAAAAATGCTCTGTAAAACAGTATGGTTAAATTTGAAAATCCACATACTGAGACAAAAATATGTATAATTTGATCTAATCATAAGAACCATTGAATTCATCATTTAGTTTCCAAGAATCAATTAATAAACCTTAATTCACCTGGTCCAAAGTCCACAGTGGAATAGAGACTCTCCAAAGTCCCACACTTGAGATAACCCTCACCATCTCCATCCGTTGTGAATAGCACCACATCATTCCCAAGATACTTGAGCACTTTTTCACGCAAATATCTCAGGTAGTCGTAATCACAGGCAAAATAGCTGCCATATTCATTCTCAACCTAATTGTGAAGGTTCACGCTGTTAATAATAGATGACATTATTGGCAAAAATTATAGCACTTATAAGAGGTCATATGGACATCTCCAGGCCACATGTGACTGTAAACTGATTTATAGGACTACTATCATAATTTGCTACTATACTAGTAACTTATTTTTAGTGACACAACATTATGCCTCTTTTGCATAACATCATGATGTATATGACCAAAAAAAGTAATTAAAATTAAATCTCAAACCATAATTATGCACAGCTTACTTGAACCAATTTTATGCTGACTTCGTCATGTACATGTATTTGAACATCAGTCACTGAGCATTACCAATGACATTGCTTTAATCTAGAATGCATTAAGTTAACTTGACTGTAATACGTACTTGCTTTAACAGACATTTAAACATTAAAAGCCTGAACTCGAAGGGTGTATCTTTATGATCTGGTTGTCTGGTAATAAATAAATAAATTTAATATTGATCTAACTTTGTGCTGGTGTGAACACGGCCTCAGTGTCACATGACCCACCTGAACCATGATGATTGGTCCACCATTAACATACAGCAGTGGTTTAATTCTGGGCAATAAAACACTCAGCCACTGGTCAACAGGGGCTATAAAACCTGGGTATTGTAAAGATAAGTAAGACCCCGTTCCCACAGATTTTAGATCGATCTATCCCTGTAGGGAGTCTCACTAGATTACCGTCAGCTTAGCAGGCTTACTGGTAAGCGTCTTTCCCACCTACTAAAAGCTGTAAGGGGGTAATTAACTACCGTGCGCACTCAGCTGACAGCAATTTAGCATGAACCCCCAGGGAGTTAGGTCAATCTAGATCGTTCGATCTAAATCTATGGGAATGCACTCTAAGATTAATGCAAAGTGTGGTGACCACTGCAATATTTTAGTGAAAATTAAACAGTTTGTTTAAAGTTTAAGGCATTGCCATTAAATTATTTAACACACAAACAGTTTAATTCATTTGTTCTTTAACTGATTCAAAGCACTTCCATTATACATCATTCATGCATTAAAAAATCAGAAACTTTTAACTGTGCTATGAAAAATGTAAGAGAAAGCAAAAAGGTGAGATGAATGAATATACTCTAAAATCAGCTTTATTTGGTAGCACTCTTTATACACTATTTCACAAACTCATTAGAGTAATCTGCTTACCAGGGTCACTACTTCTTGTTATAATGGAGGCATTCTTCCTGATGATCCATGCTGGAAAACCACCCTGACAAATTTGAAAATGAAATACACAATTAAAGAGAAACAGTCAGCACTTCAGCACTGATTTATCGAACCAATGAAAAAGTCATTGTTAGAGTTCACAACAGATGACTTCATTAACATGAATTTGTAACTTTATGTATATACTACCAACAAAAGATCAATGGAGGGACTAAACAGAATCCATATAAAATTATTTGTTTCTCTGGTGATATTTGTTTATTATAAATGTGTTAGGTAAGTATATTTTACTATTCTGTAAGAATGCAGCTTGCATAAATTCCTCCTTAACAGAAGGTCCAATCCTCAGTTTGCTGACATCACTTCTTTGGTAGACTTTTCCAGTTAAATCAAATACAAATTCCATATTCAACATAAAACATATGCCATAAAACCAAACAAGATTGCAGTTTAAATCCCATAAAAAAACAGCTTGGATCATAGACATACTCACGTATTCCCATTCCCCGCACACATAAGGTCCAAGCCTGAGTATTACTGCCAGACCCACATCATTGGCCAGTTTGAGGAAGTGCTCTATGTCATTCTGACCAGTGAAGTCAAACACACCAGGTTCTTGGTTATGTGTGTTCCAGGTGACATAGCTGAAAAATTATTTAAAAAAAAATATTTAAAACCACTGAGTGCATCTGCCATTAAAAGAAAAAAATTAATAGAATATGCTATTTATTTTAGCAAGTGACCAAAGATTATGAATACATACTATAAGAAATACTAGTACCGTGAAATTAATTATTTGTCACATTGATCAACTTATGAACTTGTTTATGGCCTAACTTTCTTAATAAATGCAACAAGAATCTCCTTCATACCATTTTAACAATATTTACAACCATAATGCATGTAGTTATCTTTGCATAAGAGGCTTAGAGATATCACATGATTGCTCTTAACTAGATTTCATGCTGCTGCATTTTCAGCTGCAGTTGTTAAATTCTAGTTTTATCAAAATTTTATCAAAAAATGGGGTAACAATATAGAGAGAGAGAGACAGAGAGAGAGAGAGAGAGAGAGAGAAAAGAAAGCAGGTGCTATGGTCAACACAATCAATGACCAAGAAAAATCTAAATAAATAAATGAATGAATGAATAAATAAATAAATAAAGTACAGGTATATTATATTCTTACGTCTGAATGGCATTAAGTCCCCCTGCATACATCTTCTGTAGTCTGTCCTGCCAGTAGTAGTAAGGTACACGGCTATAGTGAATACTGCCTGATACATATTGAAATGGCTGTCCATCCTTGAGGAATGTGTTCTTGTCATAGTCTATGGTAAAACTTCTTGCTGCAGCTACCTGGTGTCAAATAGATACATACCAATAGGTGAATGGGTTTATGAATTGATAACTGCATGAAGTAAAAAAACATTAAAATTTCATTTATAAACATGCTTTACAGCTTGCACCTACATGTACAGTATGTTAAGCAAACATTGCCACTCCCCCAAGCTCTACAGAGTTTCTTGCTACTCTCATGACTCAAGCATTTCTGGGCATCAACCATTTGGAGAGAATTGAAACTCAACCATACAGACGGCTAAAAGTTGGAGACTGAAAACGCCGGTAATAATCATAATATTAATGTAAATAAACAAATAAATACAAGGCTTAACCAGCAACTCCTTCGATCTTACTCGAGACCAAATATGCCCATTCTTCATTATTTGTTTCAGGGCAGATAATCGTAGCTAATGGCAGCAGATGCCAACAGCTATGTTCATCGTTTAATTGGGAACAATGCAAGTATCCTGCACCACTGTCACTGTCCCAGTGTCAGTGCCCGCTCGGTGCTTTAATCAACAGCCAACCCTTCGATGCTCTGTTGTTGTTGCATTCAAAATGCAATTGACCCCAGGCAAGGAATAAAAAAATCAATAATCTATTAAAAATGTTAAGTTATTCGTTTGGGATATACTCACACCCTGCTGCATAGAAAATGTTAATATTAAAACGTAAAGAAATCCGACAAGATGAAAACACGAATCTACCGCCGCCATTTTGAACTACACAGTCATGTGATGTCTGGCTAATCACGTGATATTTTACACCTCTTTGATAAAGGATTTGATTTCATCAAAATCTAGACGTTGACTAATAAAAATAATCGAATCAAGGGAGTATAATTTGAGTAAAGACGAGTAAACTATCTGAAATAGCAAACGAAAAGGTTAATAGTATGCAGACATGACGTCATTTTTCCCAGCATGCCCCACTTTAGAGTAAATATGGAAGTCAGTGGTTCACAGTAGACCTTATAACTGTGGATTATTGTAGATTTTACTCAGGACTCTGAGTGAAAACCACTGCTTCCATTAACACAAGGCAAGCAAAGCTCTTTTCTTGCCACCAGAAGGATACTTTACCGGTAGAATACTACAGGAGGAACACCGAAAAAGGAAACATTTTACCGGTCGGATATTTGCGATGACGGAGAGCAGATTCAAGTGATCGAAAACCAGCGCTGACAGCATTTTAATAATTCACATATCATTTCATAATTTATTTATTTTTTGCCAAGGACTGCTAAAATGGCAGACGAGTGCAACATCAAGGTTATATGCCGTATTCGGCCCTTGAATGAGATAGAAGAGAGGGCTGGGAGCAAATTCATCGCAAAATTTCCGTCTGATGACTCGGTCACGTTGGGCGTAAGTATCTCTCTTTCTCATCATACATAAGTACGCGTTTATAATAATGCGCAATCGATACTGTTCCCTAGAGAATCTGACTGAGATGTTACGAACAAATGGGCATTGATAATCACTGCAGAAATGAATCAGAAAGTAATGTTTATGCTGTTGGCAGGACACATTTTCCATAGATCAACTTTAATTTGTGGCAGCTTTACATCAGACAGTTGTCTTTTTTCCCCTTTTCATAATTAAGTTACATAGAATGATACATATCTACTGGCGGATTTTTTCTATCATAAAATTCGTTTGCGTTTGTTCAGCTTTCAAAATTGGTATAAGGGCCATTCCGTGGTATTTTTTTGCTGTTATGGAAGGACATTTGACACTTCAAATGAAAATATTTTCAAAAGTAAAAAAGTTACAAGGTCCATTTTTTGTATGTTTATTCTTCTATATGTAAGTTATAATTAGGCAAAAAATTAGGTTTAAAAAAATTAAAGTTACGAAAAAATTATAATAAATAGTTAGCATCTCGGAAGGACGTGAAATGGACATGGAATTTTAACTTTCAACTTCAACACTAAAATTCTGCTCTGTCTGTGTAGATATTTTTAAAATCAAATCAAAATATGAATATTTGATTATTTTACTTTCTCGGTGTATAAAAATTTTTTTGGAAAAAAAATAAGNGCTGTTGGCAAATATTTTACGTAACATTAATCCAATAACAAGACATCAGTAAAATGTAGCCAAATGCTGAGCATCTTCAAATTTGATGAAAAAATCATATAAATTAAACTTTAAGACTATTTTTCACAAAATTTCTCTGCAGACTGGTTAATTTTTTATTTTTGTAAAATTATCCAGCATTATGTAAAGATAATTTTTCTCACCAGAATGATCCAAATGTATCTTTACTCAACTTTTTAATTAATTTGAGATGCCACTGCCTAGGGCTGCTGCATTTTCATGATGGCCATGTTTTCATTTTAGGGCAAGTTGTTTATGTTTGATAAGGTGTTAAAACCAAATATTACACAAGAGTCTGTGTATGAGGTAGCAGCAAAGCCCATTGTTGCTGGTAAGTATTTAGTTTGTTTTAAATTGTTAGTATTTGTGAAAGTGTTTCGTATTTTTTTCTTGAAAATCTGGTTATTCTCACAGCCGTATTTATATCCATGCATATGCACTAACATAAATATACTCGTTCAATACGCCAATTTATTAAATAACATTAACTATTTATCTGACATTACAAAAAGACAATTGTAAAACCCAACTAAAAAGGAATATATTAGATTTATCTGCAGCAACAGACTTGAATCATAAGTGGGATCATTTAAACCAGTCTCCTATGCAACTGAGAGAATTGTAGATGACTGTTCAGAATACAAAGGGGGGTGGGGGTGGGAGAGGCTTGCCTAGTGGAACTTAAAATCAGAGGTACAGACAATAACACTGACATAGCATCAAGTAGACTCTGTTGAATGTAGTTCATTTTCCTATTCAAAAAAGAAAGAGGAAAGATTATTGATCATTAACCTTCCTTGCTTTATGCATAAATCTCAACATTGTGGATAGGCTTAATGAAGTTTATGTTGAGTTATTTGACCTTGTGTTCATCATTGAGGTCAGCAGCCAGAATTTTTTTGGCACTTTGCTGGTGATCTCTGATGACTAAGCTGTATCAGACATATTGTCTTGTGCGTTTCAGGTTTGTTGGCAATTAGGTTATACCTGAATAAACCTGTCTGGATTTTGATTGATGAGGCCTACGGAAATGGTTATTTGAAAGAGTGGATTATTTTGTTTATGGAGTTTTTAAATAAGTTAACTACAAATCACGCACCTGTGTCATATATTGTACATGTGCTTAAGATAAACATTTCTCTTTTTTTAGTTAAAAAGGATTTCACAGTAAACAGTACACTGTGTTTAACTTGATCTAGTTTCAAGCTAATAGTATTAGGTCTTTGCATATCAAGTTTTAACTTCAGCCTTAAGTGGCCCAACTGCCAAAACCTATAGGTACAACAAAGGCATCTTTAAAGCAGAAGTAGTTACAAGTAAATCAATCAGACCATTAACTTGATATTAAAACTGCTTTCTGGGATAAAGTTGAATCAGATATGAACAGCCTCTTAGTCTGTTTAAATGATAACTGTAAAAGCTATTTCATGTCCTATTCTGTAGTGCAGAAATGGTAGTTTGATCATCTGGAGACTGGAGACCTTTACTCATTGGGGTACCAGACTTTTTATCTGTTGTTGAAAATTTGCTGGCTTGACTAATACTATGGTAGTGGAAGTTTGAAAATAAATAATTCTTTTTGGTTACAATCATTAGTAGTTTTGACTCAAAGATAAAAAAATAGGTGCTTAACTGTTTTAACAGTTGGATGTGCTTGAATTCTTCTTGTCAATGAACAGGCTTACTAGTAACTCAACAAGGTTCAGAGAGTATAGCCTCATCTCATTCTCTGCTGCTGTGTATAGCCAGTGAATAATGCCTAGTCACTCTGGATAAGTTATGTTGATTTTGTTTTCCTTTTGTATGCAAGATAATGTTGTTTTATCTTTCCTTTTCGACCAAATCATAATAAATCAGTATTGTGAAGTGTATTAAACAGCTTGACTTGTTTTTGTCAGTTAATACCAAGTATTTAAAGGTTTTAACCTACAGTTCTAAGCATTGATGAGTAATGGTCCGTTACCCTCTCCTGGCTTATTCCTGGTGATTCTAAGTAAGTACTAGTAAACAGCTGTGATGACATGATGTGCAATATGGGTCTGTGGTCTTTACCAGTGGACCAATTAGCACTGAGAGGAGAACACTGAAAGTGAGCATAAAGAAAACAGTATTGATCATGTTAATGAGATGATCATGATGGACTTTTTCTTTACTAGCACTAGTATATATAATATTTTATTGGCATCAATGTGATCTCTTATACAGTTAACTAAGGTAATCAGGTTGTTAAGAAAAAGGGAACCTAATGACAGATGTTTTTGTATGTGGTGCCTCAACACTGAGAAAAGACCCATTTCCCCCTCAAAAATGAGGAAAGTTGTGGTTCAGTGCATTACGGACAGTGTCATTTGTTATGTCTCAAAATGACATAAATTGGCAGTCCACTACAATAGCAGTTATCACATCAGAGGAAGTGCTGTAGGGTACAGGTGTCTTGGTTCTGATACATTCCCCAGGGCTCCCTCTAAGACTGTGGAAATACCACGAATAAAAGTGTACTTTTCAAAATGAAAATTCTGGAAAATATTTGACATTTCATTGAGAAATTGTTGGTGGATGAAGATCAGCTTACACAACCCTGGGTAGCTTCAGTTGTAATATTTCTTACAAAATTAAGGTTTGTAAGGCAAGTTACACTGATAGCAAACTTACCCAGGCAGAAAAATTTAACTAAAAATTTGCGGTGATTTAGCAATTTGGTGTGTGCACAGATGTGAGTTTTCTCAGAATATTGTAGAAAGAAGGAGGGAATTCAGTTTTCCTCTTTTTCTCAGGTATGCAAACAGCATACATCTATAATACCTCATAAATCATCCACCTTTCCCATTTTACAAAACATCCTGTCACAAATCAGGATGTAAAGGACATACATTATGATGGTTAAAATTGCAGTTGGGATCCT
>NW_019774659.1:301812-344533 GCF_001039355.2 Lingula anatina | reverse complement strand
GTTAAAAATGCGTTGGGGGTCCCCCCCCCCCCCCCCAACCTAATTTCCTATCTCTTATGAAAAAAAATCTAGGGCAATGCCCAGTTAGGAGATGGATGGGGAAAAAACCCATTTACTGAGTAAACTCCAAAACACATGCAACAGACATAAATAATAGCAAGATAGCAGTAGAGAGATCAGGAAAAATCAATGCTGCAGCTGGTTAGTGAACAGATACAAAACCTGGGTCTCTCTGTGCTTGCTCTTCATAGCTGTGCATTCAGAATGGACTGTAAACCAACCTTGTATTTCTATTGTCAGTATGCTTCTGAGAGGCTGGTTTCCAGTTTGCTCTGAGGTTCGGGTGTGTAAACAATGGTCACGTGAAGATACTCAGGCCTCCATTGGAAAGTTTTTGCTCCTTGAGACACTGAGAGTCCATTGATGATAGCCTTGCATGATCTCATTACAGTAGAGACTTTTTCCAACTCTAACTTGAAATTTGATTAAGACATGGCTGCTATATTTCCTTGAGTATGTCTGTTTTGATGACTATCAAAGCCTTGCGGCATTTTGTTCCCTTTTCCTTGAGGTTTAACATAAGATTACAATTAAAAGGGATTCATATAGCATCTGTTATATCTTCTTGTTTTCTACTATTTAAAAGTAGAGTTCAAAAGAGAATCCAGGTTTGACCTTTAATAATCTGATATTCATTTTGAAGTTATGGTGGCTAATGCATAATTCATTTGGTAAATGAAAAGAGAAGTGTTAGATAATCACCCTCTCGGCTCCCTCCCTTACCCAGAGATAGTGAAATCCTGGATTTGACTGGCACCTTAATCTTGTTGACCTTGATCACACTGCAGAACTAATATCAGTCCCAGCATGTTACCCCCTACTAGTATCCACTTATATATATCATACTCTGTGAAAGCTTTGTGGATAGTATGGGACAGGTATCTCTTCTTATATCAAATACCACATAAGTAGCATATCTCAGTACTAGTATAACTGAGAACATGTAGCACAGATATATATGTATATACAAGCTTGTGTCAGGCTGTCTTGCGGAATTTTCACCAGATGCCAAACAAATTTTACTGTAGCTGAAAATAGTATTTTGTTTGGTTCAAAGATAGCTTTGAATATTTTATCAGATTTTGTGATTTTATTAGTCATTTGGTGTGAAATGAGGTAATGTCAATAAAAGTGTCTAAGATTTACATTTCCTATGCCCAAGCTATACCTATACCTAGATGTATAACTGAATGTACTAATATCATTATATGCTGACTGTCCAGGTACACAAGTGCCTGTGCATAGGCCAAATAATTGTGAGCTAACAGAATGTCTGTGATACAGGTATATACTACATATATCCAGCAGATACCTGCAAGGTGCTCTATGTGTCTGTGCTGGCAGATGGTATGTGGTAAATATAGACATAGGTTAGGAAATGAGCCATGTTCAAGCTATTTATTTGCTGGAGTGGGCAGGGATGCTGTGTTGGTTTTATGGAGATACTTACAAATCGCGTAAATGAGAAGAGCATATTTTGAAATGTTAAGAAATCTGTTAACTTTTCATAAGTTATTTGGTTTGAGGCTATTTACTGGGGACTGAATGTGCCCATATTTTTTTTTCCATTTTAGAGCAGTCGCAGTTATAAATTTATAATAAGGATAAAGATAAATAATCAATAAATCCACTTTTTCTGTATGTATAAAAAGTGGATTTTCAAACATGCCACACAAACAAAATGATTTGTTTTTATTTTAAAGAACACCTCCAATCTGGCTGCATAGGTAGCCTATAACACCAAAAACGTAAATACACAATGTAGAATTAATGCAAATGTTTACATGGTATGCTTATTCTGTTATTATTATTATTGAATCATTTATATTTTAGATGTTCTCGGTGGTTACAATGGAACAATATTTGCCTATGGACAGACATCTAGTGGCAAGACACACACTATGGAGGTAAGAAATAATATGTGGATAGAAGTACTATTTACGTATGGTTGAAATATTTATGTATATATCTGAAAAAAAAAAGTAATACACAGAGAGGATATTGTCATTAATTTGATGGCATATGTACTGTAATGGACTGGTCTTTCTACCAACATACTGGTTTGTCTTTGAACAAATTGACCAGGCCATACTTAAATGTGTGTCTCTTGTTTAGATCTCCTTTTAGTAAAAAGTAAGAAAAAAGAAAAGAACTGACTTAATTAACGTGGTGTTTTCCTCTGTTTTCAGGGTGTGCTTGGGGACACCACAAAACAGGGCATCATTCCAAGAATTATCTCTGACATTTTCCAGTACATCTATCAGATGGATGAAAACTTAGAATTTCATATCAAGGTAAAGAAAAAAAGAAAGAAACTGAATTACTGACTGAAGAAAATTCTGCTTTTCTAACATATTATCAGTAATACACCTAGCTTTTCAGGCAGAAGGGGGGGGGGTATTTTGGAGATTTCAGCAATTTTGCCTTTACCTAAAACACTTTGGCATTTGCTCCCAGTACCTTAGATATATGATACTGTTTGTCCTTATAAGAAATAGTTACAGCTTCTTTTACTGCCTACAGCTCTTGGTTTGGTGATTTTCTACTGCAGTGTTGCTCTGTTTTTCATCATTTTTGAAAAGGAAAAAATTGATGCAGAGTAATGCCTTAAGTGATATTAGGCGGCCGTTTGTGTCATACTAGTAGTTGTTTGCTTCAGGTAGTACAAGAGTATAGATTGCCTTGCCTTGAAACACATTTCCAATGCATACATATTATGTACAGAGGTGTTATGTGGAGTAAGCACTGATGTATACTACTGAGAGCCCTGTTGATAACTAGGATAATTTAGGAAAGAAAAATAGTATCTTATCAATACCTCATATCATTGAATAACCAGATTGCTTTTCATGGGAGATGACTTGCAAATTAAAAAATATATATATAGGACACCAAATATTCTTTATCTCTTGGTTTGTGGAAAGTTAATTGAGCCAGATTGATAAAAAATTGTAAGTTCTATTCCAAACTACAGGACCAGTTCTTCTTTGAACCTAATGGACTGTTGAGGTGATTTGGTCACTCCAGATTACCCCTGACTGATGGTCAAAACAAGAAGATTAAAGCAGCTCAGGCTAAGACGAAATGGTGCAAACAGTGCAGACAAAGTTTTTCCCCCTTGGCATTGACACAGTCGTCTGTGTAGTTTTACACCCCCTCACCCATGGGATAGGTTTGACCCGTGGATTACGAACAAAGGGAAAGAGCAAATGCCTTCCTGAACCAAAAGTAAATGTGTTTTTGGAGAACTTGACTGACTGCTTTTCCAGTTGACTCTTCACACCTTGCATGAAAAAAATAATAATAACCGCAATAAAGAGAAAAGGTTTTTGACGTATATGCCAAACCCTTTGTATTGAATGAAAAGAACAAAAGGTGTTTACTTTTGTATATTTTTACAAGGTGAGGGAGGCAAGGAGTGTATTAAAACCTGTTGAGGTGGGTGTGAAGTTGGCTAAGGTTGAACGAGCCTGCCCCGCAATGGTTTTTAGTACGACTTGTTGAACTGCTAAATAAAATGGGACTTCAAAAGTTTTAACACCCCCTTTTTTTTCTGGTAGAGAAAAAATATAGGGGCATTATATCTTTTTTTTTTTTTTTTTTTGTACTTAATTGGGTGGGGAAGCAAGCCTTAGATTTAAAGACAAAAACAGATTGTAGTTTTCCTTTTCTTTTCTGGGATAGGTGTGATTTATGGAAACTAAATGGTAAACACTTGAATCATGTTTTGATTTTAACTAACTGATGTCTCCTATTTTCCTGAGCTCAACAAGAATTTTAATGACTTTTTTGAATTTATCGTTCTTTTGTTTTTTGGATCATACCCATTAGGTTGATTTTTTTTTTCTTCTGGTGCATTTAAACTTCTTAGAAAAAAAAAGTTGACACACAGACAGCCATCACATTAAGACCACTCCAACAATTGATTTGTTGAAAGCATAAATTTGGAATTTTTCCTAATGTTGGGATAGATACAAAATGTAAAGTGAAAAATGAAAATCTAAGGGAATGTTGTTTAGTGCAGAGTCATTGGTAAATGTCCAACTTCACTCCCAGCCCCACCCTTCAAAAAAAGAAAAAAAAATGAATTTTTTTTGCAAGTTGATGTACATCAAAAAAAAAAAAGAACTTCAGGCAAGGCATCAAATGAAGCAGGACATGGCTTTACCTCTATATAACATGATTTGCTGTGGGCCTATCTGGATGGGTGGCTGCTACTGCCAGCAAAGGTTAATTGCCTTGGGGTAGCCTTCCACTCAAAAATACATTAACTTGGCCGCAGTGGTCATTTACCAGGTCATTTAGCCTAAATGGCCATCTGACCAACAATATTATATTCAAAGTGCTATCTGGTTTCCTTGTGCTTGTATTGATGAGGACACATTTTACCAGATGAATTGAAGAGTCAAACAATAGCTTGTACTTGCCTGTGCTTTTTACACGCACATATGCATGTGCACGTACTGTGCTGTTTTCCAATTTAATTATGTGGCAGTAAACCACTGTACTAGTAAATATAAGTACCTGTTCCTACTTGAAGCATTTTAAATGTTCATGTCAAATGGCAAGCATTGCATTGAATTTTACCCCTATAATATATGTAAACTATTATGATTGAACAAAATAGATGATCAAATGAATCTTCTTGTTGACATTGTGCTACATGGAATATTCAGCATAAAATCAACGAGAGAAATTCTCAACAAATCAGCTGCAGCCATTTCTTTCATACATCCACTGGCAAGTAATCAATATTGATAATGAGGTTTTCTTAAAACTAGTTGGGTGTGCTTTATGGTAATAAGCAAGTCACACTTCACTTACTGCGGGGTATATATATATATAGTGTGATAGTGTACAGTCAGAGTCAGAGAACTAAACCAGATAGCCCTAGTACAGTTCTAATGTAACTGTAAATAAGAGATAGGGGAAAGTATATTGATTTTTACAATGTATGACTGGGAATGTGGAATGCCAGGAGGGGATGGTGTTTTCTATCATGTTTAACCTTATCTTTTATGTAAGCTGGTTTGGTTTAGCCTGGAGATGGATGTGTTATCTGTTTGATTTTGACTGGTTAAAACCAAAGAGGAGCAGGAGATTGTATCAGAATGTGGTGGTTTTTGTTATTGATTTGAATGGGCCAAGTTTAATAAGTGAAAACTTCATTAGTATTTAAAACATTCATAAATTTAAAGAAAAAAAGGAACAAAAAGACAATTCATGTAAATTCAAGATCCTGCCTATGGGATTTTAATATGGGAAAGCTATGTTATAAATAAAAGTTTTGNCATTTACTGCCTACAGCTCTTGGTTTGGTGATTTTCTACTGCAGTGTTGCTTGTTTTTCATCATTTTTGAAAAGGAAAAAATTGATGCAGAGTAATGCCTTAAGTGATATTAGGTGGCCGTTTGTGTCATACTAGTAGTTGTTTGCTTCAGGTAGTACAAGAGTATAGACCACCTTGCCTTGAAACACATTTCCAATGCATACATATTATGTACAGAGGTGTTATGTGGAGTAAGCACTGATGTATACTACTGAGAGCCTTGTTGATAACTAGGATAATTTAGGAAAGAAAAATAGTATCTTATCAATACCTCATATCATTGAATAACCAGATTGCTTTTCATGGGAGATGACTTGCAAATTAAAAAATATATATATAGGACACCAAATATTCTTTATCTCTTGGTTTGTGGAAAGTTAATTGAGCCAGATTGATAAAAAATTGTAAGTTCTATTCCAAACTACAGGACCAGTACTTCTTTGAACCTACTAGTAATGGACTGTTGAGGTGATTTGGTCACTCCAGATTACCCCTGACTGATGGTCAAAACAAGAAGATTAAAGCAGCTCAGGCTAAGACGAAATGGTGCAAACAGTGCAGACAAAGTTTTTCCCCCTTGGCTTTGACACAGTCGTCTGGGTAGTTTTACACCCCCTCACCCATGGGATAGGTTTGACCCGTGGATTACGAACAAAGGGAAAGAGCAAATGCCTTCCTGAACCAAAAGTAAATGTGTTTTTGGAGAACTTGACTGACTGCTTTTCCAGTTGACTCTTCACACCTTGCATGAAAAAAATAATAATAACCGCAATAAAGAGAAAAGGTTTTTGACGTATATGCCAAACCCTTTGTATTGAAAGAAAAGAACAAGAGGTGTTTACTTTTGTATATTTTTACAAGGTGAGGGAGGCAAGGAGTGTATTAAAACCTGTTTAGGTGGGTGTGAAGTTGGCTAAGGTTGACTGAACCTGCCCTACAATGGTTTTTAGTACGACTTGTTGAACTGCTAAATAAAATGGGACTTCAAAAGTTTTAACACCCCTTTTTTTCTGGTAGAGAAAAAATATAGGGGCATTTTTTCTATTTTTTGTTTTGTACTTAATTGGGTGGGGAAGCAAGCCTTAGATTTAAAGACAAAAACAGATTGTAGTTTTCCTTTTCTTTTCTGGGATAGGTGTGATTTATGGAAACTAAATGGTAAACACTTGAATCATGCTTTGATTTAAACTAACTGTCTCCTATTTTCCTGAGTTCAACAAGGATTTTTAAAGACTTTTTTGAATTTATTGTTCTTTTGTTTTTTGGATCATACCCATTAGGTTGATTTTTTTCTCCTGGTGCATTTAAACTTCTTAGAAAAAAAAGTTGACACACAGACAGCCATCACATTAAGACCACTCCAACAATTAATTTGTTGAAAGCATAAATTTGGAATTTTTCCTAATGTTGGGATAGATACAAAATGTAAAGTGAAAAATGAAAATCTAAGGGAATGTTGTTTAGTGCAGAGTCATTGGTAAATGTCCAACTTCACTCCCAGCCCCACCCTTCAAAAAAAGAAGAAAAAAAATGAATTTTTTTTTACAAGTTGATGTACATCAAAAAAAAAAAAAGAACTTCAGGCAAGGCATCAAATGAAGCAGGACATGGCTTTACCTCTATATAACATGATTTGCTTTGGGCCTATCTGGATGGGTGGCTGCTACTGCCAGCAAAGGTTAATTGCCTTGGGATAGCCTTCCACTCAAAAACACATTAACTTGGCCACAGTGGTCATTTACCAGGTCATTTAGCCTAAATGGCCATCTGACCAACAATATTATATTCAAAGTGCTATCTGGTTGCCTTGTGCTTGTATTGATGAGGACACATTTTACCAGATGAATTGAAGAGTCAAACAATAGCTTGTACTTGCCTGTGCTTTTTACAAGCACATATGCATGAGCACGTACTGTGCTGTTTTCCAATTTAATTATGTGGCAGTAAACCACTGTACTAGTAAATATAAGTACCTGTTCCTACTTGAAGCATTTTAAATGTTCATGTCAAATGGCAAGCATTGCATTGAATTTTACCCCTATAATATATGTAAATTATTATGATTGAACAAAATAGATGATCAAATGAATCCTCTTGTTTACATTGTGCTACATGGAATATTCAATTTAAAATCAACTGGAGAAATTCTCAACAAATCCACTGCAGCCATTTCTTTCCTACATCCACTGGCAAGTAATCAATATTGATAATGAGGTTTTCTTAAAACTAGTCAGATGTGCTTTATGGTAATAAGCAAGTCACACTTCACTTACTGCGGGGTATATATATATATATATATATATAATGTGATAGTGTACAGTCAGAGTCAGAGAACTAAACCAGATAGCCCTAGTACAGTTCTAATGTAACTGTAAATAAGAGATAGGGGAAAGTATATTGATTTTTACAATGTATGACTGGGAATGTGGAATGCCAGGAGGGGATGGTGTTTTCTATCATGTTTAACCTTATCTTTTATGTAAGCTTGTTTTGGTTTAGCCTGGAGATGGATGTGTTATCTGTTTGATTTGACTGGTTAAAACCAGAGAGGAGCAGCAGATTGTATCAGAATGTGGTGGTTTTTGTTATTGATTTGAATGTGCCAAGTTTAATAAGTGAACACTTCATTAGTATTTTAAAACATTCATAAATTTAAAGAAAAAAGGAACAAAAAGACAATCCATGTAAATTCAAGATCCTGCCTATGGGATTTTCATATGGGAAAGCTATGTTATAAATATAAGTTTTGAAGGCAAGAATTTGAATTATCAAAATGCCCTTATATTCATTTTTTATTTGATAAATATTATGAAAACAACATATTCAAAATTGGGCACAAAGGAAAGGATCCAAAAACATTACCCAAAAATTGTTCCATGTATTGGCTTTTAATTCTAGTAAACACAAACTTAAACTTGAACACTCTAAAAGAAACATGATGTGTATGAACAGACATGGTGACAGCTTCAACCAGGGGACTTTATGGGATGTCCTGGCCCATATCAATACACAGGCAGTTAAACAACCTTGGAATTATATGGGCTGGTGGATGGAAAAAATGCACTTGTTTGTTTGCTTGAAAGTTACTAGATGTTAGAGAAATGACAACATGATTATAGGGGTCTTTGCTTGAATGATACAGAATGGTGGTTTGGGGGAGTGGGGGGGGGGGGTAGGGCGGGAAAGAGATTTCAGTGTTTTATTATGTCTTCAAATGTGTTACAAATGCCATCTTATACTTATCATAACAATAGAACATCCTTGCATAAGAGACATTTTATTGACCATTACTTTTGTTCTAAATGAATACAGCCATAATTTAATAGTTAAAGTTAAGAGAACGCATTGATTCTGCATTACTGGAGGTATACTGTGTTGCAACTGCTCAAAGACTTTCGCCTTTAGTATTAACCTTTTTCATCTTTTCCGGAAATGGAAATTGCATTGTGGGTAGGGGAGCCCTGCTACGTCGAAACACTTACAGTGGTGCTAAAAACCATGGCTGGGTTTACATGCTTTTTGTCCCGCTGCTACAATAACAGTAAGCGAGATCGACACATGAGGTTTAATAAGTTCCCAACAAACCCGTTAGAATGAAAAATATGGTAGAAAGAAAGAAAAATATAGCAGGTTTGGATCAAAAGCAGGGCACCGCGTTTGCGCTGAACATTTCGAAGGCGGGAAGAAAAACTATAATATGAGGAGATCAACGGTGCTTTAATAAAAAACAGAAATGCTTAGTAAATCAACGGATATAACGAACTATCGGCAAATAGAACTCGGTGGTAAACAATGCGAGAAAAAAAAAACATTATAAAGATATGAAGAAAAAATTGAAGAATAGACCGGGACCTAAAAATTAAGAAAAGACTTCAAGCATGAGATTATGGAAAAAGAAAGTAAAAGTTGTGGAGTTTTACACGGGGATTCTACTTACAAAAAATTCAAGAACTTTCACGACTTTTTATGTAACAACAAAGAGAAGGTTTGAAAAGTTTTGTACGTAATGCCATTTTTGTGTGTGTTTTATTGATAAGTGATCATTTTAAATGTAGTATGCCTATCACAGGTTTTAGTCTCTCATAACCCTTAGTAGGGTAGGTTCTTTTTTTTAACGTGATATAAAAAATTTTATTATTATGTATCCAGTCCCGTATACGTATTACTGATTTGTACAAACGGGGCTCATATAATCAAGATCAACAGAGACATACGAAGAAGAAAGTACATTGGCTCTTGTTGAACGCGTTATCGGCAAAATAAAAAGTTATTTATTTCTGAACTCAGTGACAAGAGAATTGGAAAATTCAATGGGCATGTATTTACAAAAAAAAAAAAAAAGGAGAAAAGCCATTCTGTAAGCTACACGTACATAATACATGTATGGTAAAGACAAAATGGATAATAAAAATTATCTAACAACGTATTTCTAAAGTAATACAAATATGCTAAGTATTAAAATATGCCTACGTATATTAAACTGTCTTAGATAGTTGAAAAGTATGAAATGTGTGGAAAACACTTTATTTGATTGAAAACGATGAAAATACGCATGAAAACATTTAAAAATCAAATAATTTGGCCTCTTCCTATAAATTTGTTTTTGCCTGACGGTTTTGTTTCAGTTTGACAAAATTTTCATACTTGTCAGACCGAAAGTCTGACATTTTTTACCTGTCGTAAATTTTGTACACATACTAGAGTAAGACACGGTAAACTTTCATTATCTTCTGGGAATGAGTCGAGAATTCCTGTCTCACCTATTTAACACTTAAAATTAGAAGGTTTTAATTACAGAGGAAAGGTCGTAGTTGTGGCCGCCCCCCTTACCGAACAATTGAACAAGTAACACCTGATGCCTTATCAGGTACCAAACGATTTAATCAGTTCACCGACGAACGAACTGCGTATCAGTTTTACCTGTATACACAGTAGGTACCGGCCAAACAATGCAGGGAATCTTTTCATTTTATCACTGCAAAAATATCTTAAGACATCCTTCAAACAAGACATAAAAATCGTAAAGAATTGACACTGCCGGTAAATGAGGTGATATCGCCACAGCTTGCATATGTAGGCCTACATGTAATATTGTGAAGACGTAGGCCTACGCACCTGTCCACACTCTTGAAAGCTGTGTATGAGTCTACTGGCTATTTTGATTTTATACATAAAAAATAACGAGTCTCTTTCGCATATCTTTATTATCGGAAGCATTTAAAAGAACTCTGAAGCTTTAGTTCGTCATCACTATTGACAGTGCAGCCAAGGCTCGGACGCTTAGGTGAAGTCTAGTTGTACAGCGCATCGTATTTGAACTGAGAAAGAAAACATTTAATTGCTTGATTCTCCGTCCAAATAGCTGTATCTTGCCTACAGTTTACTCATTTCTGTGCTTCAGCCACCTTTTTAGTTTGCCAGAAAGCAATGCACGCTTCATACGACCTTTTTATATGCGCACCTTGTACATCATCTACACCTAGCATTGCCATGCTGGAAACAGCAGAGGACCACCATGACCCCTGTGGCGCGCGGTTCCTGTCATGCGCACTTCGTACTTCCGCAAAAGATGAAAAAGGTTAATATAACGTGTTTTGGCATCTTCCAGGTATTTATAGATGGAATTACCAAGTTATGTCTAGACTGCTGTTAGGTTAGTTGAGTAATATCATGTGGCTAGAAATAAATGATTTTTTTTTTTTTCGAAAAAAAAAAGAACATAAAAGAAGTTTTATTTCTAACCCTTTTTTTTCACAGAATTCTTTAATTTTTGCCTGAAGGTCTTCAGAGAAAAGGCCTACGTAAGAGCATTTGTTAAAGTTGTCTATATGCAAATTCTTTACATAGCTGCCTGTACCAGTTGGTAGTCAAACAATGTTCATTGTTGGAAACTAGCTGCTATCAGCAGATATGAATAACCCTTCCAGATCATCCTGGTGAAAACAGAGAGAAAATCAATACCATGTCTGCCATTCTTTGGATAGGACTAAGTAGAAGTGCTGTGTAGGAATGGCAGACTCTGATCGCTATATATGAGTCACCACAGTAGTCTCGACTGACAGCTGGATGCCATCTTGGATAATGCAATAAGAGAGCATACCAAGAGCTTTGGACTGCTTAAAATGCCAGATTTAATACCAGAAGATTGTCAATTGAAATAAAATTCCTTTTATTTATTTATTTATTTTATTTATTTATTTTAATTTATTATTTTAATCGTACAAGATGTTTAGTTGAATCTATAGTTTGATATGATTAAAGATATAAAAATAATACATTAAAGTCACTAAGACGGAAGAATATTTTAAAAATGGTGAACACCTTTTGTCTAAATGTGTCAGTTTTTTGGCTGAGCACTTGTTAATATGCATCTTGGGCAGAAACCTGAAAAGGGTCTGTCAATAATTATCCCCAAAGTATCAACCAAAATGATGAGTGTGCTGAGTAAATATTCAGTGTCACATCTGATTCATTGTTCACTTTTTTAGTTTCCATAATAAATATCTCATTTATTTAGTGGGACCATGAAGTTCAGGAGTATTATAGTGCTGATAGATCACCTGTTTGTAATTGATTGCTGGCCAAAGGATAAAATGATATTAAAAAGAAATAGTTGTTTTTTTTTTCTTGCGGCATCTTTTCCTCAGTGTTGTGATGTATGATCATTATGCACTGCCGTTTATGGAAGATTGTTCATAATCATAACAGCAATCAATTTGTTGAGCACTGTGACAACATTGTGGTTATTATGCCATTAAGGTTAAAACATAAATTCATATAAAACGGAGTCCCTAGTGGATGACACTCTGCAAATTGACATCACATTAACGAGTATGTGAGCCTGGTATTAATTCACTTTAAATAGCCATATTTGTATAGCAGATCTGTATTAATTTAGTTTATTTAGCAGGTTTGAGAAATCCCAGGTTATGTCAAAGTAGCTGAAATGCGGTTATAAACTGGTTGATGCCTTTTCTTTCACATTTGAATCTGCCTTACAGATGTTTTGTGATGTTCTTTTAGTCCCAGTGATAATTTAATTAACCTAGGGAATATTTTGTATTGATTTTTGCCTTCTGTGAACTCTAAGAGCTGCATCAGGATTTGGGATCTGTTATGCTTTGAAAATAAAAGGAAATGTAGATTGGAAATATGAATAATGTGTTTGATTAGAATTTAAACTGTATCATTTTGAAAAAAAAATATTGGGATAAGTTTCATTTTGTGTGTACAAAATACAGCAATGTGAGATCAGAAAGAGGAGAACAACTGAACTTGNCAGAATTGACAGTAACCTATTTCCTGCGTTTTTATTTTCTGGTTTTTGTCTGTACATTTGACAGCTTTGCTGCCTTGTTTATTTGATAAATATTATGAATAAAACATATTCAAAATTGGGCACAAAGGAAAGGATCCAAAAACATTACCCAAAAATTGTTCCATGTATTGGCTTTTAACTCTAGTAAACACAAACTTAAACTTGAACACTCTAAAAGAAACATGATGTGTATGAACATACTTGGTGACAGTTTCAACCTGACGACATAATGTGATGTTCTGACCCAAATCAATACATGGGCAGTTAAACAACCTTGGAATTATATGGGCTGGTGGATGGAAAAAATACACTTGTTTGTTTGCTTGAAATTTACTAGATGTTAGAGAAATGACAACATGATTATAGGGGTCTTTGCTTGAATGATACAGAATGGTGGTTTAGGGGAGTGGGGGGGGGGGGTAGGGCGGGAAAGAGATTTCAGTGATTTATTATGTCTTCAAATGTGTTACAAATGGCATCTTATACTTATCATAACAATAGAACATCCTTGCATAAGTGACATTTTATTGACCATTACTTTTGTTCTAAATGAACACAGCCATAATTTAATAGTTAAAGCTAAGAGAACACATTGATTCTGCATTACTGGAGGTATACTGTGTTGCAACTGCTCAAAGACTTTTGCCTTTAGTATATAACATGTGTTTTGGCATCTTCCAGATATTTATAGATGGAATTACCAAGTTATGTCTAGACTGCTGTTAGGTTAGTTGAGTAATATCATGTGGCTGGAAAAAAATGATTTTTTTTTCAAAAAAAAAGAACATAAAAAAGTTTTATTTCTAACCCTTTTTTTTTTCTCAGAATTCTTTAATTTTTGCCTGAAGGTCTTCAGAGAAAAGGCCTACATAAGAGCATTTGTTAAAGTTGTCTATATGCAAATTCTTTACATAGCTGCCTGTACCAGTTGGTAGTCAAACAATGTTCATTGTTGGAAACTAGCTGCTATCAGCAGATATGAATAACCCTTCCAGATCATCTCGGTGAAAACAGAGAGAAAATCAATACCATGTCTGCCATTCTTTGGATAGGACTAAGTAGAAGTGCTGTGCAGGAATGGCAGACTCTGATCGCTATATATGAGTCACCACAGTAGTCTCGACTGACAGCTGGATGCCATCTTGGATAATGCAATAAGAGAGCATACCAAGAGCTTTGGACTGCTTAAAATGCCCGATTTAATACCAGAAGATTGTCAATTGAAATAAAATTCCTTTTATTTATTTATTTATTTTATTTATTTATTTTAATTTATTATTTTAATCGTACAAGATGTTTAGTTGAATCTATAGTTTGATATGATTAAAGATATAAAAATAATACATTAAAGTCACTAAGACGGAAGAATATTTTAAAAATGGTGAACACCTTTTGTCTAAATATGTCAGTTTTTTGGCTGAGCACTTGTTAATATGCATCTTGGGCAGAAACCTGAAAAGGGTCTGTCAATAATTATCCCCAAAGTATCAACCAAAATGATGAGTGTGCTGAGTAAATATTCAGTGTCACATCTGATTCATTGTTCACTTTTTTAGTTTCCATAATAAATATCTCATTTATTTAGTGGGACCATTAAGTTCAGGAGTATTATTGTGCTGATAGATCACCTGTTTGTAATTGATTGCTGCCGTTTATGGAAGATTGTTCATAATCATAACAGCAATCAATTTGTTGAGCACTATGACAACATTGTGGTTATTATGCCATTAAGGTTAAAACATAAATTCATATAAAACGGAGTCCCTAGTGGATGACACTCTGCAAATTGACATCACATTAACGAGTATGTGAGCCTGGTATTAATTCACTTTAAATAGCCATATTTGTATAGCAGATCTGTATTAATTTAGTTTATTTAGCAGGTTTGAGAAATCCCAGGTTATGTCAAAGTAGCTGAAATGCGGTTATAAACTGGTTGATGCCTTTTCTTTCACATTTGAATCTGCCTTACAGATGTTTCGTGATGTTCTTTTAGTCCCAGTGATAATTTAATTAACCTAGGGAATATTTTGTATTGATTTTTGCCTTCTGTGAACTCTAAGAGCTGCATCAGGATTTGGGATCTGTTATGCTTTGAAAATAAAAGGAAATGTAGATTGGAAATATGAATAATGTGTTTGATTAGAATTTAAACTGTATCATTTTGAAAAAAAAATATTGGGATAAGTTTCATTTTGTGTGTACAAAATACAGCAATGTGAGATCAGAAAGAGGAGAACAACTGAACTTAGGTTTTATTTTAGATGTGTTTTTGGCTTCATTCCTATTAAAAGTGTTTCTATTTTAGCATATCAAGTAAATTGATATATATTGATATGCATGTTACACACACTACCCCTTATCAGTATTTTTAACATCCATGAATGATCAGTTTCCCATTGTTATCATGTTTCACATCTAATTAACATTGATTATCTTTGCCAGGGATTGCACTTGCCTACTTTTTGTTTCAGCCATATTAATTCCATAATAATTCAATCATTTCAGTGGGGAAAAATTATCAGTTTTTCAGATACATAATTTTAGAATCATTAAAAACATAATTCTGTGTAGCACTGAGGGTGGATTTTCTTTATGGAATAAAACTATTTGGTAGCTTCCCTCTTTAGCTTTGTTGTTATCAGTCAATTAGAAAGTTATTTTAAGGATTTAAGGCTATAAAAAATTTCAGTATCTGTAAGATTCACAATTTTTCCCATTGAAAAGATCAATTTATTACCCTAAATCACGAAAAAAGGTGATACATCAGCAAAACAGGCTCATGTGTTTCCTTTCTTTTAAACCAGTTGTGTAAAATTATTAATAATTAATGAAATTTATGTACATGCTAGTGTGAACATAAGTTATCAGTATCTTGTTAGATGTGCCCATTTTTACAGGTAATTAGTTATGATATATCTTTCAACACTTTGTGAGATGTTTTATCAACTTTTACTTACATTTCATTTTCTATTTCAGGTTTCCTACTTTGAAATCTACATGGACAAGATTAGGGATTTGCTAGATAGTAAGTCTGACACATGGCCTGCAAATTGTTGTCACCTCTCCTTGTTTGAGTGTGGTTGATTTAGTTAGTTTGCCAACTGAATTGCACCAACAGCAGCTGATGTTATTTTTTCTCATCCCCCCCTTGATTTTCTCTTGATTAAACACTTGTCAAAGACAGTATTGATTATACCTATTGACTGAAAATTTTAAAATTGAAAAAAAGAAAGATAAATATAATAATTTTAAAAAATAATTATTGAATGATTAATGATATTTGAATGAACAGATCATTGCTGAAATTAATGCATACCAAATTTTTATGATCACTGCTGTTCTTGGTGTTTTTTGGATAATCTGAATACACCCAGTACCTCTTGGTCTTATGCAGATATACAGGAAATTTCCTGATTTCATGGTATATTTGTTCTAACTCTAACACTTCCTGCATTTTTATGGTGTGGACTTGTGGGACGTTATTCTGAATGAATGCCTCATTTTATTCAGAGAGACTTGAAGTGCAGTAAACTCGGACAATGTTTCTCACTCTAGTCTCTCGGAAAGAAATGAGAGAGACGTTTGCCATGATGTCCATGCCTTTTTATCAAGGGTCAGGTAGGGAAGTGAGAAGTTAATGGATTTAAAAACAAAAAATAATATGTGGAATAAGTGGAAAGCTGGGCTTATTCAGATTTTGTTATCCTGTATATAGTAAACTCTACATCTCCCACACAAACACAGCCTTGCTAGCATCCACCATGTAGTGTTCCATTCCTTATGACTGATACAGGTAACACACAGGTAGAGATTAATGAAAACAGGGCAGGTAAATGTTAATCCAACACACATGTTCTATTGAAGGAATAAGGAAACATGTAAACCTATCTATGAATCACTTCTTTACCAATATCCTGGGTTATATCACATAGTATAGGTTATGTGTCTATTCCAGTATGGATACCTGGTTACTTTGTCGGAGAATTCACCAGCAGCAGTTTTTTTCCTTATGTAACCCTTTTTTTATCCTATTTGGAAACTTTTGCCACGTTTCGAAACCAGTTTGGTCTAAGAGAGTTGATATGAAGTGCAAGACCCCCCCCCCCCCCGCTTATCTTTTTCATGAATGAAAATATTAGGAAGTTTTGCTGGGGTGGGGAGATTTTGGACAGTAGATGATTGTCATAATTTACATTGGCCTTACCCTTCTATTTAAATCTTCCTCATCATCTGTCATGGCAAAACGTCCTTATAGATGCATGCACTAACACACACACACACACACACACACACACACACTTTTCATCAGGAATGGAACAATGTTGAATGGTGGATCTACTTGAGGTGACTACAATTTGCAGTCTGTGTTTTATGTTTACTAAATCTTTCACTTTCCCAAAAATGCTGCTTGATGACCACCACAATGCTTCACCATGATCTAAGAGCACCTGCCCAATTCTTGCTGTGATTGCTGTCTCGTACTCTCTGTGTTGTGTCAGCTGTCCACCGCCACCACCACCACTGCCACTTGAGGAGCATCCTGGCTGATATGTAGAAATCTCAAAATTCAAAGACAGATTTTACTAGTTTATGTGCCAATCTTTACCGCAGTGCTTGTTTGATTACTGGTCTATTTTTTTCACTTGTTGAAGAGAGAATTCACAGGAGCATGAGCTCAGTGCCATTTTAATTTACTAGAAACTTCGAAAAATAAATAAATAAAATAGACTAATTTTTCAGCAGGTCATTGATCAGATGGTGAAAAATTAGTTGAGATATTTCATTTTTGTGGAATACTTGGAGTTTGAGCTTAGAATATGAATTTGAAGATAATTTAAACCAGATTTGCCAAGAACGTGAGCTTAAGTAATATTAAAACTGTTTACCATTGTTTGCATGCTAGTTATTCATGAGTAATTTTAATCTGTGTATGTACATTTCTTTTATTGAACATTTTCCAAATCTAAGTTTTGTTTTAGCTTTATGTAATTATATTTCATTGATTCTATGAAGTTTTCAACTTGTACTTGTAAGATCCTATTATTTGTTGCCAGTACATCTTTCTCATGGCAATTATTGTTAATTTTGTTGTTATCTCTTATTAACTTTTCAGTGTCAAAGAAACATTTTATCATTTGTGTCTGAATATTGATATTGCACAATATCTTTACTTTAAATTATTTATTTCCAGGTTGTTTGAGAAAATATGGTCATTTTCAGGGATTGTGTAAATAATAATAATATTATTGAACTACTGATATTAACAACATATTTGTTCATGTTTTCACCAGTCACCAAAACCAACCTGTCAGTCCATGAAGACAAGAACCGTATTCCCTATGTGAAGGTAGATGCCAGGCCAGGCTCTCACTGAGCTCCCTGCAGCCTGCCCTGTGTATAGCTGTTGTGATTCCTGTGTGATGTTGTTATTTCAACCACTTCTATCTGTATAGCCCCTTACCATCATCACAATCAGCATCATAATGATTTTATCCTTTCCCTACCATCCTGACCCTGTTTACACTTTATAGATTGTGGCTCAATCCAGGTTTGATTGTGGTTCACAGCAGTTTGGTTTGTGTTTAAAGATGAAGTATCTTACAACAAAATAGAAGAAATTGATTTAATGGAAGAAAATGCGCTATGGGTCTGTACATATTGCTAAACAGTGTGAGCCTGGATTCAAACCACATGTACATTATATGTAAGGTGTAATCAGGACTCATTCTTTGATCATTCATCCCATAGTGATGGCATTGTCTTCAGAGGAGTGGTGTCATATTGTGTGCTACAAGAGATCGCTACTTTTGAGCTTTTAAACTCATATTTTTGAAATTATCATAATAATAAAATACTTTGGAATTTTCCACTGAAAAAATAAAAGAATACACTTTTTCCAAATGGCCAGTTTTGAAGACATAAATTAACTTCTGTTTCCAGTCTTGTACACTATCCAAATGAACTTTTTGTTTGCAGTCTTGTACACCACCCACACTCCTCTTATGAAAAGTCTCACTAACTGCACGAAGCCATACCCTTGGCTCATCCTAGCATAAAAAACTTTACCAAATTTTAAAGATGATTTATCGTGGCTTAAAAAAAAAAATGAACCAATATTTCACTCCAGAATTTGATATCACTAATTTTTCTCTGCTGAGTGATTAGTACAAATATATGCTATGGTGAACCCAGAAAATGATAGTGTTTTGTAGTTAGGAGGAATGATTTAGTCTGTGTGTACTGCTAGTTAACCTTTGTCCTTTGTATGTAGTTACCAAAAGCAACTTGTCAGTGCATGAAGACAAAAACAGAGTGCCCTACGTGAAGGTGGGTTTTATAAGTAATACCAAGTGGGTGAGGGACAATTTTGGTTGTTGGACATTATGGGTTTGGATAATAGGTCAGAGTGGGTGAGTGGCCATTTTGTTTGTTTAACAATGTGGGTCTGGGTTATACATCAGAGTGGGTGAGTAACTATTTTGTTTGGGCATTTTGGGTTTGAATAACATTTTAAAGTGGTGAGAACTATTTATATGTCTTGATATGCGTTTAGTAATATTTCTGTTGGTTTAAGACTATTATGACATCTTTAGTTTTGGTAATATATCCAAATAGCCACAGGACAGTTTAGGTTGAATGACAATGTGGGTTGGGGTAGTAATTCAAAATAGATGTATATTTTTGTATGCCTAAACTTTTAGGGGGTTATTGGTAGACATCCATCTTGGGTTAGGTGTTGTGTGTAGATTTTCCCTAACAATTTATGTTTAATATGGAGGGCAGGTGTGATAAGAAAATTTGAGATAAAGGGAGTGAGTTGTACTGACTTAAAGCTTAAAGTGAAAGGAATGCAAATGAAAAGTAACCATAATCTTGATAACTAACCAAATATTTGTTCTAACTGCTTCAAAACGATTAACTTTGCCTCATAACTGTCCTGTGCACACCAAGAATTTAGTCCTTCTGTAGCATACCTTTGGTCGGAAAAAAATAACCAACTCACCTTGTGTGTTCTAGTTTGGCATGGTAGTTAGACATGTTGTCCCCATGTTTTATGTAGATGATTGGCACTCTTTACTAATGAATAGAAAGAAAAAAAAAGAATACTAATAATGAATACAGAATGTTTCACAAAATTCAATAAGTTTTGATCTTTGCTTATCTGTACCGATGTATGTCAACCTTTCTTATATATTAAAAAAAGATTAAAAATCCAGTTCAGATTGAAGGAGTTACTGTTAATTTTGGGAATGCAATAATGCAAAAGTTTTTATAAAATTAAAGCTCAATACACCATATGGTAATATGTAGCATTTATGATCATATGAGGTAAAAAGGAATATCACAAATCATTATTTTTCATTTTTAAATAAATATTTATTGAATTAAATGGTTTATTTTTTGTATGATATTTCAATGTTGTTACACAACAAATTAGTGAACCTTTGTTTATTTTTAACGTCATCTTTTAATTTAAGCCCCAAGTCTTGAAGACCTTCATTTAAGCCGTGGTCTCTTTTTAAACTTGTATATGTACATGTTTTAATTCCCCTGTGCTCTGTGTGTGTTAGGGTTCCACAGAGAGGTTCGTGTCCAGCCCAGAGGAGGTGTTTGAAGTGATAGATGAAGGCAAGGCCAACAGACACGTGGCAGTCACAAGTAAGTACTGCAACATCAATGCTATCTCTGTGAAGGAAAAAGGACTGTAATAAACAGACAATACACCATTAGTACCTAAAACTATTCTAGTGGAGAAAAGAATATGGTTTCATGCTTAACTGGAATAGAATCATTTTGATGCGTGGAAAAAAAAAAGTGGAAGAAATGGTTATGAGGCATAATGATACACATTTTAATTTTATTACAAGTGATCAGGAATTTACATTTTAAGACCAACCCAAGAAACACCTAGAATAAATTGAGCCTCTGTAAACCCAGCATTTTACCTATTGAGTAAGTGTGTCATAGTTGATAACTGACCCTTTGTTCTGTCTCCAGACATGAATGAGCACAGCTCTCGCAGTCACAGTGTGTTCCTGATTCAAGTGAGGCAAGAGAACTTGGAGACACAGAAAAAACTGAGCGGCAAACTGTACCTTGTGGATTTGGCTGGTAGTGAGAAGGTATGGCATACAGACCTTTTGTTATTTCCAGATGGGAAAATCTTGTTGCCAAATTTCAGATTTCTGACTTTACCCATGATAGATTTAACAAAAAAATAAATAAATAAATAAACCCTTTTACCTAGCCATAGTAGAGGATGTTTATCACCTGGTTGATAGTTTTGATAAGATTCTGATAAGAGCAATGTGGTTGATTTGAAGAAGAAAGTGTTAAAAATAGCAGAATCTGTGTTTGTGACCATTGGATTCTTTTAACTTGAATGTCTTCTAGGTTAGCAAGACAGGCTGTGAGGGTACCACTCTGGATGAGGCAAAGAACATCAATAAATCTCTGTCAGCTTTAGGAAATGTCATATCAGCTCTGGCAGATGGAAATGTAAGTACCATTACAGCTTATTATTTTAGTCTTTATTTTTGAGGAGCACTGCATCCTGCTCACAATATCTGGACCTGATTGTCATCTTGAACAACTATTTAAAAATTGTGAAGTACAATTTAAGTGACTTTCAAAGCATGGGGTTTACTATAATCATGTTATCTTATTTTTCATATTTCATTTCAAAAGTATAATGTATATTGTTCAAATTGACACTTTTTTTTTACACTGTCATTTTCCCATGTACATTTCTGGCTAAAATGCTAGTTTGTGAATGCTCGATCCGGTGGTTCCATTCATAGTAACCTTCTTACACAACACTACACACACTTTTTCCGCATTTCAGAAAACCCACGTTCCCTACAGAGACAGCAAGCTGACCAGGATTCTGCAGGAGAGTTTGGGAGGTAACGCCAGGACCACCATGATCATTTGCTGCTCTCCCGCCTCTTACAATGAGTCTGAGACCAAATCAACCCTCATGTTTGGACAGAGGTGTGTGTTTACTATCTATTACTTATTCTTCTTTTCTGTGGGGTGTGTGTTGTATTTTCAGAGAAAAATCTGCTGTTATGTTTAGATAATGCTGCATGTTTGATGTAGTTATTCCTTTCTGGAGGTTGATCTTGATATTTTTTTCTTCATAAATGACTTATTTGAAATCAAAACATTGGTCAAGTTTGGACAAAGGTAGTTATGTTATATGTTTCTGTAAAGAGTAAACTGAAGAAAATTCACAATACTATAATTTGTTTTTACTAAAGAGTTCAATTTTCCTGTTGATTTTTAAATCTAAATCAAATCATACCTTTACTTTGGCAAGTGATGTATAAGTGTTGATTTTTCTATGCCATCAGAGCCAAGACAATCAAGAATACAGTGATGGTGAATGAGGAGCTGACGGCTGAGGAGTGGAAGAGGAGGTATGAGAAGGAGAAAGAGAAGAGTGGCAGGCTGAGAGGACAGCTGCAGAAACTGGAGAGTGAACTCAACAGGTGGAGGAATGGTAAGAATGGGAAAGACTGAGGCATGTTCACAACTAGATCAAAATAAATGAAAAATTAACAAGCAGTTGTGTATGCTACTTGATCAATTTATACTGATAATATTGTACTTAGTTTAGTAAATTAATTGGTGTCGCCATACATGTTAAACTCTGAGAGGAAAAAAATATCCACAAGAATACATACAAATGTGCTGTTTCTTCTTTCTAGTTTACAAGAGGCAAAATGTTCTTTTTTTTTTTTTTTTTTTTTTTTTTCTTTTTTTTGTCCAATATGTGCTTTGCATTTAAGTAAGACCAGGAAACATGAAATTTAAAACACAATTTTTTTTTAATTCTAGGTGAGGCAGTCCCCAAGGAGGACCAGTTGAACCCCAAGGACATCACAGACGTCATGATGGAGAGCATGACCAGCAGTACAGCCTCCCTGCCCTCACTGCTGCCATCTAGTGGCAAGGGCACCCTCAGTGATGACGAGAGAAGAATGTTTGAAGAGGAGAAGGAGAAGCAGTACAAGGAACTCCAGGATAAGGTCTGTGTTTTTTGGGATGATGTCCCAGTATGATTCTTTTCAAAGTTCAAAAGGTCATAAATAACAAGAACAGAGATCCCATAGTTATGTTCATTTTGCATGAACGATACGGTTTGTTGCCTTTCACAGAGATAAAATTTTAAGAATAAATCAAGACAAATATCCCAGTAAAAGAAGTACAGTTTTCTTGTAATGGATTTCCCGGACACCTCAGAAAGCACATTTTTATGGGATGGAATATTCGTGTCACAGAGATATTTGGTCCTGGACAGGCTTTTGAATCCACATGCTTTAGTTGTAAAGAAAGTGATGTGCCAGGTATCATCTTAAGTCAGCTGAATTCTGTTTTGACCTGTGACCTTTCTACATATTTTGACCTCTGACCTTTACAGGAAGATGAGATCGCTAACCAGGCCACTTTGGTGGAGCGCCTCAAGGAACAGATGATGGAGCAAGAGGAACTGATTGCCGCTACACGCCGCGACTACGACGTGCTGCAGCAGGAGATGGCACGCATTCAAGGCGAAAACGACAGCGCTAAGGAGGAGGTGAAGGAGGTGCTCCAGGCCCTGGAGGAGCTGGCGATGAACTACGACCAGAAATCACAGGAGGTTGACAACAAGAACAAGGAGAATGAACAGCTGACCGATGAACTGAATTCAAAGAGTGTAAGTACAAAATGGGCACATGCACTATAATTAAATAAAAACAGGGATAAAATGAGGGAGTCATTTAATAGACAGATGAGACAAATGGCCAGGTTTGACAACTAAGTGTAGATAAAAATGTAGGTAGAGTTAAGTTACCTATTGTGTAGTGTTCCATCAAGGTTGAGTTTAAAAATTAATGCAAAGAAGGAATTACTTTGTAAAAAAAAGTTTCTCGTGAAGATTATTGCTATATAATTTATTACTTTATTACTACTCCTGTTGTTTGACTCACATTAACTAGACATTGACAGAAGATGGATTGATTGATGGGTTTATTACAGATTTGTATTAACATTAATGAACATCTCATTCATGCAATTTCCTCCGAATATTTTCAGAACCTTCTAAACAACACCCAGGCTGAACTACACCAGATCAAGGATTCCAGCCTCCACCAAAAGAAGAGGACGTCAGAGATGATGATCAGCCTGCTGCGCGACCTCAGTGAGATAGGTGGCGTTATTGGGGGCAGCGCTGGGGACATTGCTGTAAGTATTTAGGAATATCGCATGGGTGAAAATATATCTTCTGTAACAAATATCGTATGTTAGTGTGTTGAAGTCTAACAGATGAAGTCTTGATCTACATATTTTGTTTCAAGTTAATGCAGATCTTGCATTGTTAAATAATTGTATTACATAAGTCAACATATAGAAAAGAAAATATTCAAGTTATGTGTTTTTGATTACTTTTAAACTGTGTAATGAAATAGGCATGATATCAAGTCTCTTGATGGAAAACTTTGCCTTCTATTTAAATAGGCTATTTTTGAAGAAAAGGCAATAAAACCTCTTGCAAGGTTTTCTAGATGTTATTGTTTTGTTGCAAAGTCTGATTTTCTCTTAGAAGCCTAGCATAGGTCAGAGTGAGAAAATCGAGGAAGAGTTTACGGTGGCACGGCTGTACATCAACAAGATGAAGTCAGAGGTGAAGACCCTCTGCACACGCACCCAGACACTGGAGCAGTCCCAGACCAGCAGTAACGACAAGATTAACGCCTACGAGAAGGAGTTGTCTGAGATGAAGATTCTGACACAGAGTGTAAGTATTTTCCCATTAAGAATTGCATGGTCCAGCTCAGTACAGATAGTGTAGGGTCCTGTGGTAGCATATCACAGATGTCTTTGTTTAAACTTTCCCAAGCTTTAAACATAGTTTAACAAATAGTTTGTTGGTCATTCAATCCATAACTCTCTAAATACAAATGAATTTCCTGAAAGTGTTTTTCTCTGCCAAGGGCATGAGTGAGAAATATCATGAGTTTAACCAAAATTTTTCATTGTTGCACTTTATCCTCCAGAATGAAGCTAAGATCAAGTCCCTGACAGAGAACCTTAAAGAGACAGAGAAGAAGAAGAGACAGTTGGAGGAGTCTGTGGATGGGTTAGAGGAGGAGTGTGCTAAGCTTAAGGCCCAAGGTGGGATATTAAAACACCCTGAGCCATGTGTTAAAGAGGAACTTACACTACTAAAGATTACAATAAGCAGGACTTTAAAAGACATGAATTCTTTCCCAGTTTTGTAACCTCTCAAATGGGGTTTGGGGTGGGGGGTTCACTCACACCCTACTTGATTCTGTTCCCACCCCCACCCCCAACCCCAGCTTTTACAAGCTGCTGCTCAAACCCCCTAATAATTTCAGCACCAGTAACATTGATGTTATCATCATTTCAGAGCAAGTGTACAATGTGAAGGCAGAGGAAGCCAAGTCTGCCAATGACATGAAGACAGCCCTGGAGAAGCAGATGGAAAGCCACAGGGAGGCCCACCAGAAACAGCTGAATGCACTCAGAGATGAGATTGCAGAGAAACAGAACCAGATAGAGCAACTGAAAGAGTACGTGGTTTGCATTTCGTATAATTGAGTTCTATTTATTTGTCAAATTTACTTCTGTTTTTTTTTCATACCCTTCTCGCAGATACCACGGTTGTCCACAGTCATTATATCATGACATTATTCAGTCACTGTCTAATATCTAGTGAACCAGAGAATGTACTTTTACAAATCCAGCTCCAAATAAGCTATGCCAAAACTTAAACATTCACATTATTCTTGTGACCTAACATTTTGATATAATTATAAAAGATAAACATAAAAGATCATGCTGTTACACTGTGTGGATAACTAAAACCACCATTCACTTCCAGGGTGAACCAAAAGTTGAGCCTGGCCCACGACCAGCTCCAAGCCGACCATGACAAACTGAAGGCAGAGGAGGCTGAGAAGGCCACCAAGCTCAGCGAGGTCTCCCTACAGCTGGAGAAGAGGGAGCAAGCCAAGCAGGACCTCAAGGGTCTGGAGGAGACTGTAGCCAAAGAGCTCCAGACCCTCCACAACCTGAGGAAACTGTTTGTCCAGGACCTGCAGGCCAGAGTCAAGAAAGTCAAAGATGCTGTAAGTTGTGTTCTGGGATGTCTGGGGATGTGTTTGTATGTTGTGATATTGTGGAAATGAGATTACCTTTGAGTTGTCAGTCTCTATTCTGTTTCCTCTCTCAGTGTGAACTAAGATGTTTAACTAAAAGATTTTTCTCCAAGAGCAGGCATGGCTGCATTTTTCATTATGGAGTTCAGAAATTCAAATTTACCTCTCTTTTTTCTTCTTACAAGAGCTAACCTTAAATATTTCAGTGCCTCATATGTGTCTATTACAGAAACTTTAGGTGCATAACATAGCTGACAAAATTATTTTATTTAATGACTACGGGGCAAATGCTGTATTTTATCTATGTTTGTGAGTTATCATGATGTAATCTTTGCTATCTTCAGGGTTTGGATGAGGAAGAAGATGCCACCAGCAGTGCTGCTCAGAGACAGAAGATTTCATTCCTAGAAAACAATCTAGATCAGCTCACCAAAGTACACAAACAGGTAGGTATCAGAGACAGATTTCATTCCCTGAAAACAATTTAGATCAAGTAGACGTGGTTATATTAGCATAGATGAAGACATTATGCTGGCGCTCAAGTCACCACACAACTTACAAACTAAGTAGTGGTCACTGTTTTGATGACCATTGTGTGAATGGAACAATAGTTACATGTGCATCTTAGAAATTCTCTTGAGGGTATAAGTAAGAGCATTAGACATCTTCAGTTCATTCCAATAATCAAGTTTTATGCAAAGTTTGTCTGGAAAAAAACATTCGAGATTATTTCATAATTTAACATAATACTGTCCTCCTTTATAGCTTGTGCGTGACAATGCTGATTTGAGGTGCGAGCTGCCCAAGCTGGAAAAGAGGCTGCGTGCCACCATGGACCGCGTCAAGGCGCTGGAGAGTGCGCTAAAAGATGCGAAGGAGGGTGCTATGAGAGATAGGAAGAGGTGGGTATATGGCAGGGAGTGGGGAGTTGTTCTGTTGTTCTGCCCTGTGTTTGTGTTCGGTTGTCTTTGTATTGAGTAATCGTCTTTTTTGTATGTGATCCCTCTGTAAATTAGCAGAAATTCGTGGGAGTTTAACTCTTGAATTTGAGTAAGTAAATTGATGGGAAGTTTGATTTTTTTTTACACAGTCTGTTTATCAATATTTTAGTGACTCTTTGAAAACTTAAGATACCTATTTACCCCCGCGAGAAGATGTTACTTTACAGTTTGTTGATAGTTTTTTGTCTGTTTTCAAACAACTGCATCTGTCTTACACTTTTTTGGTTCTTTGGCTCAGGCTTGTTAGATTTTGTCTTCTTTCCTTTTAGTCCGTTTTGGCAAAGTAGTCTAAATACAGTTGTTCTTAGGTAATCAAGAATGTTTTCTTTCTGTAGATTATTCTTTCTTTATGATTTTGTGAGAAAGGATTCGGTTTTGGTACCCTGCTCAGTTTTTTCTGTATAATCAGGCCTACCAAACACAAAGTTTTTAAGAGTGACGCCTTATGAAAATTTCTGGTATACTTTATCTTTGCAAAATTTCAATCTAAATTTGGCTATCTGGATGTTTTGAGTAGTTAGCAGTTTGTTTTAACCAGTTTTTGAAAAGAATTATTTGGAATTCCAAAATAGATATGAATTAGCAGGGTCTCTATTAGTGAGAAATTTGGGACACATTGATATCTTGATAGAAAAAACAGCACATCAATTTTGCTTGCCAGATTTTTCACACAGTTACCTTGAAAGAGCCTTTTTTCCTTATCTTCTTTTCAAAGCAATCCTCAAGTTCTTTATCTAGTAGAAATCCTGCTAGAGTTTTCTTTTAAACATTTTATACTGTGTAAACAGACATTTCTCTGCTCTGGCTTGCTAGGCCTGAGGCATATGTTTTGTGTTTGTCTCATTGTCGTCAAAGGGGAACTTTCTTCCAAAATTTCATGTCTGCAATAGACTTGAGCCTTCATCTGGACGATTCAGAACTTGTGGCAGCTATTGCATCTTCTCCACAACTGTATGTAAAAAGGGGTTTTGGGAAACTGTGCTGTATGGTTTGTGTCTTTTTGGGTTCCCCTGTATTAATTGGTGCCCTTTGTCTTGCATTTGTGGGACATGTTTGAGTTGATGTATAATCTGTAGTTTTTTGCTGGGGGGAGAGAAAGTATTTGATATGAGAACACAAAAAGGTGAGGCTAAGCCTTTGTTCCTTTTTCATTGGGAACCGATATTATGAAAGTAGTATGCCAGTTTTATAATTTATTTTATATTTTAGAAAACTGTAACTTCATCTTACACAGAATCTCAACCTTCTGTGTTTAAGGTGATAAACCATTTGCAGTTGTGCAAACCTTTTTATGTATTAGATTTACTGTTTAAAAGTTAAATTGATAAATATCACTTTTGATAGATTATATAGATCAAAAGTCTTTAAGTATTATATTTCTGTAAACATGGCAGATTGTGGTGGCTTTGCCTCACTGTAGGCAGCTTCCAAGTGGTGGCTTTGTCTTTATGAAGGCAGCTTCCAATACTGTTCATGTCTGCAATATTTTAGAACCTAGCCTTGCCTTGTTGAATTGTGCCTTCTCTATCAGGCCATGCAAACCCTGTGGATTTGGAATCACAACAACACCTTGGAGCACCTTGAGCACTATTTGAGACATGCCCTCATCCCAGTGTAACCTCTTATTAACTGTTATTGACAAAAGCACAGTTTTAAGCAAAAGCACTGTTTTGGCAGTTTTAAAATCTAAAATTGATAGAAACAGAAAATTTTATTTGATATCAAAAAATGACATCAGGCATGGGATATGAAATTTGGCCTCACACATGTTATTTTCCATTATAAGAGATCATAAACATTGAATGACAACATTTCTCTTAGTGACACTTATTTTTCACCCATGTAACCTTTTGTATTCAAAACATGAATTAATGCACTCTAGAATACAGGATAAAAAGATGTCAAAAGTATAATTGAGTTTTGCTTCATGATAACAGGCCTGTACACACTTAAATTACTTGCCATAAAGTCTCCCCCCCCCCCCCCCCGATTTGTACTTTTCATGAACTTAACATGAAATGAAAAGGCATTCGAAAATGCATCTTACACTAAATGTAGGGATGATTTGAAAAAAAAAAAGGAAAAAAAAATAATAATAAAGTGGTTCCAAATCTCACTGGTTTATTGGTCTTGTCTTGCATGGACAACTACTGACTGAGGCTTTTATTTTACTTTGACTACAACAGGCAATGTGAAAGTGTTGATAAAAGATTTACAAGGTATACCAATTTGAAAGCAGAAATGGACCATTGGTTCGTGTATTGCCATGCTTTTGAAGCACGCTGCTGTTTCTTCTCATATATAGTGTTCTCTTTGGTCACTTTACTCCTAGACTCAATGTGATTTAAAATATAATATAATAAGTTTGCTGACAATATTGAAAATTTTTTTGAGGGGGTGACTTAACAATATTGAGTGCTGATTTTTAAGCAGTACAAAGACAATGTTAGTGATATGATTTGTTAATGATTATATGCTTCAGAATGTACAGGTTTGTCATATCTGTTACATGTGTAGCTTTTGATTCAGGCTCTGGGTTTAAATTTCGTTAAAGAGATGGCCACCTTCGGCTTGGTTTTGTCTGACATTTTGAAATTTTATTTTGGGCTCTGTGTAAGTGTTGACCACTGTGTTTTTCGCTTACAGGACACGAACTGATTTTTGTTATAATTTGGAAATTTCTTATTTTATTATGAAATCTGTACAAGGATGTTATTTTTAGTCACCCTTTCACTTGATAAGTTATGGTTATATCTCTTGTGACAGAAATCCACATTTATCCATAGAAAACTGGATTATACTTTGCTTAAACTAACAACTCAGTTTCACCGTGGCAAACATTTTTCATTTTCCAATAGAGTAAGATAAGCTTGGCAAAGCTTCTTACTTGTATTGAGATGGAAATTTTTAAATCTTGTATCAAGGACATTCTTATTGTACAATCAATTTTTCTGCAGAATGAGCGTGCTCATTAGGTAAATCCAGAGTCAGTTTCAATAAATGGGAACGCATCTATCAAATATAACTACTATCTATAAACCTTACAATTTGGTGGCTATTAAGGGTAAGGGGCTTATATACTCTTGAAATGTCATTTTACTGAGAGCTTTTGCTCTGTGCTGCATGGGTGGTATAGGGCTAGTCTGATAGCTAGGTTTGAGGCGCATTCACATAAGGAATAACTTAAAACTTGTGTTCCTAAACTGCATCATTTAACAGCATAGGGTGGTCAGGTAAAAATGGTAGTAGATCCCATCTTGATTGGCTGACAGATGATGCAGTTAAGTGCAGAGCAGGTTTTAGGTTGATCCTGTTGTGAACAAGCCTTTAAAGGTTTATCTGACCACATTAACTCCTGGCACAAATTACATGTATTTGCACCAAAACTATTAACAATGGGTTTGGTATATATTATGAGTAGATTCTGCTCATGACCAGTATTGCTAAATATTGTGAGCAGTTTTTTTTTTTTATACTTTGATTACTTTTTTGTAAATCAGAATGAGTATGTCTTTTTTTTTTTTTTTTTTTTTTAAGAAAAAGGTAAGAGTATTATCAATATGATATACTTTTTATTGTATATTCCATAATATTATAGGACACCTTTGATTTTAAATTTTCCATTGTCAGCAGCACATTTAGCATCAGTTTTGATTAAGATAGGCATGTAAAGTGACCAAAAGGAATGTGTACTAATACAAAAGAAAATCACTTATTTTTTCAAGATGACTGAATCTAACCACAGTTTGAGATCTCTGACTCTGTGTTCAACTTCTCAGTCAGTTCTTAATGGACATTGGATGAGAGTTTGATGAATGACTGCCTGGGTTCACTGACACCTGTAACTATTGAAGTTTGTAGTTGTGTTTTACATACACCCATTGGGTGGTATGTAAATACCTGGGCCATTGTCTGTCTGTCTGTCTCTTCGTAAGGAAAGAAAATTGACTGGTTTAGTGATGACTTGCATCATGGAGCTTATGGCTCCTCTTAATGTAAGACTACATCATTAACATATGTTTTTTTTTTAGTAAAAATAATCATATCTTATTTAACTTTGCTTTGGTTCAATTAGAATTGGTAATTTAAAAAAATTATAAGATTTGGAATGAAATATGATAGCTATGCACAGCTACTTTTTTGCCACATGGTAAGCAATCACTTTAAACATTTAAAAAACACCTTTAATATTATTATAAAAAAAAATCAAAAGAATACTTAATAACTGTATATTGACAGTGCTATTAATAAGTAATCACAATGGCCAAATGATGAACTCATTGACTTATTTTAAAGCATGTGGGTGTGGGGCATAACTGTAGTAGCCAGCTTTATCCCACTTACTAGGCAGCATGTGCTGGTATGGGTGTGGTATTCTAGAAAGTTTATAATCTACAAATACTTGCACTCACCCTCAAGTCAGATTGATATAATGTAAATTGTTAATGACGGTCTGACTTTTGGTTGAGTAATGGAGGGTTTTTAAGTTGCTTATGTTTTTAGGATATCACCCCTGTTGTGCTTTTCTCTTACTGTTTAAACAATATAACAACTTTAAGATGATAAACATTTGTACTCCCTCCTCCCCAGCTTGATAAAAGCACCCAATAGCTGCTATGCAGTTGGCACTTAGACAAACGCAAAAGATGTGGCTCTCAAAATTCAGGCAATTTTTTACACAACAAAGATGCCTTTTATATCACTGTGAAAAGAAAACTAAAATAAATTAAAAAATTATGATACACAGCAGAAAAATAAAACAACATTGTTATCTTTGGAACAAGGCATTTGAAACAATGAAATTATACTACAAATTAGGAAATCATTTACACCAAATATTCAGATACTGTACCAGGTCAGTGTTTACACATAGCATGCTTTTTCTGTCCTTTTTATTCTGTGCACATTTCATTATATAATCATTGAGTGGTTACAAAAGCATGGCTTTTGCTAGATTGCTTTTAGGTTAGGTAAACTGCTTCAAACTAATAACTTACTGATAATCAACAGAGGGCTGTTTCAATTTTAAACTGGTTTTGTGGGGAAAAGGATTCTTTTGTTATGAAAGTGGCTGCCAACTAATTGTTAATATGCAACCTGCTTGATTTAATCTTGGGAATGTTGTGTTCCTTTAGAGGCTTTGCGTAGTTGCATTGTATAAAAAAATGATAAAGTGACTGTTTAGGTTAGTCTAAAGACTTGCCATTACCAAACCAGTACAATCTATGCAAGGTGCTCTTCAGTTTTGACTCCCCTGTCCCTCATTGGTATAGGGTGTGGAAGAAACACAAAAATCATACAAATGTTCTTTTAGATAGTTTGACTAAAGAATTAAAAGTTGTTGGTATTACCCACTAGCTTAAAGATCCTAAAGGTCCCTCTTGTGATTCTTGCAGAGTCAGTGGAGATAATAGAGGAGGATCTGTATTTTTTTTTTTTTTTTTTTTTTTTTTTTTTGTTACCGTTTAAACTGCTGTCTAAGGTTAATCATGGGTTAATGGATTTATTTAATATTAAAGTTAACACAGTGAATAAAGTATGCAAATTATGTTCTCCATGGCCCTCCAGTACCTTTGCTGAAGTTTACCTTGCATAGTTGCACATTAACATAGAACCACACCTAGTAGTCTAAATGTGTTCAGCTTTAGCAGTGTGCACATTAGTCATGATACCTCAATAATCAGTTAACACCTCTGTAGTAATATTATTGTCCATATAAAGTCATCTAAGGAATGTTTTAACCGAATCATTTTATGTAAATAAGATATCCAATAAAAGTAGTACCCATAATAGCTCGGTGGTATGGATATTCCTCTGAATAAATAGTTATCCAACTAAAATTAACAGATTGGGTATAATATTATATAATATTCAGTATGAAAAAGTAATATGTTAACTGGTAAAATAATAGACACCGACCCACTAAACTTTATAATAACTGCATTGGAATCGTGTGTATGTGAAGCAGAATTGGGTGTTAGCCAAGAGGGTTCTCTAAAGCATATTGTTGTTTCTTTCCAGTTGCAGAGAGTTTTTATTCAATTAAAAGTTGAACCAATCGGTTTTTCTTGGACTAAATTGAATTAGCTTTGGCAATTGGCTGAGAAAATAATTGCCTTAGAGAACCCTAGGTAAATAATAAATGTATTTTGTTGCCTTGAACTGTGTCTTGAGATAAAATTATTTTGTGTACTGTTTGCAGATATCAGCATGAGGTGGACAGAATCAAAGAAGCTGTGAGACAGAAGAATCTGCAGAGAAGAATGCAGCATGCTCAGATTGGTGAGATGTTCACCCATAAATATTCTTTCTCTCTCCCTCTCACACACACACATACACACACACATACACACACACACACACTTGAGTATTTCAATTATTATTTAAACCCAACAAACCACGAAAGTAATTGATGTTCAAAGTGCTTGACATTGACCCAAAGTAATTGTTTACCACTGTGCCATACAAAATTTGAAACAGCTTCACTTTTTCGAGGATATCTCCTGACATCTGAATTTTAACTCAGTTAACACATTTCAGTTATACTTCTGAAAAGTGCTAACCTTTAATGGTGCAATAAAAGTAGTCCACATATCAACTCCACATTATATGCATTTGAAGTATGTTATCATCAATGTCAAGAAAGCCTTTATGTGTAAGCTTTTATTCATATTGTGATTTTCAGCCAAACCAATCCGTGCAGGCCAGGGCCATCATGGCGGTGCTCCAGTTGGGATCCGTGGTGGCGCACCACCTGTGGTGAAACCAGTGGCACAGCAGCCTGCAGCGTAAGTTGCTACATTTATTATTTATTTAATTAATCAGCAACAACGTGGTCCTTGTTAGATTAATTAGACTGGAAACTGCATCATTGAAGTCAAGGAACATAATAAAGAATGGATACCATCTTTAAATTGGCAGCCATTTTGGAATTTTACATTCGAAATAAAACTCTCTATCATGTTACTTGTTTATCTTGAATTGATGGTATTTGTTTTTGATAGTTCTTTGGCTTTCCAGTGGGTTTTCACATTAGATTTTATTAGTGGTGTATGCTTCAAAGCAGGGGATGGATTGCTACAGTATTTGTTTTAACATGAAAAACATACTAATACTGAAAGGTGAGTGACGACATGGAACACCTAACCCCACCTGGATACATTATTATCCCACTGCTGTCTATGAGATGCAGATATTTGTCTTTAGGGATAATCTGCATTAAGTATTGCTAAGGGTAGGTACAGGGGCCAGGTTCACAAATAAACTTAGACTGGAAATTGATCCTTAATTTAAGAGCCTTTTTTTTTTTTTCAACTCAGGTGAAAAATAACTACTGATCCAATTTAAAAAAAATTATTTGACCATACCACTGCTGATATATCTTGGTGTCAAAATAGTGTAGAAGTTTTCATCTTAAGAGTTCAGAACATATTTCAGTCTAAGGTTACTATGTGAAACTTGCCCAAGGACAGAAACCTGGTATTATAGACTGACGGGTCTGTACAGAGAAAGACTGCTTTGACTGGAGAAATGAACACATCTCTCTCATCAGACAGCAAGAATACAAACAGGCTCCAGTTGGGTTTCAGACTTGTCAGTAACTGATTTTTATGCACAGAGAGATTTGTGCATTTTTCAGTCCAAAGGAGTTCCCATGTTTGAGCATTCCCCTAAATGAAGCATTGTTCATTGTATTTAGTTTCGATCTTTGGTGCTTTAAATTCATTGCATTTATGTAACTGTCTTATTGTACCACCAGCGTTAGCGCTGGCGGTACACATGGTTTTAGTCCCGTCCGGATCGTTCCGCGGGCTCCTGCGGCTCCGCCGGACGGCTACCGTTACCGCTTCTCCTCCTAGACGGTAAGGGCCTCCGTACCCATCTCTTGGATTTAGGTCACCTATAATCTCAACTCGTTCCACGTAAAATTTGGGCTTTGTCGGTATTGGGGTCTAGGTGTGGCACTCAATGCAATGCACCCTTGTCTAAAAATGGCAAAATTAAATGCTAATTATCTACCCTACGGAAGGAATTATGGGGAAAATTTCTACAGACGGCTTTCCATAAGTCATATGTGTAGATTTCAAATATGCCATTGGATTTGACCTTTGACCTTTATTTCAAGGTCAAAGGGGCCAAAATTTTCAAAAAAATGAATTTTTTTACAAAAAAAAAATTATTTGCCCTGTTATTCAGACACCACACAGACTTAACCAATAATATTATTGGAAAGTGTTAACCTTCAGGTTATCTTTCATCTCCGTGAATTTGGGGTCAATCGGTGCATTTTCACAGGAGTAGCNCTATACGAATGCGCTTGCTCCAGCTGGTGGTACAATATTCGGAGGCGGTATCGCCTCTCTGATCCTCTAGTTCATTTGTCTATTTACCTTTTTTGATTAATGTCTCCTCATTTTGGCACCTCGCACAATATTGAGTTTGACATCTGTATTGAATATGATTTGCCCTGATTATTTTGTTTCCTTTTAAACAAATGGGAATCGGGTGAAAGCATGTTGTTATATTTTTATTTCTTGTTGTAGGTGAATCCTGAAGAAGTCCCATGCTGCTTCCACAATTTTGTGGGAAATACAGATTTGATGCCACCTGAGATCATATATTTCACATCACCATACCATACCAGTGCCAGCATAGGTCAAGTTGTCATACAGATTGACTGTGAGAGCATCTTTGCATAAGGCCGCACAGAAAGCATGCCTTTCTGAAGATTTATTCTAAATACCAATGTGGGATGTTTGATACCATGTAGGAGGTGTGTCTGGAGATCTAAAGAACCATTACTATCATTCAGATGTCTGTGTAAGGAGGTGTCTCTGAAGTGCAACAAAGTGGCATTGTACCTGTATTTCCAGGAGTGCGGAATGGGAAACAAATTGCATCTGTATTCTCAGAATTGTGGAATGGGAAACAAGTTGCATCTGTATATACACCTTGAACTTATGGTTATGTAACTTAGAATTGATGCTTGTTGACAAGTTTCCTTAATGACATGTCATTAAATGTAGTGTTTTACTTTGTAATCTGCAGTTTTTATTGCAGCATAAGATGAAACTGATGTTGGATTCATTGAAGAAGGCGTGGAAATGTTACTGCATATACTTACCTCCCTGTATTTTGTAAGGATCAAAATGTCAGTTCTTTAAAACATCAAAAAAATCTGAATTTTGCAAGTCGTATTGAGTTGTCAAATAATCTATTGGTTGCATTTAAGGCCTCTGTTTACCTGCCAGTGTCTTATTCTAAACTGCTCTCAGCATAATTTACAAGACCATATTCTCAGCACCCACAAGCCTGGGGCAAGGGATGATTCCCCTGAGATTATAACCCCAACACAGCCTGCTTCTTCTCATGCTGCCATATCAACTGTATTAGATATATGATAATGATAATAGTAATAATGATAAACAAATCTGTGGCTTCAAAAATATTGTGTATCATATGCCATTGTAGCTTTTTATCTGGGATAAAGCAGAATATGCCCACTATGTTGATTTATGTACATTTTGAATAATTGAATTGGAATGTTTAAAGACAATTATGTATGTATCATTGTAGATATTTGCATGTGGTTTTTTGATAGAAGATTGTTGCCAGGTGTATTATAACCTGCTGGCTAGAGTAGGAATTAAGAACTTGCTTATTGTTAGATCATTTGTGGTTATGAAATGGAAATGTGACTTGGGATAATGATTGTGCAATGTTTTTTTTTTTTTTTAAAGAAATCTAGCTAAGCTTGGTGTAAAGTATTAATGACACAATTTGCTTCATATTAATGCTACACCTTTAAATGTCACAAACCTGTTTTTGGGACCTGTACTTTGGTTTAGTCAAATATATATTATATAATTTTATGTGTAAATTAATATTGTTTAAACACAAAGTACTTTAAAATTACTCTCTCATTCACGGCACATTTTTTTCTTAATTATTTTGAGAGATAGCTGTGAGCTTTATACTACTGTACATATTTTTGCCATATTGTCAACAGATCTGAAGAAAGAAAAATTCCTTTGATAATATCCGTCAGTTTTATTCAGAACTGTCTTTTTGTGCAAGGTTGTGCAAGATTTCACAAGTGCATAGGATCCTATTGGGGGGTGGGGGGGGNAAGTATTAGGGTTATAGTTAGCAAGGCATTCAGTATTGAATAGTTTTAGCATATATCTTAGTGTAAGGCAAAATTCCTTTTTTCCTGTGAAAAGTGACATTTCCTGTATTAAGAGAAAGTGAGTTGAAAGTTCTTGGGAGGGAGGGGGTGCATGGTTAGCTGTCAAGTGTCAAGGCTGTCTCTGAGGGAAGATTTCTTAAGGTGGATCACCTGTTGATTAAAAAATAAACTTGACCTAAAATCTTGTTTGGTCACACTGGAAGACCATAAAATTCAATGTCCAGTGAATTTTAAATGTATCATCTCAGTCAGAAAATTCCTTCGACTTAGTCCAGTTTCGAGGTTTTGATGCTGAGAAAAGTGAATAATAATAATGGATTGTCTGCTTTGTTGGATAGAGAAAAAGAAGGCTGACATGCCAAGCACGATGACATAAGGGAAGTTGGAATATGAAGTTAGGGAAACCCAGAGTTTGAGAGCTGTAGGCCGCCATTGCGGTATTTCGGATAATTGGGTCAATTTACTGAAAATAACATAGTGACCCATTTATGTTATAAAAGAGATGGTTTGATATTCATGCACTCTCGGCCCTGGGAGAGACCTAGCAGTGGTACAGCATCAAAGCAAAAAGATGAAGATCTGAAATCCGAGTTTTGAATGTCAGAAGGTCTTTCAGACGATTTGAGTGAAATTTTCCAACTGATCTCAATTAAAAGTAATATAAAGAAGGGGTAGCTGAGATGGGGAGGGTTGGCACTGACTTTGGGCTCTTTTGTTGTTTAGATATTTCTTTGTTTCTTAAAACTCTGAAAATGTGACATGTCCATCCCACCGCTGCCACCGTTCTAAAGATGGCTTTCAGTTTGTATTTTCTGCTTTATAACTACGCATAGGGTTTACTTTTTTTGTGGGAGGGGGTAGAGGGTATGGGATCTAAGCATCTAAATCATATCTGATCCAAATTGGCTAGTTTTGATTTTTGCCATTGTGCTAAAATATGATATCAATAAGTGATGAGGTTTGTAAAGTGCATAGAGAAGTGTGTCAGTGCTAGTGCAGTTGATTAAATTATTATGCCTTAACAATGTATGTACATATGTGTAAGTTATTTATTAATTTTTTCACCAAGTTTTATTTTTCTGTGAATGGTTAATCATAACATTTATGTTGCTCATGCCATGACATTGCATTTGCTGTGGCGAGGTAGCTAGCTTGCTGTGCCTGTAGAATGATGTATTTTTTAGGTGATATTGTTTAGACAATAGGCGCATTCACACATGGACTAGTTAAACCTGGAATTGGTCTCCACTATGTCATCTAGTTGCCTGATGACACCAGTAAGACCAAATGTCGGTTTAAAGTAGTTCTTGTGTGAACTGTTCTGATTACGTCATAGATCCGTAGGAACTGTATGTTTTGTTTTAGGCAGACGCTTGTTTACCAAAAGTTTAGCTTACGATATAGTCCTCCAAAGAATATCAATACTCCTATTAGTCATTTTCTGTAGTTTACACAAAAAAAAATTACCAAGTACTAATGTTACACTTTTAGGGCAGAACATTTTTAGTATCAGGTAGTCCATTTCATTCAATTGTTAGTTCATTGTTGAATCAGTCGTTACACGGCCATATATATGAGGTAGTCTGCTTTTACTGGCGTCATGTGATAACTTGTGTATGTTCAATACTATAACACCTTTTACCTCGTTTGTGGATTATACCTGCAAAACATTCTGTCTGGAAATGGAAAGTGTTTCAAATAAGCCATGATGCGGCAGAACTGCTCTGATTGAAGATCCTAGAACGTGGTGTCTTTGAAGATGTGGATTGGGTTGAGCTCCTCAATTCTATCACTTCACGACACGAAAGAGTGGCACAGAAAAACAACACGACTATTTCGACTAAAAATGTAAATTGTTTAAGGCAGTTTGGGACTGAGGAAGTTGGGACGAAAATAGCACAATGAAACTGTAACATGGTACATCTTTGCTTAGTAAACTTAAGGTTAATGTGTCTGTATCTGAATGTAAGTGGTATCATGTGTACTGCTCAATAAACAAAAGTCATTGTAAACCTGGGAAGTTGTGTTTCATTATGATGAGCTGTGTGGGCCTGTCCGAGTGTCAGGTGTGGTTGGGAACTCCCACTTTGTGCTTTCAATGTATCAAGAGCTGTTTCCACGGAATTTCGCGTTTTCTAATTCATTTCTGAAATTCGCCAAGATCGGCAAAAAATGGGGGGGGGGGTGTTCAGAGAGTTTTTTGAAACCTAGGCTCATGTCTGATGTATACCGTGCTCTGAAACACAAGAGTGTGTATGGCCTGTCTCTCCGTGAATGCCATGGCTTTAACTTCTGCTATTAGAAACTATTTGTCAACATTTGGTCGGGTTTAGTGTCGCCAAATTAACCTTATTTTGCGCCTTGATTCAGTTACGTATTCCGCGCAGGATAATTCGTGAAGACTGGTTTTTCGCGAGAAAATATTACACTGTGTATCTTTTACTTTCTTCATGATTATAACCAGGGTACATAAGTCATTTTCTTACAAATGTATATTGGACAAAACGTCCAGTATTGGACAAAACAGTCCAGTATCGCGTTTTGAGTGGAAGAATAGCACATTTGAACATGTAAAGCTATAAAAACTCCCAGAGGTGGTTCGTAACTTCGGGATCACAACCCTGACGTATGTGCGAAATGATCCTGATGGCGCAGTGTCAATGACTGTCTACCCTAAATTTCAAAAGTCTCAGCGAACTCGACTTTCCACTAGTTAGTGGCATACAAAGACACGCTGATAGCAGTCTGGGTATATTACGGAAACCTAGGCAACTCAGGGTGAAGCTTTTCATGCACATGCCTTGAGAAAGACGACATCTGGACAGGAAGCAAGGTACAATGTCAACTGCAATATGCTTGTTAATCCGCGCCTGGATTAAACTGATTAGAGCTCATTCCAACCCGGAGTCTCATCTTGAAAAGTACGTTCTTCCAAGAAACAACATACGTCATTTGAGTAAAAAAATAAAACCCGTTACGCCATCAAAAAAATAAGCATCCATGGTTGTAGTTATCTCGGCCGTACATCACAATTTTGCCCTCATATGCATATCGTGATCTGTTTACTTAATCCTTGGTCCTGAATCTAAAGATGATGTGAACTACAGGGTACTGTGGTGCTGACGTGTTCAAACTATATCTTAAATTCGCGACGTTGACCATACGTTGACCAGAAGCTGGTCAAAGACGTACGTCGCCATGATTGTGTTGGCTCTCCTGTTGGGTTCCCTGGCCCTGTCTCACGGTTTGTACATTTAAATATATAATTTAATTTAGTTACATATCATTTAAATAATATCAAATTAATATATACAGCATTGATTTAGAAAAATGTCTTTAACGGGATGAGTGTCAATAACTGAAATCAAATTTAATTTTTGATGATTTTGCACTTTTCAGTAAACGGCGTTGCACCTTCAAGTTGCAAGTCTGTCTTCACAAAACAGATTATTTTAAGAGATGCCATTACAATTTTTTGCACGATCTATCCCCCTCCCTTCTTCACAGCTGCCATTCGTCATACCCTATCACTCCTGCACTCTTGCACCTTAGTGCGTTGACGCTCCACGCAGCCTATGTGTATGTTCTCATGATTTGCGACTTTTATATGTCATTTGTTCAGGTCAGTTCGTCTACTACTGCTCCCAGTTGCGTCTGCAGTGCGTTCCTGCCGCCTACTGCGCCTCAGCTGTACAGGCGTATGGTTGCGCATACGGATCAGTCTGTTGCAGGGCCACGGGTAAGTACCCAATTAATTCACGGATACGCGTTTCTTGATTTCAAAAGGCAAAAATATTAAATCTAATATTGGGCTATCACGTAGATCTGCTAGATGTAATGCAGAGAGTTCGACGTTTTGTCTTCTATTGATCACAAAGATATCTTTGAATGCGCAGTATTACATTTAATTTTTTTTTTTTTTTTTTTTTTTTTGAACATCACAACTGGATTAATCATAATTTATATTTCATTTCTTAATTTGTTTAACGCTTTTTCTTCCTAAACATTTTCTAATCCATGCAAGACATGACGAACGTGCTTCGGGAATCAAATTGAAAAAAGTCTCGGAAAATTATTTTTAAAATACAGTACGTCGACACGTCTGATTGTTTCTGGTCACGTTACAGCGACACAGCAGCAGAGCGGCTGCAGTTCTCGATACGGAGGGCGATGTTTGAGCCTAAATGTTGGCTGCGCTGGCACAGCGTATAACGGGTATGGTCTTTGTCCGTATGGGGCCCAGCAAAAGTGCTGCATAATCACCGGAACTGGGACTGGCACAGGCACCGGAACTGGGACGGGGACAGGCACCGGAACAGGAACTACCAGCACAGGAAGTGGAACACCGGTCAATGACAAAAGTAAATTTGTAAATGTGATCTCTCTCTCTCTCTTTCCTTCTCTCTCCAATTCGTTTGTACAAAGCTTTGCATACCGTATTAAACGGTATGAATATGTTGGCACAGGCCCACAGCCACGAATTTTAAAGGGAGTCCTTTTTCTGAATAAGTGGACCGTATTAAATAATTGGTTGTCGCAAATTAAGAAATTGCACAGATATATAGTTCACATTTCTGTTCAGGGCTGGCGTTTTTCGTCCTAAGGGACGATTATTTCTATCAGTCAATATATGATTAAACTTTGAATACGGCGGTGCCTCTTAATTCCAGTCTGTGGTATTCCCGGCAAGACCAGCCGTATCATCAATGGCCAGAATGCAAGGGCAGGCTCCTGGCCCTGGCAAGTGTCCCTGAGAACGTTCTGCCAGCCGGGGAACAACCAGAGACGCCATTGCTGTGCAGGAACATTAATCAGCAGCCGATGGGTGGTCACGGCTGCTCACTGCTTTAAGGAGTATGTGCTTTTGTACACCTCAGACCTCTGGGCTGTCGATTAATTGGTTTTTATAATGTAATGATTGATACATGTTGAATGCAAATTTCATTTTTTTTTTCTTAATAAGATTTGATATATTGATTTTTTTAGTTTAATTTTATATCGGGTATTATACATATATGTGTGTGTGTGTGTGTGTGTGTGTGTGCGTGTGTGTGTTTCATATTTGGAGAAAACATCTTATTGACATTAGAGTTGTCAGAGTTAATAAACCCAAGTATGGCCTTTAAAGGAAATTAAACAGATCGAATTAGTATTTTAACAGTTACACCATCTCCATGTTTTTAAAGGTTAACTAAGAAAAACATCTGATATTTGTTGACAGTTTCAAGTACCCCAGTCAGTATAACGTGGTAGCAGGCGACACGGACCAGTACGTGAACGAGGGCACGGAGCAGGTGCTGCAGGTTGAACGGATCATTACGGTAGGTGGCAGCAGGGTCTTTCATTCCGATAAAATTTAGAACATATTGGCACATGACAAAGCTGAAATCATGACAAATGATACTTCAGACATTAGTACCTGGAAGGCAAATGTTGGAAAAGAGTCACTGTCACACTTTTTTTCCAATCTAACGTTTTCACTTGTTCCTCTCACGCTCCAACTCTTCATCAACACAAATTAAACCCGTTATCCTTACATTGAAACTGAAACAATTACAAAAGTAAGTGCAGCTGTCGGACCCGGGTCTGTAATGGAGATGTGGGAATAGGCCTACACCGAGCTATTGGGTATCAGTGGTGTCCCCCAATAA
>NW_019774659.1:218465-298829 GCF_001039355.2 Lingula anatina | reverse complement strand
TATCTATCTATTTATTTATTTATTTATCTATTTATTTATTTATTTACTTATTCTTAAACTTTGGCTGTGACAGAAAAACATTGCAAGCCATGAAATTACTTCAGTTGAAGAAATTGTCTTAAAAAACCTAACGGACTAAGTTTTTACCGACTAATTTTCATTTTACTCACTGAGACATTGTAACAAGCCATGGCTTGGTACGTGCCGTCGGAGAACGGATAGCATGGGTTCCACGACACGGTACTTCGGGCTGCATCAGGACTTGGAATATCCCGAAATCTGGAACGATTTCCGTTTCTATTTATTTAAGTGGGTCCTGGCATATAACAGGGTTTATTTTGTGACGGGGGATTCTTATTGGGGTTTTTACCCTAATTTCATCATAGAACTGCTTGAAAGTCCCACATAGTCCCATACCATTACCTTAAGGACATTCCCTTGAGTCAATATATACACGTTTACTGTCTTTGGGTTTACTGTCTTTGGTTAAGTTCATTGCTTGTACGTTTATTTACGTGCAGATGCGTGTCCATTTTTCCTCATCCTTAAATACGGACGTGTATTTGTTCATGTTTTTAGGTACACATACTTGTAAACACACACACAGGCACACACAAAACACACACACACACACACACATGCGCGCGCGCGCTCACACATACACACACTCATACACGTGCACTGATGATATACCTAGGTTTATTGCGCATAAACATACCTTGCTGTACCATTCTTATTCGCCAAAGCTGAAATATCTATAATCCCTACGCTGCTTTTACACATACAAGAGTTAAATCCAATACAACGGTGCTCATTGGTTGGGACGACACCACATGACGTAATGACGTAGCTGAGCAGCAGGACGCAATAAAGCTGAAATCGCATTCTGATCGTTGTCTCAGAATATCAATAGTTCTATAGTTCTTTTACTTTTTGCTGTTGATTTTGTCGTGCTGGTCCAACCGATTTAACTCCATCAAATGCACACGTCAATGTAGCTAACATGACCTACATTTGTTATCTTGAATTGCAGAGGGTATACAGAAACTGGTTGTGTCCGCCTCAACCCTGATATGACATTTGTATACTAGTGTGTTACCAATATCTTTTACGCAAAGCTTTCCTTTGCCTACTAACTTATCAAAGTTTACATATTCAAGGCGAATTATACAGATAGATAGAATTACACAGTTAAATTCCGGTCACAAATCTTTTCTTATTTTAGGTAAAACTACTTGTAGACATTTCGTTTTTTGCAAAAGCCTCTGAATGTCAAAACCCTTTGCTTTGCGTAAACCTGCCCAACCGAGTTCACAGCTTTTTGATATCCAGGAACCCATCCATGTCATCTTATCTTCTTTTATGGCCGGAATAAATATGACAAATAACTGAGTAAGTACGGAAAGATGAACCCTGTCATAATAAATACATTCATCAATCCCCAATAGTACGTTTAAGCGTTTGATGTAAAAATCCATCGTTACTTGGTCAATATTTCTTTCTTATCAATGGGCAGCTGTCATAAGAAATGGTTGGAGGACGAGTGATATTAATTCATAGAGGTAATCAAGCTGTCATTTGATTGGAATAACTTGTTCGTATTCAAAACAAGGAAAGATATTATTGAATATTGTCAGTATTGAATGGCTGCTATTACTCATAGTTTCTGTACTTGAAATTAATAATAACGTCTGCTTTAGTGGGAACACTTCAGTTGACGAATGTTATGAAAAATCTGAAAAATACTTTGGTGATTTTTTTCTGAAAATGCTGTTTAACAGTTCCAATTAAAACAAGCGTTCAAATACACATTAACGTCTGTAGGTGTTTCTTCTAAGTTTAACCCTGGCAAGGACTTAAATTCCTTTTCAATTGCCGCGTAACATGTCTTTCAACCACACACGAATGTGCATAAATACATATGATATCCTTCATATTGTCATTCTAAGTTTAAGCCTGTCAGGCAAGTAAATTTGGCATTTCTACGTCAGTCAGTAAAGATCAGTGAACGAACTGCATGCGTTTAACCATTCATTCTGGCACGTGAGCTAAAAGGTGCTCTATGAGACAATTTCCTGATTTCTTGGCATTTACCACTATGGCGTCGTATTTCAATATTCGATTCAATTATTCTTGTGATGGCTTGAGTGATGAAAACATTACCATTATCCACAGTGCATGACATCGATAATGAAATCAGTTCCGCGACTCGTTTGATTATACAATTCTGTTGTACACTAATGCACATTATTCACAATCACCCTTTGGCACTTTATCTGTGCCCTGTGTATCAAGTCTCACAATCACTTCCCTCTATACCCTTTACCAGTAAACGCCCTCATTGTCACAGTACTTGAGGATTACTTGTTTTATACCAGTAAATATTTGTAGACACCCTGAAAACCAAGGCATCTGACTCAGGCCTTATAAACGGACTAGGCGTATACTAACACTACTCGCAGATCTTTTAGCACTTACACCCATATAAACCACATAACCCACAAATTAACCAGCACTACCAGAGCGAATGAATGTTAGTACTAGGTATCGCTTTGTTGGTGCTAAATAATTGTGCGGTGTGTTGGTTTATTTTCGGGTTTTGTGATTAATATGGGCGTTAGTGCTAAAAGATCTGCCGGTAAAACGCCTAATCAGTTTATAAGGCCTCGTTAATAAACGAAGAGTATCAGCTGCTTCTTTTCCTTAGCTGTCTGCTTAGTTGTATGCAAATTAAACTAGTGGCATCTGCTCATAAACGACCACGCAATCAGCGCCAGCTTACCGCAAGTGCCCCTGTCTCTTTTTCCCCGACCTTAAAAGCCTCTAGTGTAAATAGACCCACTGTAATGCTTAGGTTGCCTGCTGAGCCATCGGATGTTTGGTGCCAGCAGTGCCAAGAAAAGCTCTGATGACTCTCCATTAGAGCACGGGGGTGTCCAATAAAATCAATACCCTGCCATTGTAGCCTTTTCCATCATACTGCAACAAGAAGAAGCAGAGTTAGTGATCCATTTCCTGCAGTTATTCTAAATAAGCGTGTGGGTGACTTCATTAGGGTGTAGCCTAACGTTTCATTTTGTGTATGGATATGGAAATTGCAGTAATAAGAACACATTAATGGCGTTTTGAATAAGCCTGAGAAAACTCTTGCTTAGGCTTCAATCTGACCAAAATGTTTCTCATAGACGCTGCTGCGCTCTTGTTTACAGTTTGTGTGAAGTATGGAGCCAACTGTATATAGACTGTTTGGAGATGTCATGCGGAATATTTGACGTACTGGAATCGTATCAAGACAATTGTAATGCAGTGCACTCAATCTAGCACCTGATTTGCAAAAAACTTTAAATAAGGCAAAAGACTGGTGTTATGTTGAGTTTAGGTAACGACTTGCTGAATTACATTTATTGGAATATTTAGTGACCAAGACCTTATCATAAATTTCAACAAGTGATAGTCCACAAATCGAAGATCACATAATGCAGATTTTAAGGAATTTGTTGCAATGCTGCAAGTCGGAGATGTTCATCGTCATTCTAGTAGTCACCAATACGTGCATGCAAGTACACGTGTCTGGCCAACCTGACAAGATATGTCCTGCAACACGGGAAGAAGAAGTCAAGTCGTTTGATGTTCGAATCTCGAAGACCAAAGTTCCCGTAGAAGCGACTTATTACGTCTGTCAACAGTTTGAGGTAGGTTGTGTGTTTTTAACTAGAATAATTGCTTCCAGACGTTAAACTAGAGGAAACGGAGGGCTAGAGGTTGTGCCGTCATGACAAAATCAGGGATAAGTCGCGGCTGGCCTTTTTCCAATACGGGTGAAAATCGTGTACAGGGTCACTTTTGGTGATTTTGTGTTTTGGACAGAAATGGGCGAAAAAAATGTATGCATTTTATATGTATGAATTGAATTGAATTGAAATTAACACTGTTCAGTTTTGCTTTGCAGACATCATCGTTTACTGACACAGCTTTTACAAAGTTTTGCAGATTTAGAAATACGTATTTGGTCTTGTTTGATCGCTTTATGCATCAAATGATCGAAATTCTATACAAAACTTTCTTTTGGATAACTGTTGTATTCATTGCCTTTGACATCCAAAAAAATGCACAAACCTGGAATCAGTCGACTGACGATCGATTATACTGGAGTTCGGTACCATTTCAGAGCAGTTCCCGTTTGCTTCAGAAAAGAAAAACATATCCGTGTTTGAAATCAGATATTGCCTCAAACCATACGCTTGCTTAATAATATTCAATTATATTGAGGATACATCCTTCTCTCTTGGCAAATTAATCTGCATGTTTTCTGTTAATGATTCCTTCGATTTATGAGTAACCGCGTGCCAATTAAGGCGCAAGACATCATAAATGCATTTGATGCAACAATTTGCTTCAAACAGCTAGGGTTGTATCTCATTAATCCCGGCTGGCGTCTGGTATGAAGCCAGTTGCCTCATTAGAGAGAGACAAATTAACGCAAATGAAGCAAAACGCAGTTTATCATCGTGACTGTCGTGCATCAGCTAGGCACTATGTTGGAGGTCGGCATAATGACCCCGTATATGCAATTGTAAGTAATACCTAATTTACAGAGGGATGCGACCCTATCACGGACGCGGCCATCCCGAAAAATTGGCAACTCTCACAAATCTCGCTAGTCCTTTGCTTTCGTCTCCTACATATTTGCGAAATATTGTGAACAGTTGCAAACGCAATACAGATGAAGAGTGACAAAGACGGATACAGTGTGACGGACTCTAAGAGAGACAGTTTGGGAGACTTTTGTTATTACTTTGTGCTGAAAGATATATATATATATATATATATATATATATATATATATATATATATATATATAAGCAAATTGATCCCCTTGCAATTTTCGGTCAATTTGCTGCGGCCAATTGAGAGAGTACACGAAAATTCGTGTAAATGGGGCGTTAAGGAACGATTGGCTTCCGTGCAATAGCGGGATTCTGAAGACACAAGGGCACCTGCTTATATGTGGATTCCCGGCACTGAGCATGTAATTGCCTGGCGCAAATAGAGGCGTTGAATTGTTCTCCCCTCTAATTATATTCTGAAAGAGTTTGCCCAAGACCGTGCTGATTGCACGGAAGATTGTGATGTCAAACATTGAACAAACAATCAATAGTTGATATACTAAGTGATAAGCTGACTCCTATTAAGCAACGTTTGAAGCTTAGATGTCTCTGCTTGTTGATATATTTATTTGCAAGATCTCCATTCAATGATGATACCCCTTTCACAACCTCTTCAAATACAGACATTTGACCTAAAATTACGAAAATTATCAATTGAATTGATCTAACCTTTCTTTGTAAAGAATGGACATTCAAACGGGAATAGTATATTTATAAATATGTCATTGCGACAATTCTTTATACACATCTACATCACAGGTATAACATGCGATGTCAATAAAGGTTTTCTACTGTAGCGACATAATTAGGTAATAAGTCATGTTAACATAGCATATGAAATGTACACGTTGATCGACGTATTGATTACGCACACAGCCACACACTGTTAACTTAAAAGCTTGGTTGGCAGAACGTCCTGTTTAATTTCCTGTTATTACCTGGCGAGTCAGATACGCTTCAATACAGATACCAGTACAGTCACCAATGACGAATGTCATTTATTGGCATAATACCCAATGTATATGCAATAGAATCAACTCCTGAAATTGCAGTCTATTGGTGCAGTTGGTTGTATACTGTTNCAATGACGAATGTCATTTATTGGCATAATACCCAATGTATATGCAATAGAATCAACTCCTGAAATTGCAGTCTATTGGTGCAGTTGGTTGTATACTGTTGTTGCAAATAGAAAGTCAATAAACACAGTCGAGATATCCGTCTGCCTTCAAATTGTTGATTTGCTCTTATCTACCGGGTGCCTAAAGACTTTGTGTTACTGAAATTTAAGTATTTGCATCACATTAATACATGTGTCCTGATTAAAACATGACTTTCATCAGCTGTGTTGTTTGCTATCATTATTGCCTATGGAAAGGGGCGGTTTCGCTAATATCTGTTTTTTATTTAAGATGTTCCTACCTTGTTTGCTTAAAAAAGTTTAGTATAAACCAAAGCGTTCAAAAAAAAAAAAAAACTTAAAAAAAAATGACCCGTTTCATGTTTAAGAGATTCGTGTAAGCTTGATCTACGCGTTACTGATTTACCAACTGCACCATGGGATTGGCATGCACATAGACATGATATAACAGAGCTTCAGTTCTTCCAGGTTCCCCATGCCGCTGCTTATCATGCTGTCGCATTTGAACCAATTATCGACAACAAGCGCGTCATGCATCACATGATACTTTACGCCTGTGATAATGACGTCGCTGTTCAGGTAAGAAATGTCAATGACACCACTTTAGGGAAGTTTCAGGGCGTTCCTCTTTTACTTCTTGCCCATGTCTTCTTTTTAACTGCAGTCAGGAAATGAACTATACAGCACTATATTGCTTTCAACTCGGTTTGTCTTCTCTGCTCCTCAATATCCTGAGTCTACTTGTGCCTGTTTCATAAATGTGTAGTAAAACTATTAGATTACTGAGCCACCAAAGTTTGGTTATATGTATTGTAAACCTCGTCTCACTATGCCTTATACCTTTAGGAAGGTCCGCACAAATGTGAAGAAAATGACTTAAAATGTGAAAAATGGCTAGCAACCTGGACCCTGGGGCTGGAGGGACAGATCTGTACTCACCAGAACTCTGGCGTCAGGTTTGGCAGGGGAAGTGTACAGCGAATGGCACTACAGGTTCATTGGGCCAACACAGAACTTAACACAGGTTACTTTGGTAAGCAAAACGTGGTGGATAACGAAATAATGTGACTGTATTCTTGGTACCAAGCTTTGAGTAAGTAAGATTTAGCTGTAAAAAAAACATGACAAAGCATTTACACTTAAGGATTCTGTTGGTATTTCAAGAATATTTGCTACAGTTACCCTGTATCTACGTGCTTGCTGATGATACGGAACTTTAATATAAATACAATGCCTCGGGATCTACATGCATCTGAAATGTCATATGGATTAAAATGCGCCAGTTTTCTATGAATTGTGCCATTTGATAACAAAAACCTGACCATTTCAAAGGTGTTTTGTTAGTCTTACATACTGGTACAACTCTTGTCGTTTCTCATTAATTTACAGACAGCTCCGGGATGAGTATCTTCTACACACCAAAGCTCCGCCAGTACGATCTAGGCAACGTGCAAATTGGACAAACTTTTCTAGAAATTCCACCATTGTCGGACCGCTTTGAACAACATGGCAGCTGCAGTTCAGACTGCTCTAGGAAACAACTCCTGCATCCTGTTTACTTCACGAAGACTAATTTGCATATGCATGGCGCTGGTAAATTAAATATTAGAGCATGTTCACTTCGCACGACGCTAGTTGAACTGTGCAGTATCCAATTAAAGATTTTGCTATATCCTACGTGTTCATAAACAAACGTGAACACACTCGCACATTTATGGTTTGCTGTATTTCATGCGAGACCATTCTTTTGTGGGGGCACTTTAATGTTTCTCCATATAAAAATAGATAAATTAATAAGAAAATTTTAACACAACGCAAATGCTTTGTATAATGGACAAACAAGAGACTATATTTCTTCTTCTAGGAGTAGCTGGTTCTTTAGAACAATACAGAGGTGGTCGTTTGCTGAATCTCATAGCTTACGACCCCTTTTACGACAACTTGAAACCCCACATCCACGAACACAATCCACCGATAGAGGTCCTTCCCGGCGATGAAATAGTGCTTCGATGTTTGTACGACACGCTCTCCCCGGAAAAGATGCGCGTCAATACTACCTCGTTCGGTCTTGGTTCAGATGTAAGGATGGGACCTTTAATAACAACTTTTTATATGCAGTCGCCTTACTTTTATCTATTATGAAGAGTTTAATATTATATTTTATAAGCTTCACACATGCTCTACCACGCACATGCAAATTACTGTTGCGTTTACTCATTTTTAGATTAATATTTCAATTTTGTCCACTTATACGAAATCCAACTATATCTAACTTTTGTTAGCCGTAGTTTCCATAAGTATTTTCTTCACATTTATTACAAATCATGAAATAGTCCAAGACATACAGCAACGAGGGAGTCATAAAGTCGTTTTGCCCGAATAAAAAAGTCAATTCTATTTTTTTCAGTGTATTTCATAACTCATTTCATGAGAATTTTTTTCATTAGCACTAAAACTTATTGATTCAGGATGAAATGTGCTATGCCTTTGTCAGCCATTTCCCCGCTTTGCCTCACTTTGACCGTTGCATTCAGTACCAGGACCTAGACGCCGGGGACTGTGCGCCCACTAGTAAGTATACACTACGCCTCTTTTCATGTATAACTCTTCTGATAAATGCATCTGACAGAAATACCACCAAGAGGAAGACATATATAGAGACACCATTTCCATTTAGAAGTTTTCTAAGCTTTGGGGAAAAAAATCACACACGTCAGATTTAGGCGAAAATTGCAAATTACGCCATTTTGGAATTTGAACGCCCCCAACTGTTTCATCTTTTAGCTTTAAATCATACTTTTACAAATTTATCCATGTCTTTTTTTAAATTTCAGAAGGGTGGATTGGAAATTGCCACGTGACATCTTTCTTGAAATCAGTTGCCTCAAAAATTGCCAGTGAGATTTTGTTTAAATGTCGCCCAGAACATTTCTGCAAACAACCGTGTTTAACAGCACTGGTGAAACTGTTCGGGCACGAGTGTATGCAAGTGAGTATACAGTATATGGCCAGACGTTACCGCAAATTGTTACATTCACCACTTGGGAATCGTTCCAATGAAATAAAATTAACCTCCGCAACCATCACCTACATATACTTTTTCAATCGGTGTAACGTGTCAAAGATTCCTCTAAGATAGAGAGTCCGCCTTCCATTCATTGGTACAGGTAAGCCTCGTCCTAGATTTTGACCCACTTGGGTCAGGCTAACCCTAACCATTATACCTAAATGGGGGAGGGGGGGGCGGACTTTCTGTTACACGAACCGTCAGTTTCGTCCCTAAAAAACCAAACGATATCAAGCATTCTGTTACGATGATATTTATTTATTTATTTATTTATTTATTTATTTGTTGATTGTTTGATTACAGGGCGATCTGACCCGGTACTTTACCCAGAATCAACTGATGGCAGTAGAAGGGTGGCCGGACATAGTGGATATCTACAACGACGTTGAGAAGAAGTGTTGATATATTGTCTTATCAATATTTCTGGGGTGCTCCATTCCAAAACACATACTTAATAGTCTGCCGTGCTCACATCAGAACCAACTCAATCGATTATAGCCTGAAGAACGTCACCGGACGAGCGTCATTGGACGGAGATCAGGTTGCCCAACCTCGCATTTTCATTTCTTAAGTGCGATGGGTGTTTCTGTTTCATATAGTTATCTGATGACGTTAATAAATCTACATGCAGACGCCTAAATATTTATTTGTACACAAATGAGGCATTACAGTAGATCATTTTGATGGAGCCAAACAAAAGCCTATCTGGCATGAAACACATTTCCAAACTACCACAGTCGTTGTTATCAATGTTATATCGGCTTTGTGTGGTTTGTGGATGGAAATGGTAACTTGTGGCAAGAGTAGACATTCCAAATCGATACGAGTTCCGAGAAATAGTGAAGCAAAATTGCAAAAAAAAAAAAAAAAAAAAAAAAATTCTAAATTGTTTTTATAATTTGTAGTAATAAATCCATTAAACACGATTATGTGAACAGAGGTATTACAGGTATTGCTTTTAAATACTTCTGAAAGAAAACTTCAATAAATCTCACTTTTGCTTTGCTTTGACAAAGAATATGATAATATAAATTTCAGTTATTATCTAGCCGTACCGGTGTGACAGGAATGGTAGGCCGGGGTCCCATGTGATTAGTACGGGTTAGGATTAGTTGGAGTATTGGGGTTAGTAGCCTATATGAGACGAATGTCACCTGTGCAAAGTAATGGGGAACAGACTACGGCCCCTAGCGAACTTCTATGACTGTTACACCGTTTTTTATGCAAAAAGTAATTTGTACGGACGCACGAGTGTCTGCATTCGTTTTCGCGCCTTTCCGATTCCGGGATCAGCGTATTGTTTCGCTGAACTGACATTTTTTTCTTTGCAACCGTGCATGCTACCGATCGCTCTATGAATGAACCGACCACATGAACGTGTTTCCTCTTAAAGTAATCAAAAGCAATTTTCAGAAATTATTTCTAACAAAAAAGAAACAGTTATCATTCTAGAACTCAAACCCACGTATACGTGTCTAACGATGTCCAAGACGGCGAAGTTATTACGGAGCCGCAGATGCTTCGAGGAAAAGCCTTCAAATGGATATTTTCTATAGCTACCTTGACACGGAGAGGGACAGTTTGGATGTACATATAAGCCTCTCCGGAACTTCAGATTCTTTAATTTTATTTTGCTTACGTTTGCCTTCACCTGTGGCGTCAGAGAGCACGATGAGAGCCAAAGCTGTTCACACCTTGGCATTTTAAGTTTTGAGTAGTCTTTGTCATTTCAAATGTCTTTTGTGGAGTTGCCCCGGGTATTGTATGACCACATAAACAGCACTGGTAAGCAGGGGCCCAAACGGGAAGAGGGCATTAAAACAAAATGTATGATCGGGTAAAGCAAAAGTGTGGCTTTTGAAAAATAAACTTTTCTTGATAATTCTCACCGATAACACTTTTTGATGAAAGGGAAGTATGGCATTCATGGCGCCGAGCCAGGAAAGCTTTTGACTCAATTCATGTTTGATCTGTGGCGTAGCTGATAAAGGATAGAGATCAATGACCGTGCACGCCACGATACCAACTTCGCAGTGACTGACCCGCCCACCCTCCTTACATACTTGTTTTCTCTTAAAAAGTAATCAAACGCAATTTTCAGAAATTATTTCTAACAAAAATATTACATTCTAGAATATATTGCAATATCTCTGAATGAAAAGTTCCATGAATCTCAAAACGATGTGTCTTGTTTTCCTTTGACACAGTATGTGATAATATACATTTCAGTTAGTATCTAGTTCCATGCAAAGTACAGCAGTATCATCCCTTTTAGTGTGCATAGCGCTGGTGTCAACAGTACCGTACGCTTCGTATGATAAACACTTTGAGTAAACCGTCACCCCCATCCCCTCAATTTTCCTCTAAACGGAATAAGTTAAACGCCCTCATACATGTATCTCCATTGTATACAAGCACTCGCTCACAAGGAGGCACCTTTCACAGGAATATGTGCTATAGCTATATGCCTATATGGGTAATCATATACAATTGTGCACTGGCACCACCGATGGCAAAGATCGGTACTTCCATTTTCGGTTGAAATGAAGTACATGTATTGTGTCTGTCACAAAAATAAGTCATTTCTCATTTTTGGTTGGATTTTCAGTGCTTATTGCTACAACATAACGTATATACAATTATGGAATGAGAAAAAATTAAATAGATGATTACTAAATACTTCTCCGCCAGTCTTAGCTTTTCGCGATTCAACAAGTGCCAAATCGACTCTTTTTATCTGATTGATTTGCACTCTAAAAAATAGAGTTATACACGTATCTTGTCAATTCAAGAATCTCCATACATAGAAGGTCCAAGTCTGAACGTCGATATATCGTACAAAACCACCACTATAACCTGCTATTAATGTCATAAGAACCCTTTTCGTGACCTTCAAAATCATCGGCATTCATCAACCAATTTCGGTCTATGTGATCTGGATCCGGTTGGGTCGTCACCCCTCCAACGCCTCCTATCGTACCGTTGCTATCAGGCCGATAGGGGATCTCCATCGTCTCTTCAAACTTGTTCTCCCCCACCGCCTGCCGCCATTTGTAGGTGGCGATTATGAGCAAACACGCGGTCAGCAGGTTCACACCCACCGCTATGGCGAACGCTAAGGCCATATTGAAGTCTGATATTTCCACCAAAGCGGCGGTACATGCTAAAAAAAGAGACAAATTATTTCATGTATTTCAACTATATTGGCTGACGACCTAACGTACTCAATATATTTTTAAGTATCTCGCATGATAGCTTATCATTTCTCAATGATGGGTGATCAATTGAAAATTTTTTTAAAAAAATTCAGGTCTTCCTTCCTTTCCTTGAATTCAAAATTCATTGAGCAATTAATTTTCATGAATCGAATGTTCCTCAGTGTTTTGTCTTTAGTTGTGCATTATTTTGTAGACCAGTTCCGAGTTCTATAGAAAAAAGAAGAGTCTTACCTGTGACTGTCGACGGTGCTTCTGTGGTAACTGTGGTGACAGTGACTGCTGGCGTTGTGTAATTCTGATTAACAAAATTAAAAGAAAACAATATAGTGGACAGTTTGCATATGTAGAACTAGCAGATAAATGGCAAAAATGAAAAAAAAAAAAAGAAAGAAATGAAACGAGAAAGGCCAATGATGATATAATCTTTGTAATGCTTCGTTAACTTAAAAATGCATTAACCAGATATTTGTTAATGTTTAAGTGTTTCGACTATAGCATTATTATAAATCATTAATTCTCGATTCAAGTCCTGCTTTCCATGTGGGTGATCATTTTAAATAAGAAAGAAACTTGATTTCTTAAATATTTTATATGTAAAATCCTACTCACCACTGCAATATCAGCCAGTCGCATGCCCACGGGAAAGCCGTACGTTTCTCTGTCCGCAGTGCCATATAACAAACCCATGAAAGTCGCGTTTGGATGGTACACTGTGTGAGCCCCACCGCTGACGTTTACCCACGTGCCAACGAAATTTGTCCCGGAGATGCGATTCCAGTTGACAGTGTGGGTAGAGTTCAGCGGCTGACCGTCCAGCCAAAGTCCATTACGGTCCTCCTCTCTGATGGCCAGTAGAAACAGGTGCGTGTAGTCGCCGCCGGTCACTCCGCCGCTGTAGACTGGGGTCAGAAAACTGAAAGAAAATGAAATATATTCAGCATATTACAGTATTTTGTCCCATGGTTCGGCAAAAAAGAAGCAAGAGTAGGCCGAAGTTTGGACGTATTTTTAGAAACATACAAAATGAGTTAAATGGACCTTTTTTCTTGTTTATATAATGCATTTCACAGTCGTTTTAGGGCCGCGTGTACAAACCTGTCTATGACCACGTGCTTCACTCCCGAAAAACAATGTTAACTTTTAGTCCCTGAATATTTACCTGTATTCTTGTGCAAACTGATCAGTGGGCGGCACTGTAATCATAGCGGGGTCGGCTGGTTCGTCAGGATCAAACTGGCTGTATACTATCTGCATCACCAGAATGGGCCGAGTGGCGCGTATGGAGGCATACATTGTGGACGAGATGTTCACCTGAACAAATTCTCCTCTGTCTATTGTCATCTCTGGCATTCCACTTATGGTAACAGCTGTATTATTCACACTTGCAATTATGCGAAATAGATCTCCGACCGTCCGCCTCGGTATTGGCACCGTCACAAATTCTGTGCCCCATGATCTGATTGGTGGAATCTGTTCCACGAGATGATCGCGTGACTCACTTTCGCCAACCGCGGTGCGGACGTTTCCACTAAACACTGCAACTGGATTGGTGGCTTTGATGAAGGTCCCCGTGAGGTCGCCCTGTGAGCGGATTTGAAGAGTGTGACTTCGATTAAAGGACGGCACCGTTAATTTGTCGCCGTTGCCGTAGTTTACTCCACCGTACGACACTTGCACTGGTGTTCCGCTGGGACTGGGGAAAGTTATTTCCAGGCTTGTCCCATCGACAACACCAACGATTCCAAACTCGCAATTCGTCGTTGGTGGGGCGTACGATACTGTGAAGTACTCCATGCCTAATGTATCCGTCGGGTACGCCAAGAAAGCGTCATTAGAAAACAGTTCCTTATTAACACCGTAAACGACAACGTCATCCGTGGCTTCCACCAAAATGGCCTTTCTTTCCAATCCTGTCTCCACCTGGCGGAGCTCTTTGGGGATATTGAACTGTTTCACGGTGCCTGCTGTCAGGCTGTCAGTGAGGGAGACCACTAACGGGTAGCCAGGAGCTATGACGTTGACGGAGACGTTTGGTTTGCTCGTGGTAACGTAAAGCTCGAGAGGAAAACCCGAGGGATTCTCAACAACATTGTCCATGTACATGATGAGGAACTCTTTGCCGGTAGTATCTGCTGAAATAAGCAAATGTAACAATAATGACTGTTATTATTTGAAACTGTTACAAATGAATAGAACAGCAGGAAGTGGACTTGATCCAAGGTAAAATAACACCAAAACACGTGGAAATCTAAATCAGTAACTTAATATCATTAGAAATTATCCGTTATATACAAACCTATAGGTGGTGCTGTAGGCATCGGTGTAGTCGTAGTAGTTGTAGGCGTGGTCGTTGTAGTAGGTGTGGTCGAAGTTGTTGTAGGCGTGGTTGTAGTAGTGGGCGTGGTCGTAGTAGTGGTCGTGGTCGTAGTGGGCGTGGTCGTAGTAGTTGTGGGCGTGGTGCACACTACTGTTGGGCAGAAACAGGTAGTGGTCGTGGCTATGGTGGTAGTTGAAGTGGTAGTTGTCTGAAAATTTGATGAAAAATTGTAATCACGGCGGTGGTTCTGTGTCAATTGCAAATGACAGATGTAAATCTGTACAGATGCATGATCTGTTATCACTCTCACAGTCTCATACACTCACAAATAAGATTTAGTGACCCGACTGCAAAAACCACTTGCGTCGAGCATGTGAAGCAAGAATGCACGGCGAACTTTGAATATGCTCTACCTGAGGGTTGTATTTTTACGGTCAGTAATTCATAATCATCATATATTCATCTATATATATTAGCCTTCTCATTTACTGGTTTACACAGAGTCTTGGACAAGGGCTCATAACAAGTTCAGCAGGCCACAGGCGAATATGTAAACAACGAACTGCAAACAAGTGCAAGCTAAATCTGTTGAATAAAAGCTCTCATGTGAATTAGGACAATGAATTTATAACACAATCTTACTTAAACTACTTAGAATATTTATTCGGTGAAGAAGGCAGGGTATTGAAAGGTACACATGTTGTTCAAACCTGTTGCATCACTCAGCCTTTTCAACCTTGACTAAAACGTATGAGTGGGAGGGAAGGAGGTCGAACAACTGAGCCCATATTTGACCTGATTCTTCTGTCAAATACGTGATATTAATATCCCATTTAGAGCGGTTCATAAGGTAGTTTTTGCCAAGGGTTTTCATTGCAACCTCAGCTTTTATCATTTCCTTCGAAAAATGACAATAGTTTCTGATTGCCAAGTTCGCTTTTTGAAATCGAACCTGGAAAGTAGACTCTATACACTAGATTCAGCGCTCCTCAAAAGCCGATTTCTTGTTGGGGCTCTTTTCACTTGGGAACTCTTCCACAAACATGTTTTTCTGTTAGTCTGCCTGTCTGATTGTCTGACTTTGCCCATTTTCTTGTTGAATAAGTAACCAAACCTAATAAGTAACCTACCGAAATATCCGTCAGCCTCATCCCCATGGGTAACCCGTACGACTCTCTATCTGCTGTCCCGTACAGTAACCCCATGAAGGTCACGCCGTTCACATGTGTCAAAGTGTGCGCCGCCGTCGTCACATTAAATGACGTGCCTACGTAACTAGTACCAGGAATGGGGTTCCACGTTACACCCGCTAACGGCTGACCGTCTAATCGCAGACCAGCGACCTGGGAAGCTTGGATCGAGAGGAGAACGTAGTTTTGTGTGTTAGCCTGCGTCGATACCGGAGTTAGAAAGTTATAATCAGACTGGAATTGTTCGATAGGAGGAATGATTATCATCGATGGATCGGCCGGCTCGGTGGCGGCTCGTGTTTGCTGGCTCTTCACAAACTGGACCACAAGAATAGGGGCGTTGGATGTAATGTGGTTATACACGTTGAGGTCAAATTCGTAATATTTTCCCGCGTTCAGGCTTATGACCTGACCGCCTCCTAAAGCATCGACAGTAATCAGTGTGTTGTCTCTGCTTGCTAGGATGCGAAAAACGTCCCCGACGGATCTGCCTGGAATTGGCACCGTTACAAACTCTCGGCCCCAAGACAACACTGGGGGCACCTGTTCCACGAGGTGATCACGTGATGGTTGCACGTCATCTGGCGGTCTGATTGACGTGCGCACATTTCCACTGAAAACTGCTATCGGTTCGTTGGAGAGGATGTGTGCCCCAGTAAGGTCTCCTAAACTTTGAGCTTGAAATGTCTCGTATTTGTTAAGGGAGACACTGAAAAACTGTCCACTGTATGTGGTGACGCCATTGTACGTGACATTAGCTGCCGGCTGGCCTGGAACCGCATCTGGCAACGTGATCAGGACGGTGGTGCCATCTACCGTTGCGGAGATACCAAACTCGCAGTTGGTTGTGGGCGGCGAGTAGCAGATTGCGTAATATTCGATCCCCAACGTTGTTAAGGGAAGAGCCAAAAACGCATCTGTGGAATACTGTAGTTTGTTCACTCCATAAGCTATGATATCACTGGACGCCGAAACTAAAATTGTCTTTACACCTTTGGAAGTGCCAGTTTGTCTCAAATCATCGTCAAATTCTAGCTTGAGTATATTTCCATTGGAAACCGTGTGTTTCGAGTTCAGAGCACCGACGCCGGTATATATTGGTGTCGTCACATTCACTGTGACGTCAGACTCCAACGTCGTCAGAAAAAGTTCCAATGGGAAAACGGGAGAACCCTCAGCGACAAAGTTCTGCATGTACATGATGACAAACTCTCTTCCACCAGCGTTCTGACCTGACAAAATCAAAGAAAATATGTATCTTGATTGACTGATATTATTCGTTTTATTTGTTTGATTTAATATCATAATGGAGCGTTATTACACAAAGAGACTTAATGTTGTGAATTATTCAAATGCAACTGCCAGGCGCTCTAACGCATTTCTCTTTGCATCATCATTTAATTTGTGTTTTTTACATGTATCTGCTCATAAAGATTATGTCACATTTTCTCGGTGTCAACCACACAGATTAGATCGGTGAAGTCATAAAACTACTTGTAGTAAAAAAAATATCCTTTTCGTATTACACTCATTTCTTCGTCAGCAAGACCGAAATCAATAGAGGAAGAAATACGGAATCAGAGCATAATAAATAATGAATTTGATGCTCGGAGATGGCGTCTTTAATTAGCTACATTCATTAATCACCCGGCCCCAGTATGCCTTAATCAACACTGAACCGCGTCCCACTGTGCTATAAATTATCCAGCAGTTCCACCTTGATAAGGGGGTTAATGAAGAACTAAATGTAATATGCGTGGTTATTATGAAAGCAAAAATGGACTTACTGTCTACGCATGCGTTCTGGAATGTCAACAGGAGGATTGCAAGGTATGGTATAGAAGGCATCTTCTTTGTCAGTTGAGAACTGCAATAAAAGAAAAGAACTTTCATCATACATGGAATACAGAAAAATGAAAGTTTAACAGGTCGTGTTGATATGCAGCATACAGGTTTCACGAAATCAAATAGAGTTACTTCTTTTCGGTGTTTTCTTTTCCTTTTCCCTTTTTATTTATTCGTATATCATACACCATTTGCCCTTTTACCGTTAATGTGGAACACAAACAGGCATTTCCCCGATATAAATAAGTTTTTCTACCATCATGGTATTATTTTGCTGTTTAAATTCCAAGTTAAATGTTTCAGTTGTCAATAGATACACCTTAATTCAGCTTTAGTCACATTTTAAAATCTTTCTAAAGTGTAATGACCTATAGCGAGCTCCCAGCTTCTTACCAGTATTTCCGTTCAAAATACTTAATACAAATCCTGTTAAAGCTTGAAAGTGGATTATGGTCGCAAATCAGAAAAAAATCCACTTTATTTCTTATTCTGATCTTTAGGACCTTTCATTCATTCAGCAAAAGAAAGTAAAAAAGTTTATCCTTCGCCACCTTTCGGAATATTTCACATCCAGAGCTCCACCCTCATGGCGCAGGCCTAGTGTGCTGTGGAGATTATTGGCGACCTAGCGTTACAGTAAATTAAGTAACATTTTCATCGAACGGACGGCAAGATAATGCCATATTCAAAACTTAAAGAGTTCACTCCGCTTACCTTAAACTGATCGTTTTAACCGTTTATGAAGGCTATCAAATGAGTGCACGTTTAAACAACAGGATTTCTCATCGATTATCCGTCAGTGTTTTCCGCGTTGAATGCCGCCCGAGTGTTGAAAGCAAACATTTATTCATTGTGCAAATTTACGCTCACTTTCTATTGTGTTTGCCTTTGTTAGAAAGCCTACACTAAAAACGTTGAATTTAGGGCACGAGTAGAGATCGGGGCGCGTCTGAAATGACTAAAGATTTAACTTGGTGTTACAACACACGCCCATAACGTAGTCAACTAAATGACTCAAGGCCAAGCTTGAATTGTGCAGTTATGTTGCAGGAAAGTTTAATCCTATTTCAGCAAATAATATTACATTATTTATAAGCTATTATTATTTTCTTTTGAAATGGTGAATACTCACACCTTTGTCTCGTTTGTAATAGAACACACACACACACACACACACACACACACACACACAAAAAGAATAACCTTTAAGGGATAATAACTCTTCGTATGAGATCTATATTTCACAATAAAAACATTGTGAACAACTCATAGACATATAATATATTCTGTTGTACAAGAAAAACGGCAGTTATGGCTATTATTCTGACATCTGAGCTTGTCTTTAGACTACATGACCTCCACTGATGGCTATACTCTGTTATAATGTCTTAAGAGATTATAACAAAAAAATCAAACTTTTTAGAAAAAAAAACAGGGACTAACTTAGAATGTAAAAATGGATTCATTAACCATTGGTAAGTACGGGAAAATTGTTGTTTACTCCAGGAAAATTCTTTTTTGGCGAAAACGAAGAGTTATTATCCCTTTAATCACAATCATCAAAAATTTTAAATACATAGCATCACTTTTGCATATCTACTACAACCCCAGTACTCCAGGAAAATTTTCTAATAATTCTTGCAGCAACCTTAATGAATCTGGGCCATTTTGTTCAAATGTGATAACAGAGAAGCCTGATGTTATACACTTGTCCAGCCAGGATGAGGTTCATCATGCTGTAGCTGTGTTTTTACATGATTTCAGTATTTGTAATAAGTTGGATGCAATATATTTCTATCTGTTTATTTCCACAAAACACTGTACCATCTGTATTAAGCATGATGTGCCCTAATATAGAAGATTTCAAAATATTTAAGCAGGATTAGTTTTATAAATGGCCGTATCGGCGTTAGTCAACAAATCGATCTAGTAAACTCTTTTGTCTACAGCTTTTAAATGTATTGGAAATGTAACGCTGGTATGAATCTTCAACAAAAAGTATCAAATAAAAATGGAATCAATATCCGTTTTGCTGGAATATTTCCCGGTTACAATTATTCGCGCATTAATGCAATCATATTGTTCATACAGTACAGTTATGTAAAATGAAACCATTTGACACCAAATGAAGGAAGAATACTGAAAGTGGAGACGTAACAAATCCACTGAAACATATCTACATTTGAATTTATAGTACTACGAGTGGAAAGTGAGATTTTATCGTGATACTAAACATCAAACCTAAAAGACAAATCTGCCTACCTTAGACGGAACATTGTTACATGTACCTCCAAATATCCCTGAAGTATCGGTTAACCCTGCAGTCGACAAAAGATATGAAAAGTAAACTAACCGTGCGTTGAGCTAAAAGGTTTAAAAAAAGCGTTGACTTCACGCGGGAGCCCCCTCTTATTGAATGCCCCTCCCACTTACAAAGCAAAAATATTTCAACAAAGGGCTGTGTTTGTTTTCAGAAGGTGGCACTGTCCGACCTCAAACACAGGGCGGGGTTTCCACCCTTAATCGCCAAGAATTTTGCTTAGACAGGTGGGGTACTTTTAGTCCTCTTCTTCCGTCAATCATGCTCGAACAGCAGGTAAATCGAGGTTATAATCCATAATTCATTTTGATGAGGTATACGACATGCTAGCTGGCAGGTAGAAAGTGATATTGGCATATTACTTACTTAATTACCGTAATGATCTCAGAGGCTGTGGTTATGTCAGGACCGAGGGTTACCTAATTATCTGACACCCGATGAAACGTGGAAAATGGCCAGACTAGCACTTTTAACAGAGCATTGTGACATACAATAGGAAAAATAGATCTTCTTAAAGGGGCGGATATATTACCCATTTTGATCATTTTTAAAATGAGGAACAGGTATATATCAAAATACATATCTTTCAATTAATAGATCTTTGGTATCGAAATAGGGTATGCTTTGATTTAATTTTTTGTGTGTGAAATACTATGTAGCTACCAAGTTTTATAACTTTATAATCGCCTGAACTGAACTGTTTTCGATAGCGGGATGAGTAGTAGAAAGGCTCATCTAGGACTATTGATTCAATACATTAAGTATGAATTAGTTCCTTTAAGTCGACCTCGGTGAGGCAACCCCATTTTTAAGTCCTGAATGTAGGATTTTTCATTTGGCACACTTTTTTCTTTTTAACATCTATAGCAATCGCAAATATACATTAACTGGGGATATTTGCCAAGCAATACCAGGACACCCATTGTCTCCATTTACGATATAAAAAAGACGACCTGTAAGCTTTCGACAATGACAGCTTAAGAGTTGCGAAACCATTGTACATAGAAAGTCATTAAAACATGTCTGCATTGTCGTGGGGATAGGGGGGGATATTTCACTTTGACGCAAACTGACGGAAAATACAAAAACATGATTATATTGAGTGTAGTATTATGTACAATAGAAAATGAATAAATATGTTTTTAATCGTTGACGAATGGATACATGAATAAACAAGGCAGCAAAGCTGTCAAATGTACAGACAAAAAACAGAAAATAATGATGCAAAATAGNATGGCAATATCAACCAGTCGCATGCCCACGGGAAAGCCGTACGTTTCTCTGTCCGCAGTGCCATATAACAAACCCATGAAAGTCGCGTTTGGATGGTACACTGTGTGAGCCCCACCGCTGACGTTTACCCACGTGCCAACGAAATTTGTCCCGGAGATGCGATTCCAGTTGACAGTGTGGGTAGAGTTCAGCGGCTGACCGTCCAGCCAAAGTCCATTACGGTCCTCCTCTCTGATGGCCAGTAGAAACAGGTGCGTGTAGTCGCCGCCGGTCACTCCGCCGCTGTAGACTGGAGTCAGAAAACTGAAAGAAAAGGAAATATATTCAGGCCTAAGTTTGGACTTTTTTTTTTTTAGAAATATACATAATGAGTTAAATAGGCCTTTTTTCTTGCTTAATGCTTTTAACAGCCATTTTAGGGCCGCGTGTACAAAAATGTCTATGACCACGTGCTTCACTCACGAAAAACTATATTATATTTTAGTCCTTGAATATTTACCTGTATTCTTGTGCAAACTGGTCGGTAGGTGGCACTGTAATCAAAGCGGGGTCGGCTGGTTCGTCAGGATCAAATTGGCTGTATACTATCTGCATCACCAGAATGGGCCGAGTGGCGCGCATGGAGGCATACATCGTGGAAGAAATATTCACCTGAACAAATTCTCCTCTGTCAATTGTCATATCTGGCATTCCGCTTATGGTAACAACTGTATTATTCACACTAGCGATTATGCGAAATAGATCCCCGACCGTTCGCCTCGGTATCGGAACCGTCACAAATTCTGTGCCCCATGATCTGATTGGTGGAATCTGTTCCACGAGATGATCACGTGACTCACTTTCGCCAACAGCGGTGCGGACGTTTCCGCTAAACACTGCAACTGGGTAGGTGGCTTTGATGAAGGTCCCCGTGAGATCACCCTGTGAGCGGATTTGAAGAGTATGACTGCGATTAAAGGACGGCACCGTTAATTTGTCTCCGTTGCCATAGTTTACTCCGCCGTATGACACTTGCACTGGTGTTCCGCTGGGACTGGGAAATGTTATTTCCAGGGTAGTCCCATCGACAACACCAACGATTCCAAACTCGCAATTCGTCGTTGGTGGGGCGTATGATACTGTGAAGTACTCCGTGCCTAATGTATCAGTCGGGTACGCCAAGAAAGCGTCATTAGAAAACAATTCTTTATTAACTCCATACACGACAACATCATCTGTGGCTTCCACCAAAATGGCCTTTCTTTCCAATCCCGTCCCCACCTGGCGGAGCTCTTTGGGGATGTTGAATTGTTTCACGGTGCCTGCTGTCAAGCTGTCAGTGAGGGACACTACTAACGGGTAGCCAGGAGCTATGACGTTGACGGAGACGTTTGGTTTACTCGTGGTAACGTAAAGTTCGAGGGGAAAACCCGAGGGATTCTCAACAACATTGTCCATGTACATGATGAGGAACTCTTTGCCGGTGGTATCCGCTGAAAAAAAGAGTGTGTAACAATAATGACTGTTATCATTTGAAACTGTTTGTTACAAATGAATAGAACAGCAGGTAGTGGACTTGATCCAAGGTTAAATCACACCAAAACACGTGGAAATCTAAATCAGTAACTAAATATCATTAGAAATTATCCGCATACAAACCGTTATATACAAACCTATAGGTGGTGCTGTAGGCATCGGTGTAGTCGTAGTAGTTGTAGGCGTGGTCGTTGTAGTAGGTGTGGTCGAAGTAGTTGTAGGCGTGGTTGTAGTAGTGGTCGTGGTCGTAGTAGTGGTCGTGGTCGTAGTGGGCGTGGTCGTAGTAGTTGTGGGCGTGGTGCACACTACTGTTGGGCAGAAACAGGTAGTGGTCGTGGCTATGGTGGTAGTTGAAGTGGTAGTTGTCTGAAAATTTGATGAAAAATTGTAATCACAGCGGTGGTTCTGTGTCAATTGCAAATGACAGATGTAAATCTGTACAGATGCATGATCTGTTATCACTCTCACAGTCTCATACACTCACAAATAAGACTTAGTGACCCGACTGCAAAAACCACTTGCGTCGAGCATGTGAAGCAAGAATGCACGGCGAACTTTGAATATGCTCTACCTGAGGGTTGTATTTTTACGGTCAGTAATTCATAATCATCATATATTCATCTATATATATTAGCCTTCTCATTTACTGGTTTACACAGAGTCTTGGACAAGGGCTCATAACAAGTTCAGCAGGCCACAGGCGAATATGTAAACAACGAACTGCAAACAAGTGCAAGCTAAATCTGTTGAATAAAAGCTCTCATGTGAATTAGGACAATGAATTTATAACACAATCTTACTTAAACTACTTATATTTATTCGGTGAAGAAGGCAGGGTATTGAAAGGTACACATGTTGTTCAAACCTGTCGCATCACTCAGCCTTTTCAACCTTGACTAAAACGTACACGTATGAGTGGGAGGGAAGGAGGTCGAACAACTGAGCCCACATTTGACCTGATTCTTCTGTCAAATACGTGATATTAATATCCCATTTAGAGCGGTTCATAAGGTAGTTTTTGCCAAAGGGTTTTCATTGCAACCTCTTTTATTATTTCCTTCGAAAAATGACAATAGTTTCTAATTGCCAAGTTCGCTTTTTGAAATCGAACCTGGAAAGTAGACTCTATACACTAGATTCAGCGCCCCTCAAAAGCCGATTTCTTGTTGGGGCTCTTTTCACTTGGGAACTCTTCCACAAACATGTTTTTCTGTTAGTCTGCCTGTCTGATTGTCTGACTTTGCCCATTTTCTTGTTGAATAAGTAACCAAACCTAATAAGTAACCTACCGAAATATCCGTCAGCCTCATCCCCATGGGTAACCCGTACGACTCTCTATCTGCTGTCCCGTACAGTAACCCCATGAAGGTCACGCCGTTCACATGTGTCAAAGTGTGCGCCGCCGTCGTCACATTAAATGACGTGCCTACGTAACTAGTACCAGGAATGGGGTTCCACGTTACACCCGCTAACGGCTGACCGTCTAATCGCAGACCAGCGACCTGGGAAGCTTGGATCGAGAGGAGAACGTAGTTTTGTGTGTTAGCCTGCGTCGATACCGGAGTTAGAAAGTTATAATCAGACTGGAATTGTTCGATAGGAGGAATGATTATCATCGATGGATCGGCCGGCTCGGTGGCGGCTCGTGTTTGCTGGCTCTTCACAAACTGGACCACAAGAATAGGGGCGTTGGATGTAATGTGGTTATACACGTTGAGGTCAAATTCGTAATATTTTCCCGCGTTCAGGCTTATGACCTGACCGCCTCCTAAAGCATCGACAGTAATCAGTGTGTTGTTTCTGCTTGCTAGGATGCGAAAAACGTCCCCAACGGATCTGCCTGGAATTGGCACCGTTACAAACTCTCGGCCCCAAGACAACACTGGGGGCACCTGTTCCACGAGGTGATCACGTGATGCTTCCACGTTATTTGGCGGTCTGATTGACGTGCGCACATTTCCACTGAAAACTGCTATCGGTTCGTTGGAGAGGATGTGTGCCCCAGTAAGGTCTCCTAAACTTTGAGCTTGAAATGTCTCGTATTTGTTAAGGGAGACACTGAAATACTGTCCACTGTATGTGGTGACGCCATTGTACGTGACGTTAGCTGCCGGCTGGCCTGGAACCGCATCTGGCAACGTGATCAGGACGGTGGTGCCATCTACCGTTGCGGAGATACCAAACTCGCAGTTGGTTGTGGGCGGCGAGTAGCAGATTGCGTAATATTCGATCCCCAACGTTGTTAAGGGAAGAGCCAAAAACGCATCTGTGGAATATTGTAGTTTGTTCACTCCATAAGCTATGATATCACTGGACGCCGAAACTAAAATTGTCTTTACACCCTTGGAAGTGCCAGTTTGTCTCAAATCATCGTCAAATTCTAGCTTGAGTATATTTCCATTAGAAACCGTGTGTTTCGAGTTCAGAGCACCGACGCCGGTATATATTGGTGTCGTCACATTCACTGTGACGTCAGACTCCAACGTCGTCAGAAAAAGTTCCAGTGGAAAAACTGGAGAACCTTCAGCGACAAAGTTCTGCATGTACATGATGACAAACTCTCTTCCACCAGCGTTCTGACCTGACAAAATCAAAGAAAATATGTATCTTGATTGACTGATATTATTCGTTTTATTTGTTTGATTAAATATCATAATGGAGCGTTATTACACAAAGAGACTTAATGTTGTGAATTATTCAAATGCAACTGCCAGGCGCTCTAACACATTTCTCTTTGCATCATCATTTAATTTGTGTTTGATACATGTATCTGCTCATAACGATTATGTCACATTTTCTCGGTGTCAACCATACAGATTAGATCGGTGAAGTCATAAAACTACTTGTAGTAAAAAAAAAAAACTCTTATTTTCGTATTACACTCATTTCTTCGTCAGCAAGACCGAAATCAATAGAGGAAGAAATACGGAATCAAAGCATAATAAATAATGAATTTGATGCTCGGAGATGGCGTCTTTAATTAGCTACATTCATTAATCACCCGGCCCCAGTATGCCTTAATCAACACTGAACCGCGTCTCACTGTGCTATAAATTATCCAGCAGTTCCACCGTGATAAGGGGGTTAATGAAGAACTAAATGTAATATGCGGGGTTATTATGAAAGCAAAAATGGACTTACTGTCTACGCATGCGTTCTGGAATGTCAACAGGAGGATCGCAAGGTATGGTATAGAAGGCATCTTCTTTGTCAATCGAGAACTGCAATAAAAGAAAAGAACTTTCGTCATACATGGAATACAGAAAAATGAAAGTTTAACAGGGCGTGTTGATATGCAGCATGTAGGTTTCACGAAATCAAATAGAGTTACTTCTTTTCGGTGTTTTCTTTTTCTTTTCCCTTTTTATTTATTCGTATATCATAAATCATTTGCCCTTTTACCGTTAATGTGGAACACAAACAGGTATGTCCCCGATATAAATAAGTTATGCTATCATCATGGTATTGTTTTGCTGTTTAAATTCCAAGTTAAATGTTACAGTTGTCAATAGATACACCTTAATTCAACTTTAGTCACATTTTAAAATCTTTCTAAAGTGTAATGATATACCGAGCTATATCGAGCTCCGAGCTTCTTACCAGTATTTCCGTTCAAAATACTTAATACAAATCCTGTTAAAGCTTGAAAGTGGATTATGGTCGCAAATCAGAAAAAAATGCACTTAATTTCTTATTCTGATCTTTATGAAAGAACCTTTCATTCATTCATCAAAAGAAAGAAAAAAAATTATCCTTCGCCACCTTTCGGAATATTTCGAATTTACTGCTCCACCCTCATGGCGCAGGCCTAGTGTGCTGTGGAGATTATTGGCGACCTAGCGTTACAGTAAATTAAGTAACATTTTCATCGAACGGACGGCAAGATAATACCATATTCAAAACTTAAAGAGTTCACTCCGCTTACCTTAAACTGATCGTTTTAACCGTTTATGAAGGCTATCAAATGAGTGCACGTTTAAACAACAGGATTTCTCATCGATTATCCGTCAGTGTTTTCCGCGTTGAATGCCGCCCGAGTGTTGAAAGCAAACATTTATTCATTGTGCAAATTTACGCTCACTTTCTATTGTGTTTGCCTTTGTTAGAAAGCCTACACTAAAAACGTTGAATTTAGGGCACGAGTAGAGATCGGGGCGCGTCTGAAATGACTAAAGATTTAACTTGGTGTTTCAACACACGCCCATAACGTAGTCAGCTAAATGACTCAAGGCCAAGCTTGAATTGTGCGGTTATAGTGCAGGAAAGTTTAATCCTATTTCAGCAAATAATATTTCATTATTTATTAGCTATTATTATTATCTTTTGAAAAGGCAAAACCAGGAACATCTCTGTCTCGTTTGTACATGTAATTGCACATACACACTCACTCAAAAAAGAATACACTTTAATCACAATCATCAAAAATATTTAATACATCGCATCACTTTCACATATCTACTACAACCCCAATACTTCACGAAAATTTTCTTATAATTCTTGCTGCAACTTTAATGAATCTGGGTCATTTTGTTCAAATGTGATAACAGAGAATCATGATGTTTAACAACTTGTCCAGCGAGGTTGAGGTTCATCATTATATTTCTATCTGTTTATTTCCAAAAAACACCTTACCATTGATCATCTGCATTAAGCATGATGTGCCCTAATATAGAAGATTTCAAAATACTTAAGCAGGATTAGTTTTAAAAATGGCTGTATCGGCGTTAGTCAACAAATTGATCTGGTAAACTCTTTTGTCTACAGTGTTTAAATGTATTGGAAATGTAACGTTGGTATAAATCTTCAGCAAAAAAGTATCAAAAAAGGGAATCAATATTCGTTTTGCTGGAATATGACACCAAATGATGGAAGAATACTGAAAGTGGAAACGTAACAAATCCACTGAAACCCATCTGTATTTGAATTTATACATACTACAAGTGGAAAAGTAAAATTGTATCGTAATACTAAACATCAAACCTAAAAGACAAATCTGCCTACCTTAGACGGAACACTGTTACATGTACCTCCAAATATCCCTGAAGTATCGGTTAACCCTGCAGTCGACAAAAGATGTGAAAAGTAAACTAACCGTGCGTTGAGCTAAAAGGTTTAAAAAAAGCGTTGACTTCACGCGGGAGCCCCCTCTTATTGAATGCCCCTCCCATTTACAAAGCAAAAATATTTCAACAAAGGGCTGTGTTTGTTTTCAGAAGGTGGCACTGTCCTTCCTCAAACACTGGGCGGGGTTTCCACCCTTAATCGCCAAGACTCCTGCTTAGACAGGTGGGGTATAGCTACTAGTCCTCTTCCTCCGTCAATCATGCTCGAACAGCAGGTAAATCGAGGTTATAATCCATAATTCATTTTGATGAGGTATACGACATGCTAGCTGGCAGGTAGAAAGTGATATTGGCATATTACTTACTTAATTACCGTAATGATCTCAGAGGCTGTGGTTATGTCAGGACCGAGGGTTACCTAATTATCTGACACCCGATGAAACGTGGAAAATGGCCAGACTAGCACTTTTAACAGAGCATTGTGACATACAATAGAAAAGGTAGATCTTCTTAAAGGGGCGGATATATTACCCATTTTGATCATTTTTAAAATGAGGAACAGGTATATATCAAAATACATATCTCTCAATTAATAGATCTTTGGTATCGAAATAGGGTATGCTTTGATTTAATTTTTTTGTGTGTGAAATACTATGTAGCTACCAAGTTTCATAACTTTATAATCGCCTGAACTGAACTGTTTTCGATAGCGGATGAGTAGTTGAAAGGCTCATCTAGGACTATTGATTCAATACATTAAGTATGAATAAGTTCCTTTAAGTCGACCTCGGTGAGGCAAACCCATTTTTAAGTCCTGAATGTAGGATTTTTCATTTGGCACACTTTTTTCTTTTTAACATCTATAGCAATCGCAAATATACATTAACTGGGGATATTTGCCAAGCAATACCAGGACACCCATTGTCTCCATTTACGATATAAAAAAGACGACCTGTAAGCTTTCGACAATGACAGCTTAAGAGTTGCGAAACCATTGTACATAGAAAGTCATTAAAACATGTCTACATTGTCGTGTGGATGGGGGGGGGGGGGGGATATTTCACTTTGACCCAAACTGACTGAAAATACAAAAACATGATTATATTGAGTGTAGTATTATGTACAATAGAAAATGAATAAATATGTTTTTAATCGTTGACGAATGGATACATGAATAAAAAAAATAAAGGAATGAATAAATAAACACAATGTAAACAAAAACAAAAACAAAAACAAAAAAAAAAATGAAATGGATTTCAACGTATCTAACAATTTTTACAAAGATAATTAAAAACACTCAATTTTGTGTATATTCAAGTACCTGTAGGTGTTGGCAAAATATGGCTAAAAGAACACTCCTCTTCATCGTTAGCGTTTAATGGACATGCTGCCAGTAAATCGACCCGTTTCTGTTTGTCTGTTCTGTAGTCCCCTTGACTAGAAGATTTTGTGATTTTCAAACATAATTATTCCAACAGACTTCATTTTGCGTGAGCTAATTTTTTAGTATGGCTTATACAAAACATTAAGTTCAATAAGCAACAAAAATAATGTGCTTGGTTCAAAATCCCTATTAGAGCTAATTATAAGGCTGCAAAATTTAATAACTTTTACCTAACATCCACAGCAAATAGAAAACAACAACTTTCACGTTTTCTTTACAATTTCCATTTTTATTCGCAGGTTCCGCTAGACTGATAAATGAACAGCTAACCATGTGCGTCACATACTCAATGTCAATGTTTTGATCGATCTCTAAAATGTCGGATTTGCTGTCCTTGTACCTTTAAAACAAAGAGCGTAAGTGGCCGATCGCGTGTAAGATGGGATTCGAATCAACATGAAATATTCCCTATGTTGTCTGCTTTATTGTACAGTAAAAAGGTGGTTTGGGAACTTTTCTTAAGCGATTTACGACACTGCAGTCTGCCCAATGTTGCAAACTGCTTCACATCTATCACAATCACAGTTAACAAACGAGTCATTCCACACAAACACACCCGTTAATATTTGCACGCTTTCAACTTGTTCGATTATATCATTTTTGCCCTTCTAGATAAAGGTGTCAGAAAAGGATGCAAGACAAAATATAGTTATGCAAATATTATCCTTAAAAAGCCCACATTTTGTGGGGAATTTTGCCCACTAAAGTCAGGCTAACCCTAACCATTATAACTATAAGGAGGGCAGACTTTCTGTTACACGGACCCTCAGTTTCGTTACACCGGGGTACTTCATTATTTTCGCATCACTGCGAAATGGAGGGACGGATAAGTAGGTCAAGTTTATAACCAGACATTTGAAGTTAAAGAGTGAAATATCTTATTATTTTGCTAGTCGATAGATGAATTTTACCCTAGGTTCTAGATTCCGTTATTGCCAGCTCGATCTTGATTTCATATATAACCCATATCAGCAATACTAGTAAAAGCGACTCCATCACAAGGTATATTTAACAAGCTAGCTTTTACGTTGCTCTGACACACAGGATTATTAATTTGGGCTATCTGTTGGAATATGGGATTTACTTGAACAGCTCAGGAAACCGGTAGAATTAACTCGCATGCGTATCAGGAAATGCGCATAGCTGTACGTTGGTATGCATCTTAAGCGTCTTTCCAATCTTACTCTGTTGCTCAACTCCACAATTAGATTTCGTCGACCAGGACAAACGTCCTACATTATTAAAACGGACAACTCAACTTCGTTTCTATTAAAGATACTTTATTACCATCATCATTTACATAAAAAAAATTAGCAATGATTCGGTACGCTTACAGTACACCTAAAATACTGATTTTAGTACCCAATTTAACGCCTTTATACGAGACACGTGGTATATCTCACGTGACACAGTTCACTTGATAACAATGTACAAAGAACCGATCAAGTGCTGGAAATATACAAGATCAATGTTAGAAATATAAATATTAGTATTGCCGTATAAAAATGGAGGGGTGCATATGTTATGTTTATCTAAGCAGATTCATCAAGACACCAAACCGTTGCACCAAATGAACCATAGATATCTTTTAAATAATCACATGTAACATTTACTAATTCACATAAGGGATATGCCTTTAATGAGTTAACGTACTAGATTACAGCACGTTATATGATTAAATAATTAATTACGGACAAGATAACGTATACATTAATCTATACATGCGTGATTCTTTAAACCAACCAAAATCGGTTTATAGTACACATGATAAACATTATTGTCGAAAGAATCCAAAATATAAATTATCCATTTACGAAGGAAGGAGGACATCTAAATGCAATGATGATCAAATAACCAGTGTTCTTACAATTTATAATTAAAATGGAGACAGACAAAGCCGCATGGCATTTACACAGATAGCGACAGTAAAATCACGAGTTCACGAGCAGACTCACGTGATCACGAGACCGTTCTCCACTGGCCCTTGTTTAATAAAATACCTGTATTTTTGTAGTTCTAATTTATTTTCAGTGGATCAGTTACTTTGACATTTATACACGATAAATATCCCCGACCCTGACATTGTGACTGCCCGTGGGCATCTTCCACCAGTGTATTTTGAGCAAAAGCACGTACATACAAGAAACACAGGGGAGAAAATTTCCAAGTGGACAAAATGAACCCTCATCGCAGTATTTAATATCACCATGTATAAAAACTGTCTTCAATAGCAAACCTGCTACAGACAGGGGCAGGGAACGAATGTGGACGAATTTGTATTGCATATGTTGTTCCATTTGTTGTATCTTGCTACAGTTACTTACTGATAGCTTGGTCATTTGAATAGAAAAGAAAGGAGTAAAAAATATCTCCCAACAATATATTTTTTTTACAAAAACTCCATTATTTAAAGGAAATATCACTCAAGAATGTTTGATATGTGACGCATATGTATAATGAACCCATGGACAATATCGGTTGAAAAAAAGACTATCTTTAACATTCTTTTTCATCTGCCACATTATTTTTCATTCGCTCAATGCTATGTGATACCTTGCTTACAAAAGATAAGGCACACACGGTGGCTCTTGCACTTATTTACACAGATCAACATGTGCTTGTTTTCACATAACAATGTACACAATACATGCAGATGGTATTTACACAATAATCAACTTAAACTACTGCAAAATGGCAATTCTGCACCATTAAGAAACATTATTTAGTAATATCATGATGTAATGCTGAAATTACCCTAAAGTACTGATTTACAAGTTGGTTTTCGCTAGCTGCTGGTTCACTCATGATGCAAAAATGAAAAATTTCACCGATAAATCTCAGACATATAAATAGACAGAGACATTCTTGTACATTCAACATAAACTTAGGATATTATTTCAATCTTCTACTCAAGTTTTCAGCTTGTGTTGTTTGTGGATATTTTACCAATTTCTAAGTTTGGGCTAATAGTTTGTTCACAATATGTAAATATTCACAGCTGCCAAATTTCACAATAAAACTTTTAATTAAACCCAACTTAAAACATTTTCATTACTTTAGCCCTTTTTTGTTTTAGGCCAAGTTACATCAACTCATCAGCGTCCCTTTCAAAAATTGAGCATAGATCAAATTGGATTTTAACTTTCTCCTAAATATTAGGACCATATTTTGAGCCATGTTATTTTATGACATAAGGGGTCTGATGAGAGTATACACAGAGTATGAAGACTAGTCTATTTTCATGTTGAAATCCTATTACAATACAAAAACTACTTTTACTTTCCTGAGCAACCCACAAAACTGTCCCTGAATATGTCACGAGTGGATGGAATAAGAAACAAATCACTCATTTTTTTTAGCAATATTCTGTCATAAAATATCACATCCATGCATACTAGTGTTATGATCTTTTAAACCTTGTCACTTTTTACATCCTGTGATACACTTATCTATATCAAAACACCTAGGGATTGAAAACATTACAGCGTGGCTATCACATAATAGAGTCATGTAAATGGATCTCCTGTGCTCCACACAAACAGCTAACTCGACATTTTTTATTTTTTAGGGAATCGGATATGTAAAAGGGAGCAAAACCGCACACAGCTCAATTACAAATTTGGACAAGTGTAATTGTTCTGATACAGATAAGTGTAAAGCAAGATGTTAAAGGGGCCATACATGTTCAATAGACTCAAACCTTGGAAAAGGCCCTTTCTTCATTCATTTTTCTTTTTGCAAAAATTTCACGTCTTTTCATCAAACATTATCAGATTCAACTTATTTGCAACCAGGCCACTTCTGTGTAAAGCTTCACATATTCTCCTCATTTTAGCTTCACTGTACTTCAATGGTAGAAATGCCACCCTGCTTTTGGGTTTCACTGTTGTTATGACAGCCGAAATGACAGCCATTTTGTTAGCTTTGCTGGACTACACTTGAGCTGACCCTGACATTGCTAATTCTTCCAATTGTTTCTGTGACAAAGTTCTTCTTGGAATTGCCTCGTATCCTCCATGATGCTCTGTGTATGCATGCCTGGGGTCGTCGTAGTCAAAATTGTTATCGTTCAGGACAATATTTGGTAAATTCTGTGGTTGTGGTTTTATAGCATAATGGGGACTGTAACCCAAATTGTTTGTTGGTGTCTGTGACCTTGATGACCTTTGACCTTGGTTGTAACCTGTGTCTCTGTTTTTATTCACTTGTGCATAAAGTGACTCGCGGTTATTGTCCAGCTTATGCTGTGGGTGGCCATAAACACCCCGGTTATTTTCTGGGGGTTTATGATGGGGGTGACCATACACATCACGGTTGTTTTCCTGTGGTTTATGCTGTCCTGGCCCATGCATAAAACCCCGACCATTTTGTTGAACATCAGCAGGACCAGAGTGGTGATGATTTTGCTGCTGTCTTTCCCGTTGGTACTGCATGTATTTTTCCCTGTAATAATCCTGTTTTTTCAACTGTTCTTGGATTTCATTGTAATTTGCATAATGACTGTAATATTGTGGATCTGAATAATCATACCTCGGTCTGAAAGGAGACAAAAGAAATAATATTAATTTACACATCATTTCTGCTAGATGTTACTGATTTATCTTGTCCTACATTTACCCAGAGTTCAGGTGCCTTTGTACTTTATCTAAAATCCCCTTTGCTTCAGCAATAATCTTATGGCTCGGTTTTATAGCAGCAACTGCTGACTACAAGGTGCAACACAACCCAGGCTTCAAATGCTCCAACGGAGACAAATTATTTTAGGTTTGTTGTTAGAGTGCAAGAGTTACCTTAGTGCAAGACTGCAGTTTGTTTTAAAGTTTTATGAAAACATTATAAANATAAATAACAGTTTTCCACTTATCGTGTTATCGGTAAAAGTGCACGACGGCGACGACGGCGACGACGACAGACGCAGATGATGGCTATATGTACAGACACATCTGTGTCTGTACATAAAAAATAAAGGAATGAATAAATAAACACAATGTAAACAAAAGAAAATATGAAATGGATATTGTGAAGATGGAATAGCACAGAAAAACGTATCTAACAATTTTTACAAAGATAATTAAAAACACTCAATTTTGTGTATATTCAAGTACCTGTAGGTGTTGGCAAAATATGGCTAAAAGAACACACTCCTCTTCATCGTTAGCGTTTAATGGACATGCTGCCAGTAAATCGACCCGTTTCTGTTTGTCTGTTCTGTAGTCCCCTTGACTAGAAGATTTTGTGATTTTCAAACATAATTATTCCAACAGACTTCATTTTGCGTGAGCTAATTTTTTAGTATGGCTTATACAAAACATTAAAGGATTAAGTTCAATAAGCAACAAAAATAATGTGCTTGGTTCAAAATCCCTATTAGAGCTAATTATAAGGCTGCAAAATTAAATAACTTTTACATAACATCCACAGCAAATAGAAAACAACAACCTTCACGTTTTCTTTACAATTTCCATTTTTATTCGCAGGTTCCACTAGACTGATAAATGAACAGCTAACCATGTGCGTCACATACTCAATGTCAATGTTTTGATCGATCTCTAAAATGTCGGATTCGCTGTCCTTGTACCTTTAAAACAAAGAGCGTAAGTGGCCGATCGCGTGTAAGATGAGATTCGAATCAACATGAAATATTCCCTATGTTGTCTGCTTTATTGTACAGTAAAAAGGTGGATTGGGAACTTTTCTTAAGCGATTAACGACCATGCAGTCTGCCAATGTTGCAAACTGCTTCACATCTATCACAATCACAATAAACAAATGAGTCATTCCACACAAACACACCCGTTAATATTTGCACGCTTTCAACTTGTCCGATTATATCATTTTTGCCCTTCTAGATAAAGGTGTCAGAAAAGGATGCAAGACAAAATAAAGTTATGCAAATATTATCCTTAAAAAGCCCACATTTTGTGAATTCGATCCCGACTTGGGTGGGTGGCTTGGGGGATTTTGCCCACTAAAGTCAGGCTAACCCTAACCATTATAACTATATGGAGGGCAGACTTTCTGTTACACGGACCCTCAGTTTCGTTACACCGGGGTACTTCATTATTTTCGCATCACTGCGAAATGGAGGGACGGATAAGTAGGTCAAGTTTATCACCAGACATTTGAAGTTAAAGATTGAAATATCTTCTTGTTTTGCTAGTCGATAGATTAATTTTACCCTAGGTTTTAGATTCCGTTATTGCCAGCTCGATCTTGATTTCATATATAACCCATATCAGCAATACTAGTAAAAGCGACTCCATCACAAGGTATATTTAACAAGCTAGCTTTAACGTTGCTCTAACACTCAGGGTAATTAATTTGGGCTATCTGTTGGAATATGGGATTTACTTGAACAGCTCAGGAAACCGGTAGAATTAACTCGCATGCGTATCAGGAAATGTGCATAGCTGTAGTACATTGGTATGCATCTTAAGCGTTTTTCCAATCTTACTCTGTTCCTCAACTCCACAATAAGCCTTCGTCGACCAGGACAAACGTCCTACATTATTAAAACGGACAACTCAACTTCATTTCTATTAAAGATACTTTATTACCATCATCATTTAGATACAAAATTTAGCAATGATTCGGTACGCTTACAGTACACCTAAAATACTGATTTTAGTACCCAATTTAACGCCTTTATACGAGACACGTGGTATATCTCACGTGACACAGTTCACGTGATAACAATGTACAAAGAACCGATCAAGTGCTGGAAATATACAAGTTCAATGTTAGAAATATAAATATTAGTATTGCCGTATAAAAATGGAGGGGTGCATATGTTATGTTTATCTAAGCAGATTCATCAAGACACCAAACCGTTGCACCAAATGAACCATTGATATCTTTTAAATAATCACATGTACCATTTACTAATTCACATAAGGGATATGCCTTTAATGAGTTAACGTACTAGATTACAGCACGTTATATGATAAAATAATTAATTACGGACAAGATAACGTATACATTAATCTATACATGCGTGATTCTTTAAACCAACCAAAATCAGTTTATAGTACACATGATAAACATAACTGTCAAAAGAATCCAAAATATAAATTATCCATTTACGAAGGAAGGAGGACATCTAAATGCAATGATGATCAAATAACCAGTGTTCTTACAATTTATAATTAAAATGGAGACAGACAAAGCCGCATAGCGTTTACACAGATAGCAACAGTAAAATCACGAGTTCACGAGCAGACTCACGTGATCATTAGACTGTTCTCCACTGGCCCTTGTTTAATAAATACCTGTATTTTTGTAGTTCCAATTTGTTTTCAGTAGATCAGTTACTTTGACATTTATACACAATAAATATCCCCGACCCTGACATTGTGACTGCCCGTGGGCATCTTCCACCAGTGTATTTTGAGCAAAAGCACGTACATACATGAAACACAGGGAAAAGATTTTTAAGTGGACAAAATGAACCCTAATCGCAGTATTTAATATCACCATGTATAAAAACTGTCTTCAATAGCAAACCTGCTACAGACAGGGGCAGGGAACGAATGTGGACGAATTTGTATTGCATATTTTGTTCCATTTGTTGTATCTTGCTACAGTTACTTACTGATAGCTTGGTCATTTGAATAGAAAAGAAAGGAGTAAAAAATATCTCCCAACAATATTTTTTTTACAAAAACTCCATTGTTCAATGGAAATATCACTCAAGAATGTTTGATATGTGACGCATATGTATAATGAACCCATGGACAATATCGGTTGAAAAAAAGGCTATCTTTAACATTCCTTTTCATCTGCCACATTATTTCTCATTCGCTCAATGCTATGTGATACCTTGTTTACAAATGATTAGGCACACACGGTGGCTCTTGCACTTATTTACACAGATGAACATGTGCTTGTTTTCACATAACAATGTACACAATACATGCAGATGGTATTTACACAATAATCAACTTAAACTACTGCAAAATGGCAATTCTGCACCATTAAGAAACATTATTTAGTAATATCATGATGTAATGCTGAAATTACCCTAAAGTACTGATTTACAAGTTGGTTTTAGCTAGCTGCTGGTTCACTCATGATGCAAAAATGAAAAATTTCACCGATAAATCTCAGACATATAAATAGACAGAGACATTCTTGTACGTTCAACATAAACTTAGGATATTATTTCAATCTTCTACTCAAGTTTTCAGCTTGTGTTGTTTGTGGATATTTTACCAATTTCTAAGTTTGGGCTAATAGTTTGTTCACAATATGTAAATATTCACAGCTGCCAAATTTCACAATAAAACTTTTAATTAAACCCAACTTAAAACATTTTCATTACTTTAGCCCTTTTTTGTTTTAGGCCAAGTTACATCAACTCATCAGCGTCCCTTTCAAAAATTGAGCATAGATCAAATTGGATTTTAACTTTCTCCTAAATATTAGGACCATATTTTGAGCCATGTTATTTTATGACACAGGGGGTCTGATGAGAGTATACACAGAGTATGAAGACTAGTCTATTTTCATGTTGAAATCCTATTACAATACAAAAACTACTTTTACTTTCCTGAGCAACCCACAAAACTGTCCCTGAATATGTCACGAGTGGATGGAATAAGAAACAAATCACTCATTTTTTTTTTTAGCAATATTCTGTCATAAAATATCACATCCAGGCATACTAGTGTTATGATCTTTTAAACCTTGTCACTTTTTACATCCTGTGATACACTTATCTATATCAAAACACCTAGGGATTGAAAACATTACAGCGTGGTTATCACATAATAGAGTCATGTAAATGGATCTCCTGTGCTCCACACAAACAGCTAACTCGACATTTTTTTTTTTTTTTTAGGGAATCGGACATGTAAAAGGGAGCAAAACCGCACACAGCTCAATTACAAATTTGGACAAGTGTAATTGTTCTGATACAGATAAGTGTAAAGCAAGATGTTAAAGGGGCCATACACGTTCAATAGACTCAAACCTTGGAAAAGGCCCTTTCTTCATTCATTTTTCTTTTTGCAAAAATTTCACGTCTTTTCATCAAACATTATCAGATTCAACTTTCTTGAAACCAGGCCACTGCTGTGTAAAGCTTCACATATTCTCCTCATTTAGCTTCACTGTATTTCAATGGTAGAAATGCCACCCTGCTTTTGGGTTTCACTGTTGTTATGACAGCTGAAATGACAGCCATTTTGTTAGCTTTGCTGGACTACACTTGAGCTGACCCTGACATTGCTAATTCTTCCAATTGTTTCTGTGACAAAGTTCTTCTTGGAATTGCCTCGTATCCTCCATGATGCTCTGTGTATGCATGCCTGGGGTCGTCGTAGTCAAAATTGTTATCGTTCAGGACAATATTTGGTAAATTCTGTGGTTGTGGTTTTATAGCATAATGGGGACTGTAACCCAAATTGTTTGTTGGTGTCTGTGACCTTGATGACCTTTGACCTTGGTTGTAACCTGTGTCTCTGTTTTTATTCACTTGTGCATAAAGTGACTCGCGGTTATTGTCCAGCTTATGCTGTGGGTGGCCGTAAACACCCCGGTTATTTTCTGGGGGTTTATGATGGGGGTGACCATACACATCACGGTTGTTTTCCTGTGGTTTATGCTGTCCTGGCCCATGCATAAAACCCCGACCATTTTGTTGAACATCAGCAGGACCAGGGTGGTGATGATTTTGCTGCTGTCTTTCCCGTTGGTACTGCATGTATTTTTCCCTGTAATAATCCTGTTTTTTCAACTGTTCTTGGATTTCATTGTAATTTGCATAATGACTGTAATATTGTGGATCTGAATAATCATACCTCGGTCTGAAAGGAGACAAAAGAAATAATAATAATTTACACATTATTTCTGCTAGATGTTACTGATTTATCTTGTCCTACATTTACCCAGAGTTCAGGTGCCTTTGTAGTTTATCTAAAATCCCCTTTGCTTTAGCAATAATCTTATGGCTCAGTTATATAGCAGCAACTGCTGACTACAAGGTGCAACACAACCCAGGCTTCAAATGCTTCAACGGAGACAAATTATTTTAGGTTTGTTGTTAGAGTGCAAGAGTTACCTTAGTGCAAGACTGCAGTTTGTTTTGAAGTTTTATGAAAACATTATNACCGCCAGCGCTAACGCTGGTGGTAAAATGAAACTATAAAGAATACTTTTAGGGTTAATTTTAGAATAATATGCTAAATTAATCTGACTGACAATTGACCGAAAAAATAAAGTTGACGAGAATAAAGGAAATTTAATGGCATATGTAAATACCCCCTTGTTTCATTTTGTGTCGACTTGGTACACTTTCCTGATCACAATGTATAATACATTTTAACCATGCACCATGTGTTATGACAATGCAATATCACAAAATTATATCATACTGTACATGTGCATTGCACTGTTCATGATCACAATGCACAATACACAATATGGCAATGTGTTAAAACAATGCATGGCACCATGACTTTAATGCACAAAATTTTCAGTAACACTGCACAATGCAAAAAGACAAACACACAATACATTACAATTTCCAAAATGGCCAGCAAAAAGCAGCAAAAACTGCACCAGAACTCCACTACCTGTCATACTGTGGCCTCGGATCAGGTTTTCGCCTTGGCGGCAAAGCGTACGAGTTAGCACCGCCATTCCCGTTACCACCTACAGGACCCTGGTGCCCACTTTTCTGTAAGGGAAGGGTTAATTGTGTTAATGAAACAGAGGGTTAGGCATAACAAACACTGCCACCCTAGGCATTACACATCTGGCTGTGTTCAGAACTGGAAGTAACTTGGACTGCCTAAATGATGCATTCACAACAACTAAATAATCTGGAGATCAAATATGTCAACTTACTTTAATTAAAAGCTTTCTGTCTAATCCTCTAACAGACACTGAATAGGGGATTAGGAAACAAGCATTCAAGTGGGTCTGCCATATTTGATCCACGGACTGGTTTGTCTGCTGTTGTGAATGCAGCCAATGCCACCTGCAGGGCACAGTCTCACAAAATAAGGTAAAATAATGTGCAAAAATACTCATCAGCTTGGTAGTTTGATCATATAATAATAACTTATGATTACTGAATACTTTGAGTCCAAGTTAATTCCATTTTGAACACGAACATTAAGAACAAGATCACCCAATCACAATGATCACTGTCATGAAGTCCCGTCTGGTTCCTGTATACATGCACACAACCGTAACGTTAATGTTTTCTTTTGCTTTGCAAGTGAGATTTCAGCAAAGAAGTCGGGCTCCTCTGAATGACCAGATAGAACCCAACAGCCATTCCAGTTGTCCTATTTCACCAATTAATAATGACAAGTTGACATTGAGACTGAGAAATGGTTCAAGTGTCAATGTAAACTCATCAATTTGTACTGTTAACATGGAAAAGACAGCAAATGATCCCCCAATTAAATCAGAAATGTAACACATTCAAAAACATTTTACATTGACACCAAGATCAGTAAAGCTTGTTATAGAAAACAAGTTGTTATGCCCAATGAACAACAATACATGAAACACAGATCTGAATTGTCTTAAATATTATTAAACATTATCAAGCCTGTGAGAGTTCTGGAATCTGAAAGCGATACCACAGCCTTGGTATCAAATGCACACACTATGTTCAGACCCATGATCAACACACTTCAAAGTTTACTTACAAGTTTACATGAAGCAATATACACTCTTATGTTATGGAAACAAAATGCGACTAAATATGACAGAAGACAAATCTCTTAGACACAAAGAAAACTGTCCATGCTTGCACATTTTAATTTGTATTTAGGACTAACAGACACTTGCCCAACTTGTGTAGAAACAATACATCCTAGCTGCCAAATGCATTCATAATGACAAAATACATTTGAAATAGAATAACCATTTATCTTAATTAATATGTAACACGTAAAAATCATCAGGATGTAATACCTTTATGGCAATCGTATATTGAAACTATATATATTACAGGATTTCTTAACATCTGTTATAAGTTAAGATATTAGTATTCTGTGTCCACTGATAGAGCCGGAGACAATTCTGTTACGAAGAACTTACAAATCAAAATGTACAACTTATGTTTAATACCAGACAAAATGACTTCTTCATACATAAACAATATCATTTCTCACCGTCATAAGTTGTAACATCATGTCAGAGTAAAGATGTCCACTTGCTACATCATCAGTAGGAAACTAAGAGGGTAATGATAAGAAAGAGAATGATATAATATAGTTACTGGAAGAGCAATGACAGCACAAAAAAACCACACCCAACATTAGACAAAACAAGGAGAGGAGAGGAGAGAGGGGGGGATGGAAGGGACAGAGGATAAGCCTGCTCCAATTGGTCAACACACAACCCAAAAATATATATCACCAAAGAGATTTGTGTCACAAAACAACTGTTCTAAAACATTTTAGCAAATTACAAAACAACACCGCAGTTTTGACATGTATAATCTTTGGTTCGCTAAGAAACAGGTACGACTTTCTGGAAAAGTTCCTTCACTTCTTAGTTTCATATATACTCCGACAAAACCAACCCAGTTGTTCTGTGAACCAGAAGGAAGGGATGCAAAGCTTTTCATGAAATGGATTAAAGTAAAAATTCCTAATTAAATACCATTATAACCAGTTTACCCAAGAAGAGATATGCATTCACCATAATATATATAGTATTGATCTCATTAAAATGATCAGCCATATAAGCAAGGTCCTTAAATCTTCCTTTATCACCATTCAGTCTGCATCACCCTGGTGTCATCCCCATTTGTAACCACTCCCAACATGCTTTACTCTATCCCATAATATCAAAATGGTCATTTTCCCAGAATGACTTGCTATTTGAGTTGGCATCTGCCTTGCATTTCAGGCAAAAAACTTACTTTGAGACATAATATCTTACAGTGTCTGATATTATGAAGCGAGACATACTGAACAATGATCTTAAGGGGTGGAAGAGTCTGTATTCCTAAGTGAAAAGTCCAAAAATTGCATGCCTTAAATATGTTACGTAATGATTAAATATATACCACAATGATCCACCTACAAACATCCCAGCACAGACTGCAACATGTACAGTTTTCAGTTAACCTAAAAGTGCCATCTTTTATTTATTTATTTTTAATAATATAAATTAATAAATTTCTTTGGTAGCTGAAACAAATTGTTCTCTCTCCAAATTATTATATAATTTTGGTCCATCTTCTGCTGTACATGTTAAGCAATCAATAGTGCAGAATAACATATTTTTCTTATCTTATATCTTAAAAGGTAAAACAGGCAAACTACTGTATCAAAGTAAATTTCATAATTGACTGGAATTTATTGTTGAGCTAATAATTGGCACCAACATTACCTAAACTCAATGTTATTGTACCATCACAGCTCTGATATGCACAAAATCTTGAGGAATTTGCTGCCTTCTTAAACATTATTTTTCTTTCTTTTTTTTTTTACAAAGTAATTTACCTGCTTCAAAACAATACTTAACAAAGCTATAACATTTTGAAAGTAACATGCACAGGCAATTACACAAAACTTTAACTTCCATAGCAACCCCCTTACTATTCCCAAAGCCAATTTCCAACAAAATTTAGGCTACAAATTGGTCTAACTCATTTCATCAATGAAGCAGATTACATTCCATAGTCTCTGTAGACAAATTCCAAAAAGTCTCCATTAACTTCTGTGCTACAGGTTTCATTTCTCTTAAGGGTTCAACAGCCAAACTTTTCTTTCACTAAATATATTTTATTACAAATCTTGCAGAATAGTCTGATGAAACAAGAAGGACCAATCCCCAGTCTAACGCTTTCCTTGTTTAAACATCCCACAGACCAATTTGTCAACAAATCAACGTTTTTCCACAGTCATTTTCTGCATTTAAACAGCAGTATACAGCATGCTCAATCAATTCCATTTATTTATGATTGGGATTAGATAGAGATTTCTATTAGTAAAGCCCAAGAGGAACTGCTGGGCAGATTATTTCACCATAAATTCATACAAACCATGACATGCATCAGGACAATATTAATTCTACATTTCTTCTAAAAACACTTGAGTTGCAAAATTAATGCCATCTACACAAAAAGCAGTAATTTCTTCGACATTAAATACAAAATGGGAGTGAAAATAACATTATTATATGCAGCATGCAATACTCATTTCAAGCCCTTACATTAAATCTTCTACCACGACAAAGAAATAAATTTCAAAATCCTACAAAACTAAATGCAACAATTTTTTTTAGCAAATAAAGTTCCAATTTTTAAAAAACTTACCCTATATTCATCTTCAACTATCTGACGTTCGTAGGTTTCTTCCTGCTCCTCCATTGGATACTGGCCATGGCGTTCACGATGGCGCCGTTGGTGTTCCGATCGTAGCTGCTGAATTCTCTCTGCTCGTGTTGTGGGCAAGTTTGCTGGCATGCTCCGTTGTTGCCTCTCCATCCGAGACATCATGTCTTGCTCTTGTTGTGCCTTCTGGTTCTCCATCTGCCTCTGCTTTTCCTGGAGTTTGCGATATTGTTCTTGTATCCTAGAATAAGCAGACAATCACATAAATAAATAGATCATAAAGCATCATCAAAATATATTTTACTCTTAAGTATTCAAACACATTATGAAGCTACCATGGACATTAGACATACTATAACCACAACTCAGCATTTCAGGCATGTTCACAACAGAATCAACTTACACTGAAACAACCCTAAATGACATCATCAGATGACCTGGGTCCAGTTTCACAAAGTCTATATTAATTCTTTTCCACAAACTTCCTATACCAGTGCAGATGAAATAAATACAAGACAGTGAGACATAAAACCGTAAACTAACAGTGGCTTTTTGAATCCGTACAGCTTAATATATCTTTTGAGATCTTTTAGGATTTAAAGTAAAGGACATTTGTGTATCATGTTTGCCTGATGATGTCAATAAGTCTGTCTTATATCTAAGGTGATCTTGGTGTGAACATGACCAACACCTCACTATAACACCAATTCACCACAAAACACAACATGCACATGCATCAGACTTTACCACAAAGAACACACATGATTTGTAGTCTTTAATACAAACTGCAACACTTGTAATAAAAACCATATAACCCAATTTCTAGAGTCGATGTGGACTTAGTTCTTCATTTTCAAATTTTCCTACCCACCCACTGGTTGAGCTGGGTGTTTGATTGAAGCTTGCAGTTTGTTTTTTTCACAATCTATTATCTTTTCGTCTTCTAGGGAATCATGAAATTCTGGATGCAGATTTGTAATCTGTGCATACATGAATGGAAGTTAAAACATGAAGAAACTGACGTGCCCAGTGTCAGGACTTAAAAAGCTCGTGCGAAACATGCTGGAACTGGGTTTTGTTACAACTGTGGTAGTGTCACGGTTATCTGTTCTGTATACTGAGGCCTAATTCTACACAATTCCCCCTCCCCCCCCCCCCAAAAAAAAAAAAAAAAAAAAAAAATTCATTTACCTGTGGTCTTTGTTAACAATATAATTTTTTTAAAGTGCATGATGTATAATAATTTTTCATGCTACAGTAGCTGTAACTATTGTCTACTTTCAATTTTTCTTTCAACAACCAAAATCACACTCAACTAAATTATAAACTACAGTCAGCATCAGTCATTTTTCTTTTTTTCTTTTTCAAAATATCCACCACATCCCTCCACCTACCATGAGTCAAGAACCTTTTTGCCATGAGTCCTTTCAAAGCAAGCAGAAAGAAATATTGAAGAAAGATTGAGGTTTGTGAAAAAGTTAATCAATTGAATAAGAGTAAATAAGTTGAATAAGAGTTAGTAAATGCAGAGTATATTACAGATATCCAAAGATGGCAAAGCATTTATTTTGCAAGTAGTTCACCATGTCTTAGTCTTGAGTGAATTTGACATTTAAGCTACACACTTTGAATAGTACACTGCCATTCACAATCATCGTGTCAAGAGAGAAAAACTGCATGAAATTGTCAACTGTCTGCAACTCCTCTTGTCTGCCAAAAGTACATTTAACACATTGATAACGGAAAACAATAAATAGCATTATTTTCAGTAAGGACAAAAGATTAGTATTTATGCTTTTAGCTTCAAGTCTAAGCTGGATGCCATGCAGTCAACCTAATGTCAAGCCACCTGAAAATAAAAAATCAGAAAGGAAGAAATGAAGTGTCTGTTAATCTTTCCATACTACTGTTTTAGTGCATGTATGACTTAATTTCTTTTTTCAGCCCCCTCTGTGCAAAAATACCTTTCTTGTTCCTGTTGAGCGTCAATCCTTGCTTTATATCTTTCCATCTGTTCTTGTTTTTGTTTCTCCAGCTCTCTCTGGCGGTGCATCTCTGCAGACGACATCTTGGGCATTCGATCTTCCAGGGATTTTCTGTGCTTCCCAAACCTGAAATGAAAATATTTATTACAGTCAACGACGCTGTTTGTAATCTTGTTTATTTTTCATCACGGAAAGTAAATAATTATTTTATGCCCTCCCCTAACTTCTAAATTTATAAGGATTACAGCAGGAGTTTGCTAACATAATTATGCACAACAGCAATATCATACCTCGCAGTGCTAAAATTACCCAAAATACATCAAAATGGTAATCTGCTTAAAAATATTTCTCACTCAAGTTAGTTTAGTTTTTCATAATATTTTGAAAAATTCCAGAAACTCGGACAGTTTACCTAAACATATGCCCTAGCCCCTTAAACAGCCCTCCTTTTTTCTTCTTCCTGTTCACACTCATGGGGTCGCTGCTGTTACTGCTGAAAGAATCCCGTCCACCAGACTGGCGAATAGAGCCTCCTTCTGAACTTTCCTCCTCCACTGCAGCAAATAATGGCATACATAATAAATTTTGCAAAATACACATGATATCATGTTTCTTTGATTCTTGGGTTTTTTATTTTAAGTTGAATACCAGATAGTCATAGGGGTGCAAAAGTACATTTTTTTCACATTGTTATTTACTGACCACCTTTATAAAAATGATGCTACCTGAAGGGATAATTCAGTCCTAAACGACTTTAATGCCATTAACTTCATTGTTCTCATCACAAAATCCAACTTACGTGGTTCCATGGGAACTGTCTCTGCCACCACACCAACTTGACCTTCATATGACCTATCCACTGCATTGCGAAAACTCTCATTGCACCCGCGACTTCTGCTGACCCCTCCCGTCCCCTGGTTCCAGTAATTTCCATCCTCCTCCTTGACCACTTCCTCTACCATGGCCTGGAGACTCTCCAGAGAACTGGACTTCTTCATCCCCAAGGTAGGGCCAAAGTCCTGCTTGTTACCACCTACTGGATTAGAAAATAGGTCAAGGTAAAAGGTCATGGTATATCAAGGTTGAGGTTATCTCAAATCAGGCAAATTGAGGAAAAGATGTATATTTTTTTGTCTTAGTTATTTTAAGATATCAGATTTTTTATAAGATGATTTTGTTTACTTGGCTTACTTTGTGTTGAGTACTATGTTAGTTCTTACTACAAAACAATAAAATATAGAGGACCTGAGCCTAACTATGGAAGAAATAAATACAGAAAGTGCCCAAAGAATTGTACAGAATCTGAAAGAGGTAGGGAGTTTAGTCTTTTTCTAATATGGAAGGTATTTGAATATGGAAAATTCTTCACATACTGAAGATGAACATGGTCCAATTTCCAAGTTACATCAAGTAAAACAATGAATTCTGTCACTTCTGTCTCAAAATATTTGGGTTACTTAGCAAATAATCACTACAGAGCGCAAATAATTTCAAAGCTGTTGAAGGTATTTATGGTACGATGTGTATTCTTGATGTATGGCTTTGCTTCCTTTTTTTTTTTGTATTCTCACTGTGACCTATAAACTGACAGCATCACATTGCATCAGTTTTATTAATAATAAAATTAAAATCCTGCTGATAAAATTTTAAGCAAGTGAAGAATGGGTACCATTAAAAAGCATTTACTATAGCTATCTTTCTGTATGCTCCTTGGCAGAGAGCAAAAAAACTAGAACTTGTTCTGTGCTCTACAGCAGAGTTGTCCATACTGAGAAGCCTACAGCTGTCAAACTGTGTTAACCAAACTATTTAACTGTGTTAAACAAACAGACTAAATGCACCTGAATACAATGCTATTAAACTAAGAAGGACTGTGTATTATTTAGTTAAACATGCATCATTAGTTTTAGTGTATAGTATGTAGAATGAGGGCTGCTTTGTTTACAGCTTGGAGTTTGCTCTTGCCATACAGTTGACGCAGTCTACTTACACAACATGCTGCTAGTCAAACTTCCTTTCTTTCATATCAGCCCCACCCCTCCCCGCATACACTGTATTATTTCATCACTGCTTACAACATGCCTGTTAAAACTTGATGCATACTCATTCATTATAGCTATAATGCATGCTTCCTATATATAAATTGAGTTACTTGTGATTTAATTTCAGATCACAAGAAAGCACTTTTTGCAAGGCCAGATTTCTACACCTGTGTTCATACTGGGTTATCAACTTTTCACTGATGCCTTAGACAATTTCTAAATATAATATAGTTTATAAATTAAGTGTATTTTGCCCATTTCTATTTGACCTATTGAAAACTTTTTTTTTTGTGCTGAAGCACAATCTGCTAATGTAAAAGCTACCCCAAAATGCAAGGCTTTCAGCAAAGATTATCTGAACTAATCAGCCTGTATGAAAATGACACTATTATTACTTACAGTCATTGGGACATGTCCAGTAGGTGACAGTTTCTCCAAATGACACATGGAGAACAGACGCCATTTTGACGTCAACGAAGGTCAGTTGTGACAAGTGGCGATTGTGAATATCTGGTACTGACCAGTGGTCAATTATAACAATCAATGTCAGATTGGTCAGTTTGGGTCACCAGACAGGTGACTGACTGTATACTGGCTGGTCAATCACAAAATGTTTGAGTTTGACCAGTTGGACAAGGGTAGTATACGGACCCCTCAGCATAACCTGCCTGCCCTAAGCATCTCTATATTTGGTGAATAACCAAATCTGCTCCTTTAATGCAGTTTGTCTGACAGGTGTTATGCTTCAATTACGACTGCCTATTCCTCCAGAAAAGATGAAATGCATGATCCCTCTGGTAATTAAATTTTCCATACTGGAGCACTGACTACATCTTTCACACACAGTGTCTGTTTGCACTGAACAGAACAAACAGCTCTAGGTTCTCCCATAATTGACACAGATGATTCCTGGAAGACGCATAAAATAAATGGTCCCCTGAGCTGGAATAATCTCTACAAAGAGGAACTGGCTTAACACCAAAAGTGTGTGCACCACAAGTTCTTTTCTCCCCTCTAAGAATACCTCACTTTCCATAAACCAGTCAGCACGAGCAATTCAAAGTGCCAAGATTTATCTTAATGCCTAATTAGCCCCACAAGTTCCCTCCCTTTGCTGTCACTATTTGTTCTACTGTGATGTCTTTGAAATTGATTGTTGGGGAAAAAGTCAACAAACGTAGCCTTCTGGCCTCTCCTTGCCAAGCCGTCTTATTAAACCTAGCCGGGTGTGTGTGTACAAGGCAATGTCAACTCTGCCTGTGACATCACAATACAAAGCAATTCAATACAATGTCAACTTTCACTGTTCATGTGCTGTGTGTTATTCTCAATAGTGCTATGTTGCTTTTTCATGCCCTGAACCATTACGAGGCTAGCACCTCACTCTAATGTTCTTTACACACAACAGAGAGGCCATGGGGGTCAAGCAGCAAATTAACATTGACCCATAATTGGTTGAAAGTCAACTTATTGTGTCCGGGGGAGGGAGGCTTGTCACAGAACGATGTCACGCATAATTCAACTAATTTACATCACATTAGGCCTCTTTTGTATTTTTTCCATATGATTGGGCCAAGGAGTGAATAAGTACCTTCTTTTCAAGTTTATAAGACTAAGGTTTCTTTAGCAAAACTTATACAGTGTTTCAGGAGAGAGAGAGAGAGAGAGAGAGAGAGAGAGAGAGAGAGAGAGAGAGAGAGAGAGAGAGAGAGAGAGACTAATACATCATAATGCATGGTGTTTGTGCAGCTATAATAATATAGTATTCATGACAGTGATCATTAAGACAGCTTCATTAGAATAAATGGTCTATTAAGTGAGAGTTTTCTATCTTATCATCAGTGAAAATGCATATATTGCAAAGGCTTCAACAGACCATGTTATTTAATTCATACAAGTGAATATAAAAATAAAGAAAAAATTGAAAAACAACTTGATTTGATTTGTAATACAAAACTCTACTTTTAAGTTTGTAGATATTTTATGAATCTACTTACAAGTACAGTTTTTAAAAATCCATTAAAAAATTCTCAAATAAAACAATTTCAACAGACTGTCTCTGTGGGAAGAAAAGTACAGAATCTATGAAACCACATGGGTCCTGTTAAAACCTTCAGTTAGTATCTATAATGCACTAGGTTAAAGAAAGCATATATATATATATATACCATCCCCGGTGAATCGTATCCGTTCATGCAGTGAGAGATTAGAATGACCTAGCAGGGACTCGGCAGAACCCGCACGAACGATTCGCGCACCGTTGATCTGGTTATCCTCCTCATCATCATCCCCATAGTCATCCTCATCCTCGTTATTGCCACCATCTGCAATTATACGAGATTAAAACGTTGGTTAATTGTTAAGTGGCAGTTAATCAGCAAGCAGTGCACTTATACTTTGTATCCTTGTGGGTTGATACAGTGTGTCACTGTATACAGATACAATGTATCATTGTATGAACTGACACAATGTATCATTATGCTAATACAATGTTATAATTTTGTGCTGATACAATGTATCATTGCATGTACTCATACAATGCATCATACATCCCTGTTGTCCCAATGACAATGGGAGAATTTTTTTGGCTCTGTGGATGCACTGAAGAGCCTCAAGTTTGAATGCAATCAGACAGATTTTGTTGTGTTAATTTGAAAACTGAAAATCAAACAGAAGCATGAAATGGAAGTTCATGACTGGTTGTCACTGATCTAGATGAGAAATATTAAGTCAAGTTTTTCAAAAACAACTTTTCCCCACTTTAAGAAGAAAACAGAAATGTAAAATAACCTCCTTATTTTGGAATTAAAGTGGTTATTTTTGAAGTAACTGAAGAACCAGAGAAGTTGTTTTTTTCTGCATGCAGGATCTGCCCTCAAATATTGAATGAACTTGACAGAATTAAATTGTTGAAAGATGACAGATTCAGTGGCACATGGAAGCAATTTAGAAATGTTATCATTTAAAGCAATGTTGCATGTCACAATGATGCCCCTAATCCTAAGCAAACCAAATTTGTTACAGAAAAATGAAGTCCAAATTGGATATCATTGATCTGCTGCTTATTGAAAGACCCAAGTGGCCAAGCAAAGCCCTATTATGAAACAGGTAAATTCTCAAAAAGTTTAGGAGATTACCAGTGAAGCTGAAATAAGTGAAATTAATAAGACACCGCAAGGATGCCCTTGTTGGTTAATACTTGATAAAATAGAACACAATGCCCTGAAAATGTTGAATAAAACATTGGTGGTTAATAGTTCCCCATGTCATACAATTATACAATGCATGCAACATATTAGTTGCGCTCCCTTTTCATCCACCATTTTGTGCCAGTGGCGCCACCTAGTTTACCTGCATACTGGAAAGAGGCTGGACGCTTGTGTTTTGTTGGCAAAGGGAGAGTTTGACTCCCACTCATTCCTAGATTGAAACAGGAGAAAATGGGTTCCAAAGATAGAAAATAACAGATAGAGACAGGCTGAAACATATAATTAAATGTATAGATCTACGGATTAGCAGAACTGATACAGTTTCATCTTGACATTTTTTTATATGCCTTTCAGATATTCTACATCTATATGGTCCACTATTCACCCACCTCGTATTTCTCTTGCCATTTTCGCCTTCTGGTAAATCTCACTTTTGGTTGGATCCAGATGCCCCTTTCTCTTTTCAGACATACTCTGCCTTCCAAAACCTTCCCGCCTAAATGGATCATGGCCTTCATCTGGCATAGGACTCCTGCAAAAACAAACATGATATTATATTTGTTGACCTGAGACATCTTACCAGGAAGGTTCTGTTTGCTGCTTTGTCAACTCATCTCCAATTCTGATGGAAATTTCATGTGAGTTAAAAATAGGTTTACTTATTAAATTAAAAACTGTTCAAATCTTAGTGGTTTATCTATTCATTTATGAATCATTTAATCAATAATAAGGAGAAATTAACTGTTTTGGCTAAGGTGTTCTTCTTCTATTTTCTATATTTTGGCCAAGTCTTTTTTTTTCTTAAAAGCAATGACAAAGATGAATATTATGATAGTGAATAACCAACATAATCTGCTTGAAAACGTGTGTCCTTGGCAAAATTTACAAAAAAAAAAAAAAAAAAAAAAAAAAAAAAAAAAAAAAAAAAACTTTTCCAACTCACATATCCTCTTCTTCATCCTTGTTCTGGTGGTCTTGCCACTGACTGAGCCACTCAGGGGGGACTGGAGCCCCCTCTGTGGAGGCTCCCTGGCCCTGGGGCTGGTGAGAGGCAGCTATGGCATTGGCATTGAAACCTATTGTAGAGTGGGGCCTCTCCTTGGAGGTACTGGGTTTCTGAAGATGGGACAATAGGGAAATTAAGAATTTTTTTAAAGAAAACACAACAAGAGTATAATGTTTGGTGCCACGAATCAATGAGTCATTGTATGAAGCTAATATATTTTTATACAGAATGTGAATGCAAATTAATACAAATCAGGAAATGTGAAAGCTAGCCCCTTAGAAAACAAAAATCATTTTGACAAAATATATCTTTGTCTCTTTGAATAAATTAAAACACAAAAGATAAAGCACAATGAAAGTTAGATGTGACTAATCCTTGGTATAAAATGAATTAAATAATAGGTATTGCTGATAAAAACACCTTGAAAATCTCAAAACCTATATAAAACCAAGCAAATGATTTGTTAATAGATCCATGGTTGGAAAAGTAACAAGATGCAATGACAAAGAAAACAAATAATGAAAAGCATATAGTATTCCATCTAAAACAAAAGTAGTGCTGAAATGCAACAAAAGGAAAATTGTTATCATCAGTGCAGTTTATAAAACAGCAAAGCCTTTGAAGTATACAAATCTGGGATAAGCAAACTTGCTAAATAAGTCAAATGGAATATGAAACAAAAAAGTCAAGATAACAAAATGTCTTGCAACTTGGACATGCGACATTAACTGAATTTGTTAAAAATGGGAATAACACAGAAGGCATGACCTTTAGATAAAAAAAAAATGCAGAAAATTTGCCACAAACTATGAAGTTTGCAGCAAACAATCTAAAGCAAACTTTGTTGCTGCAAATTTGCAAGAGTATCTTATTAATTCACCAGATTAGTAAAGATATGAAAAGGATTTAAATTTTCAACGGCCCTCCTCGTTTCCTTCTTGCACATTTACAAGAGAGTTTGCAGCAAGCCTGAAATTTTGTTAACTGTACAATTATCAGTGGATTTTAGGTGCCTCTGAACTCTAATATGAGTGTAAGCAACCCTAAACTATATAGCATGCTTATTCGCCTTAAATCATTTGATGATGTAATCGATTTTGGACCATGATGCAATGAATAATATTTGATTTACTAAACTACAGAGCATTTCAATTATAACAATATTAGTAAAATATGCATTTAGAATGGAAATAAAACATCAGCAGCTACAAAAATCTACTGTGGAAGACTCAAACCAAAGAATAAATGGCCTTAAAGGAAAATGTCATTTTTAAAGTGAACATAAGGCATTTTGAATGAGAGCAAAATGTAACCATTCACCTACAAACCCAAGAACAAATTGTATCTTGCATCTTCATTTTTACATGCAACAGGAAATTCCTAACACCAAATCATCTAAAAGTTTCAACAAGGCCCTTAAGCAATTAACAGAAGCCACCATCGGACCTATGATCTAGACAACATGCAACTTGCTACCTCCCATTCAAATGCTTTGTTATTTTACCATTCTGGCTTGCTCATATTGCTTTCGAAAACTGCCCCTCTGCGGCTGCGGGTAATTAAGGAAATCTATAGAGGAATGCGGTCTGGCAGGGGAGGGCATCGCCCGCGGACGCAGCTGAAATTCAAGAAGCGCTGTAAACAAAGCCCAGAACCTAGCGCCACCTAGGGCCAGCACGCACGTGACTAAAGTAATGCTGCCAACTTGTGGCTGTAGCTAGCAAACATAGAATAAAAAAACATGGTATGTCCCAGCATATCGTTTCCATCAAGGAAAATGAGGTTAGATTTAGGATTAAATATAACATGTTGAACTGAACTCCTCATTTTCTTTTATTCTTTTCTGGACACTTTTTGTAGAACCTCCTCCTCCTCTGTCTTATTAATTAAAATCACAAACCCATACATAAATTACTAGACAAATAAACAGTCAGTATAAATGGCACACAAGAAGTAAAATCACTACGTGAAAGGAGTACTGAAGTATTGTAAAGAAACAAGATGTATTAAACAATAATGAAGAACTGGAGAAATGCTGATGATAAACATCTAGTACTACTTTATTGCTTTCTAGTAAGATATGGTGAAGTTATTCATCACAGAGTCTTGAAAACACAGTCAATTCAATAAAAATCCTACCTTAACTTGTGTCAGCTGATCATCATCAATCATGATCACTTCTCCGGAAGATCCTGTCAATGTGATCGAATTATTCAGCTGATGTTGCAAGGAATTTGATTGGTTGGGAGGGGAATGATTATGTTCACCTGTGGAAGTCCGATTTTCATTTAAATGCTCACTGGGCGCCATGCCATACGGAATCTGGTTTCTGAGACCAGCGCCACCTGTTATTCTGTCAAGTACAGGATTACGAATTTTCTGTATGTCAATGGCCTTGTCCAAGTTATTTTCTTTAAATTCTGAAGGTTCGTCTCCTCGAACCTCTCCAGTATCTTTTAAATCCTCTCTTTTCAATGGCTGAGAGGAAAAGTCTTCCATTGCTTCTGGGCCATTGAAGAAAACCTCGCTGGTGTTTGACTTTTCTCGTTCATGGAGAATTCGGTGATCACCTCCGGAAGTATTTGGAGTTGATGTTCCACTGGCAAGTGGCGCCCCGATACGGCGTGCAATCACCAGGTTTATAATCCCTGGCACAGGGTCCGTTTTTTGCATGGCCCGCCTCAAAGAGTCCATGGCCTCCGTGTTCGTCTTTCCAATTAAGTTTTCTCCATTAACTTTGACCAGCTGGTCATTAATTTTCAATCTTCCATCCTAGAAACATATTCAAATCAGTGATTAATCTCTTAACATTGCAGATTTGAAATATTCAATCAGCATATATGGCTACAATGCAAATTAAAAGATGTACATTTGAAATGTTTTACCTGTAGAGATTACTATCAGGGAGAAAGATGCAACCCAATACACCACACCTTTATTTCAAGAAGTTACAAGCCTTTCAAAATACACAAACAAATTTTGTACTATTCATTTTTGTAAATTAATTTTATGCGGGATTAACTGTTAAGATCCAGGCTAACAGTCTTACATGTCAATTCTGACAGCAAAAGCCACTTCTTTCTGCGCTTTCATTAACACCTATGTCTTTCAGCGAAATATCTTCAAACAATGCTAACTGCCATCTTCTCTGGGATTGTCTTCACTTCCAAGATGGAAGATCATCATAATCTAACCCGAAACCAATCTGACAGCCATTTTCCACTCACCTTGGAAGCAGCACCGCCGTGAATAACAGCCTTGATGAAAATCCCCAGGTCTCTGGTGTTCCCTTGGTCATCCGTGGACGTCTTTCCTTTCACGCTAACCCCTAGCCCAGCCGACCCTGTCTCATTCAATGGAATTTCAAAGGACAGAATCTCTTTGTTACCCTTGGCCGGGATCTCCTCCTCTGCAGCTTTTTCTGCTGGCTGTAAAGCATTCGTAGAGTCTGATTCCTGCAATTTGCATAAGGTCACAAGGTGCAAAGGTCAGAGGTTACAGGCAGCCACACAGTTAAAAGTACGGTTCACCAATGAGGTTTGAGAATACATTGTGCAACCAATCACAGGAAGGATCGAATGTAGATATTTGTCTAAATTTGTAAAAAAATTTTTCACTTTCTTTAGTTTTCTTTACAAATTAGGAAAAAAGAATGACTGGTTGCACATTATGGGAATAAAACACAAAGAGAAAGAGAGATATTCTACTAAATGAACATGCATGGTACATCTAAATATACAAGTCAGCTAATCTATAGGTATCTTTACAACACAGATTCACTGTAATGCTCTCTATAGTTATCTTTTACCCACAGAAGAAAAATGTAATGATATAGGACAGATAATGAATTAGATCCACATATTCTACAGTACTAATTTCCAAATTACAGGTACAAAAACAGCAATTCCATACATCAAACCTGTAAGTTCAATCAAACACTGTAAAACACAAGCCATTAAGTTACAACAGCAAAAAGCCCACGAAGAAATAAAGATCGGTATGCAGCAGAAACAGCATATAGCAGGTGTTTAAGAGCCCAAAGCTTTACCCACACTGACAACATCAAAAATTTCAATAACAGTGAGGTAACCTGGAATATCCTCAATGGCATAGTCTCCTCAGTAATATTTCAGATCAAAAATAAATCATCTGCCATCAGTGGATGACTATGTTGTTTCATGTATGGGATTTAAAAATGCCTGGATACAATGTTAGTCTTCAAAGAACCTGATTGTCTAAATGTGTCAGTTAATCAGTTTTAAAGCATGTTTTCAGTCAGCTTGCATCCATCAATCCTCTAAAAACCCATCAGTATCAGCCATCTGATTGTCATTAGTTAACTAAGGTCTTTTTTATGTTGATTTATAATCAATGCAGTCTGTATCAGTTCACTTTGAGAGGTCTGGTTATTATGTAAAAGGCTCACCTGAATCCAGTCTCAAAAATTGGCACAGCCAAATAATTAACTTAACAGTAGAGAATAAACTTTGTGAGAACTGTGAAAGACAGTAAAAACCCCCTGTGGAGTATATATATATAATTTCAGGCTTAGACCTCTCAAAGTGAACGGATAATTTATTACTAATATGAAATACTTAGCAGTATTCAGACAGTGTAACGAGACAGGTTGGAAACAGGATCGATGTTTGTTCTAACGAAAACATGACTTTAGTATCACAGACACTTGCTGGATGAATGTAAAACCTGCCAGACTGCAAGGTGCAATATAAACACTCTCACTACAGTTTATCTCAACACTTCAACCTGCAAGTGCATCTCATTTTTTTTACCTTCAATTTAGCATGCTTCAAATGCAAGAAAACACTGATTTAATTTGGTAACTATTGACAATTATGATAACAATTTATCATGAACAAACAAACAAACAAAAAAATCCATTTTCATATGTGGCCAATAATTTCCTTTTTTTCTATAAAACAGTGCTAATTTTTTTTATATGTGAGTGAAACAATGATTTTAATCAAAATGAAAACAAAAAAACCATAGCTTGGTGCATTATGAAAGATTTCCACTGACATGTGAATTAATTATGTGATACCAGATTTTCCAGGGCATATGAAACGCAAGTTATGCATCAAAACACTAAGTGCAGACTGTTGAAGAAATGGAAAGAAATTTTGAACTGGGTGTCAGATATGTGAAGTCCAAAAAGCAGAGAAATGTGAAAATAGAATAAAAACTAATACATGGGGAGAACTTTAAGGCAAAATGTGAGAAACAGTAAGCTGAACTGTGCCAAACAAAATTTCCCAGAGAGTCAAAATAATATCTTATCTCCTCAATTTCTGTCTTGGGAAAAAAAGTAATTTGATTAGCTTACCAGTTGTAGTAAGAGAAACTGTCGGCTGAAATGTGGAAAAAAAAAAAAAAATTCAAAGAGTAAAATTCTTACGAGTCCTTTCTGATCAACCACCTGCCAGTGTTTCTGGTCTTACCAGTTGTCTGGGGACAGCAAACTGTTCCTCTTCCTCCTGCCTGGACACCACCAGGTTGACCACACTGCCCAGCTTAGTGTTCCGGAGAATGGACACCGCCTCGGCCTGAGTCTTCCCTGTCATCTCTATACCATTGACCTGATATCAGAAATTATTAATAGCTAGAATGTAGTCTTTGATGCTTAATAACTATATAGTCAACTGGCAAGAGTTCACAATGCATGTGTTGTGTTATAATCAAAATCATTTCATTACTGGAATTTCATTAAAATTTCATTAATTTGTGTTTTAAATTTGTTTCAAGCTTCTACCACCACAACGATGCCAGCTTCAGGGTTGTTAAAGGAGGGCAGAAAGGATGCCGTCCAGTGTAAAGGGGGTTTAAGCAACATACCTCCAACAATCTATCTCCAGGCTTGAGTCGGCCATCTTGTATTGCAGCACCCTTTGGCAAGATATTTTTGATATAAATGGGACAGTTTCCTCCTGCTGGGTTGTCCCGGGTAGTAATACTGAATCCCAGACCCTGTGGACCTGAAATAGCCATAAACATAGTTTGATATAAATGGGACAGTTTCCTCCTGCAGGGTTGTCCCGGGTAGTAATACTGAATCCCAGACCCTGTGGACCTGAAATAGCCATAAATATAGTTTGATCTCATCCATATATCATGAAGTTGGTAAGCAACAAAAGTAACCTCTTCCAAAAGAACAGTAATCAGAAGTGGATACAGAGAAAGGGGGGGGGGGGGGGGGGAAGGAAAAGAGTGCCCACTACCTCCATAACATTCATATTTTCTGATGTTCATTTCCGTTTACAAACCCTCAACAAATCAATATAATATTTCTGACCAATTTGTAAACAGAATCATTAAAAACATTTGGCATTACTGTTTATAGACACTTAGCAAGTCAATGATAAATTTTTCAATATTTTGGTCAACCTAATATAAGAAAAAAAATTACAGGTAAATGCAAATACCTTTTGTAAGTTGTATGTGCACTTTCTTCCCTATCTTTCTTGTGTTAGTTGGTCCCGTTAAAATGTTCCGCTCAACTGGCACTACTGAAACCCCAGGTGCAGGCGCTGTCAAATGCGTAGAGGGTGACCTCTGTGGGACGGCAGGTGGGGTTTTCTTGTTAGGCGACGTAATGTCCCCTTCTTCCTCCCCTCCACCCTTCTGGTGTTCAATGTTCATCGGTACATCCATGTATTTTGTGTTATTTGTCTCTGACATATTGTTACCATTAATGAGTTTATCTCCAATGGCTTTTTCTCTTTCTGCTATTGGAACATTGTTTTCTTTCAGAACCTCATCTTGCTTTCGCCGCCATGATGGCTTGGGCATTGTGGGAGGTGGTTGCTTGGGCAATGGTGGAGACTCTGCTCGAATGATTTGAAGTTTAATATCGGGAGTATTCAATGCTTGGCGGAAGATTTCCTGAGCGCTGAAAACAGAAAAGTTGTCATTGGTTGACATACAGAATAATGTTCAAAAACATGTCAGTGAAAGAAATACATTTTCAGGAGGTTGATCTGATGATAGCATGTCATAAATATCTCTGGTATCAAATAGCTCATAATCTTATGTAAAACAAGTAAAAGCTTGTGACTTAGCAATTATATATTTTCTAATATGTTCTAAATATTATTCATGCACACAAAAATTACTGTTTTTGGATTTGCATACAGACTTAAAGCAATAATAACTCTTCCTTTGAGATTCAAAAATCCGCATGAAATACATTGTAAACAACGCATGGAAATATATTCTATTGTATTTTACCACTAAAACGGCCGTTATTGTAGGAAAACTAAAATCTGTGCTTGTCAATAGGGCTTTCGATCCCTTTTTTCCGGTCGACAAGTGCATTCGTTGCTAATGACGTAATGGTGTCACGCGGATTCTCGCGTTCATTCGAGACCAAAATAACATGGCGGGAAACCCTCAGACGTAAGTTGCGAGTTTTTGTACAGTGCGTCGGATAACGAAAAGCCCAGAATGGCACACATTGTGGATATAAATGCATTTTTAACAAAAAGACGAATATATCTCATGAATCTTATATAGTGTTGTTGTTGTCTGCTTTTCCCGAGGTTTTAAGTAGGTCACCAGTGACTTTGCAATGTCAGAGAGAGCTCCGTCAGTTAAAATCTCTTAAGAGATTTTAACAAAAAACCGTACGTTTAGGAAAAAAACCCTGGATTAACTTTGAATGCAGGAATGGGGTCGTTGGCCATTGGTAAGTACGGGAAAATTGCCGTTTTTTCCAGGAAAATCCAATTTTTGGCCAAAACGAAGAGTTATTATGACTTTAAATATTTTCAATGGTAAAGACTGCTCTGCATAAAAAATGTCAATTGCATGTATTGTTATCTGAAAAATGGCTTTCAGGGCTAAAAACAATGAAAATGATTTGTGAACAACCTGAATTTATATCAAATTTAAAACATCATGACAAAGACAGTTCCCAAATAGTATTAGAAATCACCAACACATAAAAACAACAAAAATATCAATATTAACTTACAACAAACACTATAATAATAACGAACATAAACCGAAACCAAACTTACTGTGAAAAGTTAACATCAATTAAGCGGTTTCCATTAATCTCAATAATTTTATCCTGAACACGAAGGCGGCCATCTTTGTGGATCCTGCCTCCAGGCTCTATACCTTGAATTAGCAGCCCCATATCCCTAAAAACACAGGGTTAGTCGAAAATAAGAACAACAATTTTCCTGAAACACGTAACTAACCAAAGCTATTACACCAACACGCAAAGAAACAACATGAAAATAAAAATTGCTTAATGTCACATTTGAATATTAAGGCATCAGAAATCCTCAGTCCAAATTTACAGAGAATTATAACCAAGGACTTAAATTCTGATCCTGTCCCATGTTTCTCCATATGAATCATTGGTCGCAAAATATAAATCCAATTATAAGTCTTAGTCTGTTTAGAAAATGACAAACCTCACTGCTACGTAATTAAGACCTAAAAGCATGTGTCAGGTAAAATTTTACAAAAAGTTGTGTTAACTTTTCTTTGATAGATGAAAATTTTTAGAAAAACAAAGCATATTATTCACTGCCAATGGCTTGCTGATGCCTCAAATATCTTTATCATTCCTTCTTTTCTCTTTTCTTTCTTGCCATACTAACCACATCCATGGTATGGTTACAACACTAAATCTACAAATTACAACACTCATGTATAATCTAGACAATCATAGAAGTTCTCTACTTAGTCTAAGAGACACATTCTAAACATAATGAAGGAAAATATGAGTTTTCAACAGTAGCACTATATCTATACAACATGATACATAAATTATATAATCTAAACAGTGAATAAATAGTTCTACGCTAGCAGATGCACACAATGGATACCTAAACATAGAATGACACCTTACATTTGAAGGACCCAAACAAATGACATATTTCAATTTTGGAAGTTATGCTGGATGCCATATTGTGATTCAGTTGGTGGAACACGTTATTTGATTTGCAACTAAGAGCTTCTTCAAAATTGCTGAAAACCCCACACTTAATGTTCTGCAAAATAAGTGTAAAAAAATACAGAAAAATAAAGAAAATTTGCTACCTTCCATAGTCATCATAGTCTGGGACAACATGAATACCAAGTGGTCCACCTTCATTTTTCAGCACAATCATCTCTTCTCTTCTTTCACTAATAATAATAATAATAATAATAATAATAATAATAATAAAATAATAATAATAGTAATAAACAACAATTAAAAAAATACAGACATGTCATATTTAGTGTAAGATGATGAGTATCTGCTGCAATATGTACTTTTTCTTACTTTTAAATTTTATTGTTCCCATGTTTATTCACTAGTAAAAATCAGTACTATAACAATTATACAATCATTATGTATATTTTCAAGATGCTGAAATCAATATACCACACTGGCATACTTTCAAGTAAGAAAGTCTGCGTAAAAAGAAAAAATATCCTAAACATAACCCTTATATCGTTTCAACAGAAAAAAAAATATCTGAGGGGAAAATGGTAACAACAGTATAAAACACTCAATAAACCAATGATCAAACCAATGTCATCGCCAGATTCTTTTGTTTTTGTCTTTCAGCGAAACAATGATATGTACACCAAAAAGATTTTGCCAGCTTCAGACAACTTCTAACAAAACAAATCATTTGGACTGGGCAACAACTCTGCAGTCATCAAAAGATCAGATATGAGAATAATATACACAATGCCCCCTAACTTTGCCAAAGAAACGCAAACTCAACCTTCAAACAGAATCACAAAATAAAACAATTTGCAGACACAGCACACTCCAAAGTCCAGAGAACAGCCTTACACTGGGTTCCCAAATTTCTTTCCAACCAAACTACATAATTTTTGGTGAGGCTGTGTGTCATACTGATGCTGTTGTTGTTGTGGTGTCAGTCTATGCAACTTCCGATGTTGATCTTGCCCATTTATGGCAGCTGTCAATCTAACAACCTCTATACTCTTCAACTCATTGTTGTTTTTCTTTGAATCTGCAGATGGTGGGGGTTGCTTGCTGGAATTTTTTTTTCACATAAACACCCTTCAAGTTACCTTCACTTTAAGACTTGTTTGCTCAGTTAAGTGGAATTAATCATGTACAAAATCTCCCTACATGAGGCACATAGTTTGTTGAAAGTCCATTAATTTTTTCCTGGCAATCTTTAAGTACACTATGATTGAAAGCAGATCATTATTTTCCAACAATATACTATATTCTGCAACCTCAATATATTTTTAACTTGCCCTTTTGTTTGTTGATATATTTAATGCAAACATCCCCTATATTATGACTAGCTAAGTAACAAGCTATTGAAGTCCAAAGGTAATGTTGTCATTGATTTTTTATCTGACCTTAAAAACTTCCCGACATTTAAGAATCTAATTTCTTGATACCCACCCATTGTCTGTGTCACCACTAGTATCATGGGGGTTACTGCTGTCTGAGTGTCCATCTGAGTGTTCTTCATCTTGGCCCACATCTATTCCCCTTGACACTGACTTTGGCTCATCTTGATGACCCACTCCACTGCCACCTAGTGGTTCTTTCCTGCCATCTGGGGCCTGAATGCAAGAACAAGATATTTTTGTGTCCTTTTTCACAAACACACACACCCACAGAATCACTTATTTCTCAGGTTGGACATACTATAAGGTAGGAAATAAACTTTTTTTCAATCATGAACAAAGGTGTGTTAATAATACTATATTTATGTTAGATAAGAACACTTCAGAACATGTCTAAAAACATATAAATATAATATATAGTTTTTATAAAGCTTAACAAAAATACAGGAATTTCTTTACAATAATACACACAAAACCAAAAAGGAGTAACAGGAAATCATGCACTACTACAGTACAAGGTCAGAACTGGAAAATGGACCCAGTTTATGAGAAAAACCATTTTCAAATTCCTTTTTTTTTCCTCTGACTGGGTAACTGTTAATGGCATCTATTCTTTTTTAAACAGACCTTTTTCTGGTATTGCTCTTCTGTTTTTTCTTGCGCCTCCATCCATTTAAAGATGGCAGGGTGTCCGCCACCGAGTGACTGTCTTCCAGAGTCGCGAGCAAAGCGTGTAAATGCACTTTTTTCCTGCCCGTTACCTCCGATACGTTTGGGAAGATTTTCGTCATCGGAGCGATCTGCCTCCTGGGTTAGAGAAAGGCAGAAGAGACTAGCTAAGCTACAGCTTCACTCTACATGCGGTAAATAAATTTATTATTTATTTGCAGGGATGGTTTGGGCATTTTCTAAACATGCAGTGTTTTTTTTATTTCTTGCATTCATCCACATTACNATACAGACATGTCATATTTAGTGTAAGATGATGAGTATCTGCTGCAATATGTACTTTTTCTTACTTTTAAATTTTATTGTTCCCATATTTATTCACTGGAAAAAATCAGTACTATAACAAATACAATTATTATGTATATTTTCAAGATGCTGAAATCAATATACCACACTGGCATACCTTCAAGTAAGAAAGTCTGCGTAAAAAGAAAAAAATATCCCAAACATAATCCTTATATCGTTTCAACAGAAAAAAAATATCTGAGGGGAAAATGGTAACAACAGTTTAAAACACTCAATAAACCAATGATCAAACCAATGTCATCGCCAGATTCTTTTGTTTTTGTCTTTCAGCGAAACAATGATATGTACACCAAAAAGATTTTGCCAGCTTCAGACAACTTCTAACAAAACAAATCATTTGGACTGGGCAACAACTCTGCAGTCATCAAAAGATCAGATATGAGAATAATGTACACAATGCCACCTAACTTTGCCAAAGAAACGCAAACTCAACCTTCAAACAGAATCATAAAATAAAACAATTTGCAGACACAGCACACTCCAAAGTCCAGAGAACAGCCTTACACTGGGTTCCCAAATTTCTTTCCAACCAAACTACATAATTTTTGGTGAGGCTGTGTGTCATACTGATGCTGTTGTTGTTGTGGTGTCAGTCTATGCAACTTCCGATGTTGATCTTGCCCATTTATGGCAGCTGTCAATCTAACAACCTCTATACTCTTCAACTCGTTGTTGCTTTTCTTTGAATCTGCAGATGGCGGGGGTTGCTTGCTGGAATTTTTTTTCACATAAACAGCCTTCAAGTTACCTTCACTTTAAGACTTGTGTGCTCAGTTAAGTGGAATTAATCATGTACAAAATCTCCCTACAAGAGGCACATAGTTTGTTGAAAGTCCATTAATTTTTTCCTGGCAATCTTTAAGTACACTATGATTGAAAGCAGATCATTATTTTCCAACAATATACTATATTCTGCAACCTCAATATATTTTTAACTTGTCCTTTTGTTTGTTGATATATTTAATGCAAACATCCCCTATATTATGACTAGCTAAGTGACAAGCTATTGAAGTCCAAAGGTAATGTTGTCATTGATTTTTTATCTGACCTTAAAAACTTCCCGACATCTAAGAATCTAATTTCTTGATACCCACCCATTGTCTGTGTCACCACTAGTATCATGGGGGTTACTGCTGTCTGAATGTCCATCTGAGTGGTCATCATCTTGGCCCACATCTATTCCCCTGGACATTGACTTTGGCTCATCTTGATGACCCACTCCACTGCCACCTAGCGGTTCTTTCCTGCCATCTGGGGCCTGAATGCAAGAACAAGATATTTCTGTGTCCTTTTTCACAAACACACACAAACACACACACCTACAGAATCACTTATTTCTCAGGTTGGAATACTATAAGGTAGGAAATAAACTTTTTTTTCATTCATGAACAAAGGTGTGTTAATAATACTACATTAATGTTAGATAAGAACACTTCAGAACATGTCTAAAAACATAAATATAACATACAGTTCTTATAAAGCTTAACAAAAATACAGGAATTTCTTTATAATAATACACACAAAATCAAAAATGAGTAACAGGAAATCATGCACTACTACAAGGTCAAAACTGGAAAATGGATCCAGTTTATGAGAAATACCATGTTCAACTTCATTTTTCCTCCGACTGAGTAACTGTTAATGGTGTCTATTTTTTTTTTTAACACACCTTTTTCTGGTATTGCTCTTCTGTTTTTTCTTGCGCCTCCATCCATTTAAAGATGGCAGGGTGTCCCCCACCGAGTGACTGTCTTCCAGAGTCGCGAGCAAAGCGTGTAAATGCACTTTTTTCCTGCCCGTTACCTCCGATACGTTTGGGAAGATTTTCGTCATCAGAGCGATCTGCCTCCTGGGTTAGAGAAAGGCAGAAGAGACTAGCTAAGCTACAGCTTCACTCTACATGCGGTAAATAAATGAATTAATAATTTGCAGGGATGGTTTGGGCATTTCCTAAACATGCAGTGTTTCTTATTTCTTGCATTCATCGACTTCACTAAGCTGAGGTTATCTCTCAACATGCTTGTGTAAAATTCCACATCTGGACATACAACTTCTTAATGTTATCTTCTTGTAAAAAAAAAATCTATATAAGATTAATGGAAAATATTTTGAACATAAAAAAAGACACTGCATATGAAAATCTATCCACTTCATAACCATCCTTGCGAGAAATCAAGGTAAAATGGTGTGAAAATCATGCAGTATCACTCTTTATAAAATGGTAAACATATGGACTATTGAGTATTGATATTTTCATTGCAACTATGATAATAATAAAACCTGTTACTTTGTGTTTTGGACCAAATCTCTTAAATATCTTTTTTTTTCATAATTTCTTTTTTCTTTTCTTTTTTTCTTTCTTTCTTTCTTTCTTTTTTTTTTTTGAGGGGGGGGCGTCATTTTCTTCTTCTTTTTTGAGGAGAGGGGTCATTATCTAAATATAACACCTAATTTGCATTTAGTTCTCCAAGAATGATACTGATCAGCATGATTTCACTTGAATGAAGCAACTAAAGTTATGACTGAAAAATTGATACAATAAAAATTACTGATGCCAATAACCTCTTTTGAAAACTCGAGCAGCTCAAGCTTTAGTAATAAGGTAACAAGAGGAAGAGTTAATCAAATATAATAACACGATGGAAACAAACTATTTAAACACAACAATATGAATAAGGTAATTAAGTTTTTATGAACCAAACTTATTAAAAGCAACCAAGCATTGAAATACAACAGTCAAGCATTAACAAGAAGGTGGTGAATAGAATATATCTCCAAAGATGCATGTTCAAAAAACTGCTTTAAAGTGCTTAAACATATGGTGCAAGTTAACCTTAGTTTTAACGTTAATAAGAAAAATTTTTTAAAAAGTTAAGGGTAAAAAATGGTGAACATATTGCTTTAAATAAAGCAAACATGCCTTCCCGCTTCTGTTCTTCTTACCTGTTTGGAAGACTGCCTCTGGTGGTCAGATCGCCTTTGATTACGCGGAGATCCTCGGTGGTTAAACTGAGGGGACCCCCTGTGATTCAAAAGTGGAGACCCTCTGTGATTGGCAGACAGCTTTTTCTGCTGTATGGGGGACCCCGTGCTGTCAAGTGAGCCTCCCCTTGGTGGGTGATTTGTATCCATGGTAACAACAGCTGACCATCTCTTGTTTGCCATAGGTGGAATAGGTTCTTTAGTCTTTTCATTTTGTGTTATTTCATTCCCGATATTTGTGAGATTTGGGTCACTGCTTCGTCTTACTTGAAGAACTGTTAAACCAGTTGCTGTAAAAGAAAAGAAAAAAATCTTGACTGAATATCTTTGGTCAAAGATTTAAACAATGAATCTGTTTATTTGTACAAAAAAAAAAAACAAAACAATGCAGTCATGGCAGGTCTGGTACAAATGTGTCAAAATAAACTGTCCTTTTAATACAAAATGTAATCAAAATCTCAAATTTATGTAACAAGCTGCGCTCACATTGGTATAAACCTCAGAATTTTTTTCTACTTGCATACATAGCTCACTGAAGCAGAGACATGACTGCATTATATCAAAGATTTTCTTAACACTGGATGTTTGTAAACTACATTTTGTTTAAGTTTGTTAAGTTTGTGGAGACTGATTTACCTACTAATAAGCTACATAATACTTCAGTGACAGATATGTCAATTATGCTTAGAGAATCCTTAGATCAACCATTCAATGCATCATTGCATTTTTGTATATAAAATTACCTAACCATGGCTTTATGCAAGCAGTCCTAGTAAGCATAAAGACATGAAAAGTTCCACCCACCTGTAGTCAAATCATTAGAAGTTATAACAACATCATTTCTCCCACTGTGTCTTCTTAGTATATGATCATATGTCTTATCATTATGATGCCCAGGGGGATGGTGGGGGTGGTGTCCCTGGGGGTGGGGGTGCCCATCCCCTGCCTGGAAGATATCTGGACTTGCGGTGCCCACGGAGCTGGCACTGGTGCCNTTGATACAATAAAAATTACTGATGCCAATAACCTCTTTTGAAAACTCAAGCAGCTCAAGCCTTAGTAATAAGGTAACAAGAGGAAGAGTTAATCAAATATAATAACACGATGGAAACAAACTATTTAAACACAACAATATGAATAAGGTAATTAAGTTTTTATGAACCAAACTTATTAAAAGCAACCAAGCATTGAAATACAACAGTCAAGCATTAACAAGAAGGTGGTGAATAGAATATATCTCCAAAGATGCATGTCCAAAAAACTGCTTTAAAGTGCTTAAACATATGGTGCAAGTTAACCTTAGTTTTAACGTTAATAAGAAAAATTTTTTAAAAAGTTAAGGGTAAAAAATGGTGAACATATTGCTTTAAATAAAGCAAACATGCCTTCCCGCTTCTGTTCTTCTTACCTGTTTGGAAGACTGCCTCTGGTGGTCAGATCGCCTTTGATTACGCGGAGATCCTCGGTGGTTAAACTGAGGGGACCCCCTGTGATTCAAAAGTGGAGACCCTCTGTGATTGGCAGACAGCTTTTTCTGCTGTATGGGGGACCCCGTGCTGTCAAGTGAGCCTCCCCTTGGTGGGTGATTTGTATCCATGGTAACAACAGCTGACCATCTCTTGTTTGCCATAGGTGGAATAGGTTCTTTAGTCTTTTCATTTTGTGTTATTTCATTCCCGATATTTGTGAGATTTGGGTCACTGCTTCGTCTTACTTGAAGAACTGTTAAACCAGTTGCTGTAAAAGAAAAGAAAAAAATCTTGACTGAATATCTTTGGTCAAAGATTTAAACAATGAATCTGTTTATTTGTAAAAAAAAAAAAAAAAAAAAAAAAAAAAATGCAGTCATGGCAGGTCTGGTACAAATGTGTCAAAATAAACTGTCCTTTTAATACAAAATGTAATCAAAATCTCAAATTTATGTAACAAGCTGCGCTCACATTGGTATAAACCTCAGAATTTTTTTCTACTTGCATACATAGCTCACTGAAGCAGAGACATGACTGCATTATATCAAAGATTTTCTTAACACTGGATGTTTGTAAACTACATTTTGTTTAAGTTTGTTAAGTTTGTGGAGACTGATTTACCTACTAATAAGCTACATAATACTTCAGTGACAGATATGTCAATTATGCTTAGAGAATCCTTAGATCAACCATTCAATGCATCATTGCATTTTTGTATATAAAATTACCTAACCATGGCTTTATGCAAGCAGTCCTAGTAAGCATAAAGACATGAAAAGTTCCACCCACCTGTAGTCAAATCATTAGAAGTTATAACAACATCATTTCTCCCACTGTGTCTTCTTAGTATATGATCATATGTCTTATCATTATGATGCCCAGGGGGATGGTGGGGGTGGTGTCCCTGGGGGTGGGGGTGCCCATCCCCTGCCTGGAAGATATCTGGACTTGCGGTGCCCACGGAGCTGGCACTGGTGCCGTCACCGCCATTGTGAGGTACAGAGGGAGCACTCTGTTCTTCGTACATAGCAATGATCTGGAAATAAAATTAGAAATATGAGAATAATTATTGTACCTTCTAACATAAAACATGCTTATCAGCAAAATAATCTAGATAATCGTTACCAGGCTTAAGCTAACATCAAGATATTTTATCAAAATGTTGAAACAAATTTGTCTAAGAAAAATGTTGCTTTGGCTGAGAATATTACCAATATGATAGAATCATTTAGCCATGATTTTGACGTGAAAAAGTGTTGTTTAAGGAAACAAAATAAAGTACTTAAATGACCTCAACATAGGTTATTGTTTTTCAAGTACAAATCGTAACAGTAGTTTGGAAAAAAATCCTGTCAGCCATATTAAATGTTGCACACAAAGTAAATTAAAGTGATTTGGTATGAACATGAAGAAATTTTAAAGATCAATTAATTTCAAGTTTTACATCCACTATTTTAAACTTGGTAAGGAAAAAAATCTTAATGAAAAAGGATCTCTGAAGAAAAATTGAAAAAAAAAATATATATATATATTGAATAAAATTCCAAACTGAACAAAAAAATATTGGTTGGCATAAAAGACTTTGATTGGATGGTAAATGTAAGCTTTCAATCTGTTTTTTTTTTTCTTTTTTTTAAAAGTTTTTTCTAAGTAAAGGCATAAAAACTGATAAGCAAATTCTGTTCACTGATAATATATAACACCAATAAATCAACTAGTAAACAATTACGTAACCATTAATGTAGAACCCTTAACATACCTGTAAAAGCGTACACCTTCACTTCTTACTTGTCACTTATTAAACCACACTTCAAAAACTGAGCAACTAGACGTAAATCATTTTCGTGATTTAAAGATTATCATATAAAGCTGTTACACTAAAAACCTGCCCATCAAAGGTGGATTTATTATCAATTTCTGTGACACCTATAAAAACAACCAGATGATTTCTAGGAAATCAATATCTTAAATAACAGACACGAATACAAACCTGCTCATTTGTAATCTTGCATAAATCCAAACTTGGCTTAAATATAAAAGTCTTATCAATTGTCTGCTCTTTTGTTTTCTACGTGACACACCAGTTCAACATTTACTCTGTTGCTGGACTTGTAATTGGGCTAATTGTCATAGTACACTATGTAAATCATGAGAGGCGTACAGCAAACACCAGCAATTGAAATGCAATGCTACGCAATGCTTGCATGACTAAAAGTCATTTTTCATTGACAAGGTGCTCTTAAAAATCTCATCAAGTTTTTAAAAAAATATATAGTGTGTTGATAGTTTTCCTGCTGTTGTTCGTTTCTGTGTTACTTTTCAGTGTTGTCATTGCTTTTTATAAAATCTTTCCACGTTATTTTCCTTTATCTTTTTCTGTACTTGTCCAGGTAATGTCGTAGTGCATTAAAAACATCACCAAAAGACCTGGATTAACTTTCTATTTTCAGTATAACATCTCTCCTGCTGAGGTTTTTATCAAAAAGAAAAGATAAATTACTAGTATGCAATCATTATTCTTGATAATGAAATCTTATATAAAATTATTTTCATCTGAATGATTTATCAAGATTTAGGGTCTTTTCCAATAAAAATGATAAATGTTGATTTCTCTAAGCAGGCCTATTCAAGTGCAGCTTTCTGTGGATAAACCCTCAAATAATAGCTGCTCCCTATTTCCTCTCAATCAATGCCCCCACACGGATAACGTCTCTGTTAACAATGCAATAAATTAGCAGAAATAAACCGCATCAACAAAGGAACTATGCAAACTATGTGGCACAATCGAAGCCCATTTATTGGCAAGCTATTAATTAGAGGTCCTGTAAATATTGCAGTTCATTCACGTGTGCGGGTCAATTTATTGACATTGCGATAGATATCTCCACTGACCACAGACCACTGTTTCAGTAAACTCGACAGCGGCACTCTTAAAAAGTGGGATTCCACCATTATATACTCAACCCACCACTTATTTTCGACACTAACAATTAACAACCAGCATATGATACAAAGTAAACAAAATTTTTCGATCATGTAGCTACGGGCTTAAATTGCAGAGTTTATTTCCTCGCTGCACTCATATTACCTGTAGGGTGAACAATAACAATAAACAATACCCTGCACCAGCATGCTGAACAATAAATAGGTTACCTACACTCTGCTCAAGCTAAGTTCTAACCAAATTCAAGTTAAACCAAGAAAGATATAAACCCTGGTCCCGTTACACAAAATGACAGTCATGATCATTAACTTAAAGAGGGTTCTTTCTCTTGAATCAAACTTTGGTCCACAATTATAATGTTGTTAGTGCAAGTAAATAAAATTATTAGGAAAAAATATAAGGAAAAAGGGTTACTGTTTTGGACCCATAGTTGCAATGTTTTAGTGAGTAGTGTTTTAATGCACATGTTTTTAAGTTTTTAGAACAAATTCTGGGTCTAAAGTTCACATCATCTTTCAATCCTAAATTCCACTGTAAACTAATTAATAAATCCAGATTTTAAAATACTACAGAAAACCTAAAAGAATCCCCATGACAACAGAGACTAGTCTTCCTCAAGTTTAACCAGATTGAAATGTGACCCATACTGACTGAAATGCATACCTGTTCTCGATCATCTGCCACATCGCAAAGTTGGTCATCAGGATCAAGAATTCCGCCATCATTGTAATTCTTTAATGTGTCAATCCTCACGTAGTAGTCATTGGGCTGGAAAAATAAACAAACTTTGATTATGGTCTTATTTGACAACAGATTGTTATCATTTATTCAGCATGGCAGTAACTGTATAACATCTTACTTGGTTCAACTCACAGGTCAAGGGAATTCGATCTACATCGAATGATCAAGGCCTTAATATAATACAATTTAGTTGTTAACCCACCAACAAGGAGTATACACCAATAACGAGTGCAACAAAATATATTACAACAACAATGATGTATTTCCTTCCATGTAAATGTCACAACAATAACCATCCAGATATGAGTGTTTTATCACTAATGGCTTTGTTCAGGATGTAATTAGTTTCATTTATTTCAACAGTCTTCTGTTCGAATCAGGAAGCATGTCATTCAGTTCTAACAACATCATGTGTCTTACAGGTAAGATATTGAGGTTCGCACGAAACAAAAGTTTTGCTAGTTTGGATTTACATAAGGGATACATTTGTTTCAGCTAAACTGGTGTGTGTGTGTGTGTGTGTGTGTGTGTGTGTGTGAATGCACGCATGTGTTAATGCCTCGCTATGTACTAGCCAGGCTAAGAAGTTGTCAATCTCTCAAAATGGTGCAAAACAGAAAAAGTGTACTGCACTATGTGAAATGAACCTAAACCAAATTCAAGTCTTTAAAGCTGGTCCTTGTATGAACACGACTGCTGTCTGCAGACATGACAAACCATGTTGCTCCAGTCATAGTATGCAAAAGAATAATGCCACAAATGACGAGGACAAATGGACGGGAAACACAGCGATGACAGTTATATGAAAACATGAACCACGTTTTTATACTCTAGCAGCTGTTGTCTGTGACCTGACCCCCTTAGTTTTGTATTCCTGACTGAAAAATCTTGTGGCTTAAGATACTGACCTTTCAGATCTGTCACAGGGATGCTCATCTACTGAGCAAATTATTATTAATCACGTAATGCCGTGCAGACGTCAGTTATATAAAGATCAGACACCAGTGGAGTTCTGAGTGAGAAAAATGTGACGATGTGCCATCTATTTTCACAAATTGGAATTTTACATCTAGTCATATCAAACAAGGTACATAATATACATGTACTCCAACCACATGACTGTCATTGATCATGTGAATCATCCGTTTTATACAGGTGTGAGGAAGAGATCTAGAGTAGGTATACGAGTAAAATGCCACACAGGAACAATATCATTACACTATAAGGTTGAAAAAAGAATTACTAGTATTTGCATAATGTAAATACACACAAAATAAACAAAACTTATGAAAATTCATGTTTTCCTGTTTTTTAATACTTAATATTCCTCAATAATTTAACTTTAAGATAAAAAAGTTCATATCTGGGTCTAACTTGAGTTCCAAGGGAGTTAGGGAGACAGGACAAGAACACTGCATAGTGCTTGTTTGTTTGTTATGTGTGCATATAGGGAGTTGCTTTTTTAGCCAGCACCTAATGCACTGAGTGAACCATGGCTTTGTTATCATAGGCAGAATAATAATAATAATACAGCATGGAGAATAAGATCTGAACTTTATTACCTATATTTAATAGTGGAACACTACTGTGTATAGAAGGCAATAAGAGTATGAAATATGTCCAAGATATTTCTTTTCGATCATAAAGTTACATGAAATTGAAATGCACAGAGGAGAAAGATATTCCAGGAAAGTGGGGGTCTCTTTAAGCACCCACGACCCACCATTTCTATAATCGTCCAGCTGACGACACGAGAACAACCCTGAAAACACCAGTCACATCCCAACAAATCAATCCCGCTCCACAGAATAATCGGGGCACTGCCGGTGGACGAAAAGTCAATTGACAAACAATTAATCATATCCAGCGCCTCTGTATACTTGGCATATGAAATCAATGCAGGCTATTGTCAGAACTGCCAAGTGTGGCTATAAGAACTTGTCCCCATGGCTTATGAAGTCGATTGGTTAAGTACCAGTACTGCACTGCTGCCTTGGCTGTTAAAGTGTTTTATCTGAGAGTTAAATTTACTTAAAGTTTCAGCAGATTATTAGTATCAACACTTTCATTGAAACCAGTTCTTCTTGTTAATGACCATTATTTTAAACTTTTTATCTTGTATACAAAATTTAAGCTACATCTCACATTTTAAGCGTCTGGGTCACACTGTAACCTTTCTCAGTATGAGTTACCATGCATTTTCATCAAAATAGTTTTTTTTTTAATAATTTAGTTTCCTTATTCTATACAGAAAAGCTTCATGACATGCTCAAAGCAACCGTTTTACTTTTCAAGTGGTATAAGTTTAGTACCTCTTTCTCTCAAACTGAAAAGACACATTAATAATATTGATATTTAAATGACCAAGCTGCAGCAAAACAAGCCACCATACCACACTGACAGACCACTTCTTTAAATTGGATTTCTGATATGCACTATTAAGTGTTACTCAATAAATTCAATAAATGTCTCAGTGGATAAGAATGTGAAGTGGGGATTAACCCCCTGACCAATAGCCACTTAAATGACACCTGCCAATACTGAATAGTGACCGATGCCAATATGGCTGCCTACCAGTACCTAGGGGGTTGACTGTTTGACGAATGAGGGGGGGGGGAGGGAAAGAGATCTGGCTTCTATTATACTGATTGCACCTTTTACAAAAGATTTATTCCAACTTGCATTTAGGGGGTGGGCCATTTCCCTAAGTTTCCAACAGTTGAAAATGGATTCTTGTTTAAGTACATGTAAGTGATAATGTCCTGACTGCAACAATTTCTGCATTCATATGCCACAGCACTGTGTGTGTGTGTGTGTGTGTGTGTGTGTGCGTGTGCATGCGTGTGCATGTGTGATATACACTCTAGCACTTGCCAGCTAAGGCTTAATATGCACCTAGCAAACACCATATTACACCACAACAGTGGATATCACCCTTCATCATGTCAGACAGCCCCAGGCCATAGCATAGGTAATTAGAGGTGTCTTTATCACCTTCATCCTGATACTATCACTGGAAGTTGAATGCTTCCTCATCTTTCCTTTTAATCTTAATTAATGTGAAGTCAGAGAAAGTTGATCTGTTCTTGTTAAAAAAAGAAAAGAAAACCTTGACAGGAAAATATTAAGAGATAGCTTTTGCTACTATCTCATTCTGCATGTTTAGTTTCCCCCTCCCCCTGGGATATAAACGATAAATCATTAAAGATGGAAGAGGCAGATTTAAAATGATTAGGGGATTAGGGTATCACCACTTCCTATGTTTCGATTTTATCTTATATCACAGGACACCCTGGTTTTACGGTTGGGTGCAAAACTTTCACATTAATTCATCTTTTCTTTTTTTAAATTTAAAGGATATCTATGTGCATTTTTAATACTCAAACACATGCAAGATGTCTTTTCTTTTTTACCATAACTGCCAGGTCTCAGGAGATAATATAATGTTTGGATACCCCCACCCCATTCCCTGGAAAAAAAAAAAAAAAAGAATCATAGAAATTTTATTGAATGCTTAAACATATGCCTAGATTAGATCATCTTCCTGGCATTTCAAATCTCCTAGAAAAAGAGGGTATAAACTGGGACTTACATACCTGCACAGCTGTCAAGTGTTCAGCAGGTGCTCTATTAAATCATCTGGATATTTCATATATCCCCTCTTTGTGGCTTTTCCCTGAACAGCCTCATTATCTCCAGGAGAAAATCTCAGACAGGGGTCTGCCTGATTAACTACGTTTGTTTGTTCATACTCCGACAGTTTTAGACACATTAAGAAAAGATTAGACCACAGTATATAAACTACAGTGCACACCTACAGGTTCATTAATTCACAGGCGTGTTTCCAATTAAGTTGGGGTGACATAAGCTTGGTACGGCTTAATTTAGTAGGCTGCTGGATTATGACTAGCTCACCACAAGAAGCTCATCTGAATAAGAATTGCATACCACCTGCACTGAAGGCATCCTTCATTTAGACTGCCATGTGTTCATGACATTTCAGAAGGAAATATTGACATCAGGCACTTTATTTGAGGGGTTCTACTGTTTTAAAGGTCTGATTTTAAGAAATATAATTAGCTTTGAAGGATATATTTAGAAACGTTATATTGTATTGCATCATCATTAATATATCATATTGTACAAGGTCATGACAATCTATGTACCAATACAGAAATAAATTGAATTGAACTGAATATAAATAAAAAAGGAATCCCCTTAANTAAAAGATCAGACACCAGTGGAGTTCTGTGTGAGAAAAATGTGACGATGTGCCATCTATTTTCACAAATTGGAATTTTACATCTAGTCATATCAAACAAGGTACATAATATACATGTACTCCAACCACATGACTGTCATTGATCATGTGAATCATCCGTTTTATACAGGTGTGAGGAAGAGATCTAGAGTAGGTACACAGTAACAATATTATAACATTATGATAACGTTGAAAACAAGAATTATTAGCATAATATAAAACAATCAAAATAAACAAAACACATGAAAATCCATGATTTCAAGTTTTTCCTGTTTTTTAGTACTTTTGAAAATATTCCTCAATAAATTTATTAACTTTAAGATTAAAAGTTCATATCTGAGTCTAACTCTAGTTCTAAGGGAGTTAGGGAGACAGGACAAGAACACTGCATAGTGCTTGTTTGTTTGTTATGTGTGCATATAGGGAGTTGCTTTTTTAGCCAGCACCTAATGCACTGAGTGAACCATGGCTTTGTTATCATAGGCAGAATAATAATAATAATACAGCATGGAGAATAAGATCTGAACTTTATTACCTATTCTAAATAGTGGAACACTACTGTGTATAGAAGGCAATAAGAGTATGAAATATGCCCAAGCTACTTCTTTTCAATCATAAATTTACTTGAAATTTAAATTTACAGAGAAGAACAATATTTCAGGAAAGTTGTGGGTCTTTTAAATTACTCATGACCCACCATTTGTATTATCGTCCAGCTGGCGACACGAGAACAACCCTGAAAACACCAGTCAAGTCCCAACAAATCAATCCCGCTCCACAGAATAATCGGGGCACTGCCGGTGGACGAAAAGTCAATTGACAAACAATTAATCATATCCAGCACCTCTGTATACTTGGCATATGAAATCAATGCAGGCTATTGTCGGAACTGCCAAGTGTGGCTATAAGAACTTGTCCCTATGGCTTATGAAGTCGATTGGCTAAGTACCAGTACTGCACTGCTGCCTTGGCTGTTAGGCTTCGTTCACATGCAATGTCCATTTTCTAAATTCTATTTTCTATTTGCGGTATGTCTTATGATCACGGTCTGTGGCCTGAATATCCCGCGGCGTAATTACTGGCAGCGCGAGCCAGTTACTATAAGTTACTATAAGTAACTGGCTCGCGCTGCCAGTAATTACGCGGCGGGATATTTAGGGCACAGACCGTGATCATAAGATAGCGCAAATAGAAAATAGAAATTAGAAAATAGACATTGCATGTGACCGAAGCCTTAGTGTTTTATCTGAGAGTTAAATTTACTTAAAGTTTCAGCAGATTATTAGTATCAACACTTTCATTGAAACCACTTCTTCTTGTTAATGAGCATTATTTTAAACCTTTTACTTTGCACACAAAGTTTAAGCTACACCTCGCATTTTAAGCTTCTGGTCACACTATGACCTTCCTCAGTATTGGTCCAATGCATTTTCATCAAAATATAGTTTTTTTTTTTTTTTAATAATAATTTAGTTTCCAAATTCTATACAAAAAAAGCTTCATAATATGTTCAATGCAGGTTGAAAGCTTCAACAACAACCGTTTTAGTTTTCAAGTGGTATAAGATTACTAGTACCTCTCTCTCTCTCAAACTGAAACGACACCTTCATAATATTGATATTTAGATGACCATGCTGCAGCTAAACAAGCCACCATACCACAGAGGACTTCTTTAAATTGGATTTCTGATATGCACTATTGAGTGTTACTCAATATATTCAATAAATATCTCAGTGGTTAAGAATGTGAAGTGGGGATTAACCCCCTGACCAATAGCCACTTAAAATGACACCTGCCAATAGTGACTGATGCCAATATGGCTGTCTACCAGTACCTAAGGAGTTATGACTGTTTGGCGAAAGGGGGGGGAGGGGGAGATCTGGCTTCTGTTGTACTGATTGTACCTTTTACAAAAGATTTGTTCCAACTTGCATTCAGGGAGACGAGTGGGGCACTTCCCTTATCGGTCTGAATGTGGTCTAAGTAATAATGTCCTGACTTCAACAATTCTTGCATTCATGTACCACAGAACTGTGTGTGTGTGTGTGTGTGTGTGTGTGTGTGTGTGTGTGTGTGTGTGATCTACATCCTAACATTTGCCAGCTAAGGCTTAATATGCACCCAGCATACACTGTATTACACCACAGCAGTGGATATCACCCTTCATCATGTCAGACAGCCCCAGGCCATAGCATAGGTAATTAGAGGTGTCTTTATCACCTTTATCCTGATACTATCACTGGAAGTTGCATGCTTCCTCATCTTTCCTTTTAATCTTAATTAATGTGAAGTCAGAGAAAGTTAATCTGTTCTTGTTAAAAAAAGAAAAAAAAATCCTTGACAGGAAAATATTAAGAGATAGCTTTTGCTACTATCTGCATGTTTAGTTCCCCCTCCCCCTGGGATATAAACTATAAATCATTAAAGATGGAAGAGGAAGATTTAAAATGATTAGGAGATTAGGGTATCGCCACTTCCTATGTTTCGATTTTATCTTATATCACAAGATACCCTGGTTTTACGGTTGGGTGCAAAACTTTCACATTTATTCATCTTTTCTTTTTTAAAATTCAAAGCATATTTTACGTGCATTTTTAATACTCAAACACATGCAAGAGATAGACTTTTCTTTTTTATCAAAACTGCCTGGTCTTTGGAGATGAAATAATATCTGTATTACCCCCCTCCCCAATCCCCCACAAAAAAAAAAAAAAAAAAAAAAAAAAAAAAAAAAAAAAATCAGAATTCATAGAAATTTTATTGAATGTTTGAATATTTGCCTATATTAGATAATCTTCCTGGCATTTCAAATCTCCCAGCAAAGAGGGTATAAACTGGGACTGACATACCTGCACAGCTGTCAAGTATTCAGCAGGTGCTCTATTAAATCATCTGGATATTTCATATATCCCCTCTTTGTGGCTTTTCCCTGAACAGCCTCATTATCTCCAGGAGAAAATCTCAGACAGGGGTCTGCCTGATTAACTATGTTTGTTTGTTCATACTCCGACAGTTTTAGACACATTAAGAAAAGATTAGACCACAGTATATAGACTACATGGCACATCTACAGGTTCATTAATTCACAGGCGTGTTTCCAATTAAGTTGGGGTGACATAAGCTTGGTACGGCTGAATTTAGTAGGTTGCTGGATTATGACTAGCTCACCACAAGAAGCTCATCTGAATAAGAATTGCATACCACCTGCACTGAAGGCATCCTTCATTTAGACTGCCATGTGTTCATGACATTTCAGAAGGAAATATTGACATCAGGCACTTTATTAGAGGGGTTCTACTGTTTTAAAGGTCTGATTTTAAGAAATATAATTAGCTTTGAAGGATATATTTAGAAACGTTATATTGTATTGCATCATCATTAATATATCATATTGTACAAGGTCATGACAATCTATGTACCAATACAGAAATAAATTGAATTGAACTGAATATAAATAAAAAAGGAATCCCCTTACAATAAAGGCAAAATAAATGTTATTCTAAGGAAAATGTTATAAGTAAGGTGGGAATATCTCTAATAGGAACGGGACCTAGTCTACAAGCTAGAACAAACCTACTGTACTAGTATCTTTTCTAGTTAATCTAGGCTCTTGAAGTTAATTTCAAAAGTTTAAGTTTTGATTCAGATTTGATTTCGATTGAAAGTTAATCATAATTCCATCTTTATCAGATATGTAAGGCTGTGGCTCATTCATTTCTGACGTAAAATTTATCAAGAAAGCCTTAATCTTTCATCTGATGACAGGGTAGATATATATATAGCGCAAGCCATTTACTTATAGCGCTGCCAGTAATTACGCCGCGGGATATTCAGGGCACAGACCGTGATCATAAGACATACCGCGAATAGAAAATAGAATTTAGAAAATAGACATTGCATGTGAATGAAGCCTATATTTATATGACCCTCAACTGACCACATGGTAGCCCATGTATTGAGAGCACCTGTTAACACCCTAGCATAACTGCTGGACATCACTGACCACTGACCTGTGTTATCTTTGAAAAGCTATTGAAAACACATGGGGAAAGTTTACCAAAGTGGCTTTACCTTATTAAATCAAGCTGGTGGTCACCTTTATCTTTTACCATAATATCCGATTTCTTATTGAAAAAATCTGGAAAAACTGTCCAAAGCTGCAGGACACTGATTTAGCCCAAGTCAGCTGCATATCCCAAGATATTATGTATATTAAAAAAAAAAAAAAAAAAAAAAAAAAAAAAACCTGTTGTGTTTTGAGTTGAATTTTAAGGATTTTACAAACATGGTGAATTCAAATGGTTCTATCAGTTCTTGTGGTTACAGTTTTGCAAGATCTAATGTCTACCCTCCATAATCAATTAGTGGTAGTGTCAGGGGTGACAACACATTAGTCAACACTGGAGAAGGGTCAGCTGGTGATTTACACCTTGTGTAATGTCCCCGCCCCCCCCTCCCCCCTCCCCTCCACACACACACACACACTTTTGTTTGGCTTCCTACTTTTTTTTTTTTTAGGTCTAAGTGAAAATGTGAACACGCCTCCAGGAAAGGGACCAGGACTGAGGATTGCTGTGGTTAGTTAGAACAATGTGCTCCTGATACTTCAGCACCGCACAGTTTTTTATTGCCCTGCATTCATAACTTTGGAAGTTAATAACTGCCACAGTGGCCAATTAGTCTTTCTTTTAATTCAAAAAGCCACGAGGTAGAATGTCACAGTTGCCAAGGGCATTTACTTTCAAAGTGAAGTCATCTAAACTAGCACACTTCTGTTCTGCTACTTTCATGTACACCTGGTATACAAATATACTAATAGTGGGAGGATATTTTTCTTCAGTACACAATTGTTTTGATATCAAAATGGACTTGGCATACTGAATATTTATTTTAACAAATGTTAACAGTTTTGACAAAAAAGTCCAATGTCACATTTTTTTTCTAGCTGATCATTTTCTAATTTTCCTCCTTTTTGGGGTAACAACAATAACAAGACTGGTTGATCACTA
>NW_019774659.1:210965-213465 GCF_001039355.2 Lingula anatina | reverse complement strand
TATTCCCTCTGTTACAACATTTCCTTTTCTCACTTTAACAAGCAATGGCTACGACACAAAAACACACAGTTCCCAATAAAGCAAACAAATACAGTTACAAAGTTACACGCCCAAGACATAAGACCGGTTTCTAGGCTGACAAAGTAAACAGAAAAGTGTCAAGTTCAGAAACAAATCCCTTATAACCAACAGTGAACCAGTAGCAGTGCCACATGCTCAAATAGCTTACTGTGTTCCAAACTAATACTGCAACACAAGATGTAAGGCTGCATTCAAAACGGATGATCTGTGGACTAACTGATCCCTGGATCAAATATGGCCAACACCACTTAAAAGCGATGACAGACAATCCCCAAATGATCTCCCTGCCTACCATATGCACCAGGTCTAGCAATTAAACAGATTTTTCTTTTGTTCTGAATGTGGCCTAAGATGTTTTGTTCCAGGCACAGATCAACAAATTTTCAGTCCAGTTAAAACACTTTTAACTTCTCCACATTATAGCTTCTTTACAGATCTTTAAAAATGTTTGTCTGACTAGATATTCATTGCTTTTAACATTTTTAAATAAAAAATATAATAATTACAATAGCTTTTCTAAAAATTGCTATTGTGTACATTTTCAGAGCAGACCAATTTCCAAATATGAACAACTGTTATTCATCCAGTGTGAATATCAAGCACTTACTAGAAGGGTGCATTCCCAGAGATTTAGATTGATCCAGAGATTTAATTTAGATCGACCTAACTCCCTGGGGGTTCTCGCTAAATTGCAGTCAGCCGAGCAGGCACCATAGTTAATTATCCCTTTACAGGTTTTAGTAGGCGGGACAGACATTTAAGCCTGACACCAATCTAGTGAGACTCTCCAGAGGGATAGATAGATCTAAATATCTATGGGATTGGGGTAGTCATTTCATTACTGTTCCAGGACCCTTTCTCTACAATAGCATAAATTTATGCCTAGTCTTTCTTGCCCAACTTGGTAAGATACAGCTTTGAAAATAGCTAGATGCTCCCTGCTGTACAAAAATCTCTTCCACAGCCATTCAACCACGGTAACGATCCGTGTCTGGAATGTACATTAAGGCACAGGCTAGGTGAGGGAATGGGTGACCCCAGCAGGGGGTAATAACATCTATCTTACCCAGTTAATCTTGTGCTGTAATTTACCTTGACTGGCTGATTCAGGTACTATATGGATGTATACAGGTTGTTACAATGATGGCAGGTGTTAAAATCAGAGGGTGGGAGAAGGGGGGGGGGGGCACAATTAGGGCCACTCCACCTGAAACTAAGCATAATTTTAGCTTCTGAAGGTTAGAACTTCGATGCAACTACATTCTATCATATATTCTTTGTTAATCACAAGGGCCTTTTATAACAATTCTCCTGATAATTATCAAACCAGAGTTCTCCAAATATTCATGTCAAGGCAATTTTGAAAATATGTGGCCAGAAAAATCGTACTTAGCCTTAAATAGTGGGTTAAAATGAGCTCCAGTGCTCAGTGCAAGGTTGCTATACAGTTTTGTTTTGTTTATAAAAAGTTTTGTTTATACATCTGAAACCTGAGGTGAATTTTGGGCAACAAGGCAACAATTCTTACTGTGAGTTTTAGAGAACTTTATTTACATGGAAAATAAAGGAGATACCCCTCTTGCTTTGTTTAAATTAAATTTGATGCTCTGAAAAACAAAACCCCCAAAGCAGAGCAAGCAGGCGATGCCCAACCTGATTCCATTTAACTTTCAACAAAGAAGAACTGGTCTTTACATGTAAATCCTAAGGACAATCTGTTGAAAAAATATATAAACGTTACTCCAAAAGTAAGGTCAGGAAAAAAGTTAACAGACCTGCACATACTAGAGTGATCAATCTTTGAATGATTCAGTTGGAAGAAATTAATTTCTTCCTAACAAGCAATCTAAAAAAGCTCAATGTACCACTATGTCTTACAATGACAGCCAATGGAGGATACACAGAAGATAGGTGGTCAAGCTGAACCCCAACTGTCCATCTGCTAGTGGTCACTCCTAGATGACAGTTAAATAGACATTTTGATAGCTAAATTGTAACCCCTGTGGCCAGCAGTGTGTCACTGTGAGCAGTGTTATTATCCCAGACACCATACCTGTCTCTCTTGGTTGCATATTTCCATCAATATCTTCCACTGGGGCCTGCTTTACAAATTACTTTCAGATCCAAAGTTCAATTAGCTGACCTTTATTTCTTAACTCATTAACTTAGTATACTTCGCTTCAACTTCAGGGTAAATCTGTCTAATTAAGCTGTTTACTTCTTTTTATAAAATGATACATATTGTATCACTGCAAGGGACTTCTACTGACTTCAATGTAGGCTAAAAAAAAAATAATCTAAAACAGGCCCATAGCCAGCAATTTCAAAAGGGAGGTTATTTTTCTGGAAAAGTGGACCTTTTTCCTAGATAAAATTTTACCCAGATAGGACCATTTCCCAGCAATAAGGGGTGTTCTTT
>NW_019774659.1:174083-205195 GCF_001039355.2 Lingula anatina | reverse complement strand
AAAAAGTTGCAAAGTTCAGTTTATGGTGTAAAGTAGGTCAAAGGTCAATTTCAAGGTCACATTTAGATTGCCAGTATATGACTTCATATTCAAGTTCAATAGTAACTATGGACCTATCTCTGCCAGTTTCGGAAATAAAAGGGAACCAAAATTTGTTAACTTCAATTCATGAGGTCAAAGGTCAATTTCAAGGTCACACTTGGATTGTCTCTAATGACTTCTATTCAAATCCAGTAGTTACTATGTGCGTATTTTTGCCAGCTTTGGAGATAAAAGGGAACCAAAATTTGCAATGTTAAGTTCATGGTAAAAAGTAGGTCAAAGGTCAATTTTAAGGTCACAGTAAATTGACTTTAATGACTTCATTTTCAAATTCAATAATAACTATGGACATATCATTGCCAGTCTTGCAGATAAAAAGGAACCAAAATTTGCGAAGTTCAATTCATGATAAAAAGTAGGTCAAAGGTCAATTTCAAGGTCACATTTAGATTGCCAGTATATGACTTTCCATTCAAGTTCAATAGTTACTATGGACCTATCTCTGCTAGTTTTGGAGATAAAGAGAAACAAAATTTGCGAAGTTCAGTTCATGGTTAAAAGTAGGTCAAAGGTCAATTTTAAGGTCACAGTAAATTGCCTCTAATGACTTTCTATTCAAATTCAATAGTAACTATGGGCATATCTCTGCCAGTTTTGAAAATAAAAGCATTAAAAAGTTGCAAAGTTCAGTTTATGGTGTAAAGTAGGTCAAAGGTCAATTTCAAGGTCACATTTAGATTGCCAGTATATGACTTCCTATTCATGTTCAATAGTAACTGTGGACCTATCTCTGCCAGTTTTGGAGATATAAGGGACTAAATGTTATAATTTTGGAGTTACTATAATGTGCCATAAATTTCATACAGAAAAATTAAAATAAGAAAAAGGTCATTTTGGTCAAAATTCTTGAAATGGGAGGTGCTCTATAGTTCCAGATGTTCAAACTTGATGAAATAATGTCATTTTTGACCACAATTTGTCTGCCTCGCCAAGCCTTATGTTTTATTTTTCCGGGGTTCAAAATTTATTATCCATTACCGCACTGCACATTTTGCTTTCACCACCAATATGTACTTTTTGATACAGCATAACTCGAAAACTGTATGGAATACAAAAAAACCGGAGACCACTTCCAGTGTTGGGCTTTACATGTTCTACAAAATGCAAAAAAAAATGGGTCTCTAGCATTAACGGTTCCCGAATTAGAGACAGTTTTCAGTTTCGGTATCTTATGGCCGCTACTCCTGTGAAAATGCACCAATTGACCCCAAATTCACGGTGATGATAGATTACCGAAGGGTAACACTTTCCAATGATATTATTGGTTAAGTCTGTGTGGTGTCTGAATAACAGTGCAAATAATTTTTTTTTTCGTAAAAAATTTCATTTTTTTGAAAATTTTGGCCCGTTTGAACTTGAAATAAAGGTCAAAGGTCAAATCCAAGGGCATATTTCAAATCTACACATATAACTTTTGGAAAGCCGTCTGTAGAAAATTTTCCCATAATTCCTTCCGTAGGGTAGATAATTAGCATTTAATTTTGCCATTTTTGGACAAGGGTGCATTGCAATGAGTGCCACACTTAGACCCCAATACCGACAAAGCCCAAATTTTACGTGGAACGAGTTGAGATTATAGGTGACCTAAATCCAAGAGATGGGTACGGAGGCCCTTACCGTCTAGGAGGAGAAGCAGTAACGGTGACTTGGCGGCGGAGCCGGCGGAATATACGGGTCGGGACTAAAACCATGGGTACCACCAGCGCCTACGCTGGTGGTACAATTACTCTACAACATGCAAAGAACCATGTCTGCAATGTGTGATAAGATGAAAAGAATGAATGATGCATGGGTGTCAACATCAAATTCTCAGGACATTCTGGTAGAATGGGAAAGTCATCCCAGAATAGAAACATAAATCAAAGTAGAGGGGGTCCACCACAATGTTTTAAATGTGGAGAAAGAGGTCATGTTCAAAGGGATTGTAAGAATGAAATTGTAGAATATCCACCTAATCCCAATGTTAGTAAAAATGCCAGTCCAAGTTCTATTTTGATTTGTCATAAATGTGGACAGAGGTCACATTCAAACAAATTGCCCTCATAATAGAGAAATGCCAAAGAATCCTCCTCCCAGTGCAAGAAATTCGGTAACCTAGAAAGGGACGAATTGATTGACCGGATTTCAGATCCCTTACTTCATGTTGAAGGTCCGATTATGGATAGTGGAAATGTGAAAATGTTGAATGTTGGGGAATTAGTAGGAGAAAATTTTGTGATTCCTGTTAGTGTGAATGGTGTGAAAACATTAGCAGTTGTGGATACGGCAGCTCAATTTACTATCGTAAATAAAAGATTTTATAGTAAATTGCAGGGTGTGCCTGAGTTTTGTGAGACTCTGAAATTAATGCTTGCTGGAAAAAATACATTTATGATGGGTCATAGAGTAGATAATTTGAGTATTGAGATTGATGGGATAGAATATAAGGAAAATGTGTATGTTGCAGATTTGCAAGAAGGAATTGATATGTTGTTGGGATTGAAGTTTTTGAAGGAGAGAAATTTTGTGGTGAATTTAGTTGATCAAACTTTGATCATTGGAGAAAAATGTGTACAAGGAAGCATAGAAGTTGAAGGTGACTCTGATTTGAGTAAAGTGAATGGTGAGACAGAAGCTAAAAGTGATGAGAAATGTGTTGATGGAATGGAGAAAGAAGTTGAAATTTGTGAAAATATGGTGAGAACGAAAAAGAGAATAGTACTTCCTCCATTGACGGTGATGAGAATTTCTGTTTGTGCAGATTATGAGTTAGAGAAAAAGAAAGAGTATGTGATAGAACCTTGTGTTGATAGACAAGTGTTAGTATCTTGTGCATTAGTTAAAGGTGATGATGTTGTTTCTGTAGAAATCCTTTGCTTTCCTTGACGTCATTGTACGTCATCGATTTGTGTGTACCAGCCGGCGTCAGTTAAAGTGCCGCCATATTTATGAACACGTACAGAGGAGTCAGAGAACCACTTATATTGTTGTTATCGTTATATTTGTTGAGTTTGTTGTTGAGTTTTGATTTTGTTGACTTTGTTATGAAGGACTCGTACAGAGAATTGTTGGAGGGGGATGTTAGACGGAGGTACGAGGAGAAAATTGTTGATATCGGAAAGGATCCGTATGAGATTGAGAAGAAAGATTTTACGAAGGACAAGAAATTCTGGCCACACGTAAATAGCGTTGACCTTTTTGATTTCCTTATTCTTCGGAAGTCGTTTTACTCATCAGACCAGTTGAGAAGCTACAAAGCTCTAGAAGCCTATCGGTTATTCCAGGATGGCTGGATAAAAGAAATTCTGCACATGGAGTTGAATTCATGCCATCTGCTAAAAGCAAAGGTAAGCTGGTTTTTAGACTCTAAAAACAACGATATTAATCGTTTTTAGGTTGAATTTAAGTCTTGTTTGTGTGTGGAATCTGTTGCTTTTGTGGCAGATTTACAATGCATGGCCATAAACACTACTGTAACCACAGGCATAAATTGTAAATGTGATACAATAAACATTGTTTGGGTGTATATTTCAAAGTAAAGAAAAAATGAATATAATTCCTGCTCGCCTGAAGCCTTTATTCAATTATTGTCTAATTTAAATTAAGCCATGTTCTTCATTTTAATGTCAGAGATATATTAATTTTTATATTGGTTTGTAATGATGTAAGTACATCAAAGACATATACTAGTACATACTTAGTTCAGGTTTGTACTAATCATTTATTATCAGCTTAAAATGAAAAATAAAGATTATATAGTTGACATCATTTTAATGACAATATATGGTAGATATTAATGAAAATGTTCCTTTATTTAAGGTTAACCACTCCATGCGTATCAGAGAAAAACCCCTTGAGCCCTGGATCATTATCAGTTCTGGTGGAATCAACAGTGCACATTGCACATGTATGGCTGGGCTTGGTGAGGCATGTAGCCACATATCTGCCGTGTTGTTTGCCGTTGAAGCCTGGACCAAGGTCAGAAAGGAGGCATCTGTGACAGATGTCCCAGCCTACTGGATGATGCCGTCATCTGTTCAGGTACTGATTTAACATAGTGTAGCAAGATTAGATTTAAACAAGGCAGCAAAGNACTGAGGACTTTTTAAAATGAACCGCATATGTGCGGTTCCCGGCGCTATGGGGTTAATTCTCGCTGCACCTCCTAATATTTTGTTTAATGCTCAATAACTTGTCTAAAAAAATATCTATTTTAAATACCTCATTTAATATCCGGACAGACCTCTCATAGCTGTGAAACACACCAATGGTCTCCCTGTCTAGAAATGCTGGGTGGATGTGTGGGCGTGGCACTGGGACCACCACTGAGGAGGTCTCTTCATTATCAACACCAGTGTCTGGGTGATGAACTATCTGATCACCTTCATTGACAAATCTGAAATAAAATTAAGTAATAATAATAAAAATATTAATAATGCACAAATAAATATAAATAATAAATGAAAAATAATAATAAAATTATATTAAATAAGGATAACAAACAGACAAATAGTTACCAGGCCTGCACTCAGCAATTAAAAGGGGGGTGGGGGTTCTGAAAAAGTCAAGCTTTCTAACCCTTTACATGACTCAGGGATAAAACCAGTGGGGACCTTTTTCTACCCATGTATAACTGATAAAAGAATTTATAATGCTTTTGACACATTGACCTACTAGTATAGGGCATATATCTGTAAACAAACATATTTATAAAGCAAATGATTCACACAATTCATATATATAGTATACATAAAAGGGTGTACTACCGGTACCTGTTAAAAGAAAGGCAATCAAATTCCGCTATGCCCTCTTTAACGGCGTCTTTTACTGAATCCTCAGGAAAACCCTTCTCATTGACCAGGATGGCAAAACCTCTGCAAAATCGATCATCACCTTCGACATTCTTGTCAAGGGTCAGTGTAGGGATCACAGCGCAACGTTTGTCCATTAAAAACGAGGAGTTATTTTCCATCGTCTTCAAGCGATCTCGCATGCTGTAATGCCTGATCATATTATGAACCACTGAAGATTTGATCGAGTGTAAGCCATTTGTTGCATTTTTCCCATCAGTGCTGACGGCGAAAGATGACATTCCTAAAACTTCCTTACAGTTTTGAAGCTCCTGTGGATAGTGAAATTTCTGGCGCTTGGAGCCTATCTCGCTAGCATTCTGTAAGGTGAAATAAAATGGCCCGCCTTTGAGTTCAAAGCAGAATATTTTGTTGGACTCTTCAGGGCTGTCTTTGGTATTGTTATCCGAACCAGCCTGCGTTCCCGCCATTTTGTGTTGCAGCTGGAAAATGCAAGAAATACGAAATTTAGGAAAGTCCTTCAACCATTGAGTAGACCTCAGAGTACGCAGTATCATAGATTTGATTATTCCCTTTATGCTGTTGCAATATTGGTGTTCTCTTTCTCTTCAGATTCCAGAAAACTTATCACCCGGCAAATTTCAGATAGGGGATTCCTCGAAAGGTAATGACGTCATCCAATGCATTGTGGGCCAGGGAGAATCCCCCGTTATATATACCTATATTTAGTTCAAGGCAATGACATTCTTTTTTCGGGGCATCCCCAATAACAACAAATGTAATTTGTCTGTTAAAAGTTTTGTTAGTGAGATATTATTTATTTATTTATTTATTTATTTATTTATTTATTATTGTTTAAGTCTTCCTAGGCAAGCTATTTCTGACAGAATTGACTAGTCAAATCGCAAGACCTTTCATGGTTGCCTTCTACATTTTTGTGTTTTCACTGTTGATATCCCTCAGTATCTTTTGTTTCTTTACTAGTACTCTTCGGACAACCTAAATTAATTCTGGCCCACAATTTCCGCCAGTACTTGATCAGCAAACTTCACATCACACTACCATAGCTGCCATTGCTTGGCATTTTGACCCTTCAGTCCCCCTCCTTAGAAAAAAAAAAAATTAACGCTAGTGCAGATCTGTGCCTAAAGTTGCACTTCACTACAGAGGGTAGTGACTTCCGTCATACGTAAATAATAATAATAATAATAATAATAATAATAATAATAATAATAATAATAATAATATTCTATAAAGCCCCAAAACACGTTTTTCTTATTATTTTTAAAATGCCGCTACAATGAGCCACTTGACAGAGAATGCCTGGCAAAAGGGACAAAATAGCCGAGGGCTCTTGCATCACAGGAAATAACAATAAAGGGTACCGGAGGAGACAGGATTAAAATTCGAATGGTGTAAAACGTGGAGCTGCCTGGTCATTTTTAGCTGGAAGTACACGGGAATGGAACAGTCAGTGCGAAGTTGAAGGGTATTTTTCAACGACATGGTTTCATTTATTTTTTCATTTATTTTTTTTTTTAGACAAATTGAGCAGAGGATACCTCGTAGAAATATAGGTATATATGATATGAATCCGTGTCACGAAGCTTGAAGGTGCAAAATTGTGCTTCTTTTCAGTCAGCTAGTCTTCTACCAACAGCACGACAAAGTCATGGCGAAAATTTCCTGCGAGGTTGTAAATTCTTGTCATGTGCAATTTTAGCAAGTATACAATCTGATATGCCCATATATATATATATATATATATATATATATATATATATATATATATATATATATATATATATATATAAAGAGGCAAATTTAATCGCCACTCAGTAGCGGTACCTGGTGGGTAAAAACACAGCAGCCCACGTACATCCCTTATTGAAGGCACCCCTTCCATCATTCCTCCAACACAAAAACATTATAAAACAAAGGAAACTGGGCTAAACTTTATATTTCTTATCCTTGTGCCTGCCACATGATTGCCAAGACTCCTTTTTCCTAACCTAAAAATATGATATATTTATAATGCCATAGCCCTTAGTATTCAGATCAGCAACATGCTTGTGTGGGATTCTCTTATTAAATAGTCATTCATTAAAATGTGGACATTAAAAGACAATAAATCTCATTGGAAGATGAGATTTATGTATGGTGTTTGTTGCGAAGACGCTTATCTAAAACTTTTTACCTTGATTGGTATTCTCTGGTCGGCTTAAACGAGCATTATAGAACTTATCAAATTACTAACTGTAATTGTACCCTGAGTTACGCTCAAGTTGAAAGCAGCCTTGTACTATCATCTCCTGTAACTATCAGCTGGCTGTGGAATCTACCAGCACACGTCCTATCTTGCCCATCCAATCAAATTTTAATTTTACCCGGTTTCATGTAGCAGAAGGTCCACCATGACAGACAGTCCGCCTTCCATTAATTTGTACAGGTGAGCCTCGCCCCAGATTTTGACCTACTTAGATCAAACTAACCCTAACCATTATAACTATTTGAAAGGCGGACTTTCTGTCACACGGACCCTCAGTTTCGTTACACCGGAATCCCAGAACTCAAGGGAATTTTTTTCTTAATTGGAGACTGCAGATCTTTGTAGAAAGTTTTGCCTTCCCTTGCGCCATATTTTGTCACAGCGACAAAATCTGCAGTATTCCCACAAATTCTCACTGTCTGTTCAAAAGTTAAATGGCATTGATTTATCAAAATATGTTTAACTTTCGTTTGGTTTGCAGATAACAATAAACACCATAGATTTATTTCTGCATTTTAAAGTTTTATTTTTTAGTTTAAATACCACACATAACTGTCGACAGAACATGAATGCATATTTTCTGCGAGGCGAGAGTCAATGGCCATTTGATTGTCAGACATTAGATTTTGTATCTGGACGCCATCAGTCTCAAAAGACTGACGGTCAAGCAAGAAACGGATAAACAATTTCCCCTTTTTTATTTAGAAAACTGGATCCCAGCAGGGTACATTGCTTTTTTTTTGGCATCTATTAAATTTACGTTTACATACTTAAAAAGTTTGGTTAAAACATCGGTTCATAAATTGAATAAATCTCGTTTTGTTAAAGGGAGGGAGGTGCTTATGAATAAAACCATGGCTTTTTCATTCAAATTCGAAGTTGTTTTTCAGTCGTAAGGCCGACATTACACCCACTTACGTAATTAAGATCGTGTATATAAATTGATGTTATCTTTGGTAATCAATCAGAAGACTGGACGAGGAGACTCCGCTGAGGTAAGGGGCAAGTTTCCAGGTTAAAACTTTTCCTTTTTCTAAACTGTCATTTGTAGAGGTATTGTTGTTTTTACATAAACAAAAACTTTAATCTGTGTTCATGGCTTCATTTTAGTCATTGTAGATTAAAGGTCAGCATCGTTAGAGAACAACGTAGAAATACCAGTAAAATGTTAGTATGAGGGATTGAAAGGTTAGGGAATTTCGAAAAAGTGCTCTCTCGTATATGATTTGCGGTGAATGGTGTATCAGCACCATGATTGAATTTCATATAAGGCGATAAAAAAAGCATGTCAAAATCCTTAGTCTTACTTGTCCTGACAAAATAAGTCCCCCCCCCCCCCCCCCCGAGTTTTGGCTTCTTAATTTGCTCCCAAAATATCTGAGTACGTCCCTTGTAATTAAGGGAGTAAAATAGGTCACCTATCATCTCGCCTTGTTTTGTTCCTTGTTTGGTCATTGCGGGACATTTTCATTGGGACGACAGCTTTCTGAAATCTTTTTCAGAACAGTTTGACAAAACGGGCAATATCGAACGATGATTCCGCTTATACACTAGAGGTACGATTTCACAGTTTTATTAATTTGTAAGCTCATACAATGTTGTCATACACTGAGACTAAAATCGGAGTCCAAGTGACTCCAAACTTGGAGTCCAGCAGTGGTGCCTAAAATATATCCCAATTGGAGTCTAGTTGACTCCGATGGAGTAACGCCATCCCTGACCCCAAAGGAGGGACTCCATTCACACATCCCTTCATCCCTTGATTTATCTCTACAAAAGAGTCACCATGACCCCATATTAAGGAATTTTTGATTCCTTGGCTCATTATAAAAAAAGACATCAACAACTGTCCCAAGCGGGGAGACAGCAGGTACCATGTATTACAGGCCGGTATGTCCCCGATAGGGTTCGAACCCACGTCCTGCGAAGGCGGACACACTAACCACAAGGCCATCCGGTCGAATACGGTGTTGGCAGAGCAATAACAATTAGTTTGTAAATCTGGTAAGAGACAGCATTATATATATATATATGAGCATACCTCCCCAGAGACATGCATTGGCGGATCAAACCTACAACCTAGAAACAAAACCTGCTGACCTGTATACCAACATATCACATAAAGGGTGTGGGCAACTGAAAGCCCGGGCCAGTCATAAGTGCACGAGTTCTGTATGCAGAAACACACAAAAAACCACTTGTTCATGCATAAAACCAACTTTGGCCAATGAAGTAAAGTTTATAGTGACAAAGGATGATGAAAACTGTTCTCTCCACGCCGTCTGACTCTGATTTTAGACTCAGATTGACTCCAGGAGAGCCAGTCAGTGATTGACTCTGATAAGAGGGTCTAAAGATTCTGGTAGTGGGGTAATTTAACCCTTATAAAGGAGTCAAATTAACTCCATTAGGGTCAAGGGGTGCTGGACTCTGACTAGAGAGTCAAATGACTCCAATTTTATTCTCAGTGTACTGCACGTACCATTGTTGATCCCTATAGGTATGGTGAGCTGGAAATAACCTTTTTTGCTCTTCTAGAGAAATTTTATAAAATAAATACAAAGTTCAATACACAGTGAACTTTGTGTTTGGTAGTCCCCTGTTCAAAAATCAACTTTGCGCTGCAATTAATTATACTTTTTTGTTATCATAGTTATCACTATCATTAGTAGCAAATTATTTGATAAAAATTAAATTAATTAATTAGACTCAGTATGGTATTTCTGTCCATACATAACGACCCTTGGACGCGGTATACGGATGTTGAAGTAATAGTCTTGAAAACGGATTCGTCTACCGATATCCAATAAGTGAAAGAGTGCCGGGTGAAGCAGCCGTACCATTGATTTGATTTTTTAAATATAAGCATATGGTGTATTCATTTATTAGTTTAGTTTATCATTTATTGTGATGTTGTTTATTTAAAACATGCAATTGTAAATTGGTGTACCGTCGCATTTGGATGTTTCTGTGGCTTCGGGGAGGGCGTAAAATGCACAGAAGCAATAAAATAACCTAGTTTATTTTTTTACTTTACTTTAAAGTAGCATGTTTGTAATTTAGGTTTAGATAAGACCTCATGAATATACATTTGTTGTGTTTCAATGACATGCATGTATAAAATGATGTCTTTGAAATTTAGATCACGTGTTCCTATTGGTTACAACTTCATTAATGTATGCAAACGGCGTTTTTGTTGGTAACAAATGGTGAGACACAAGAGTTAATTAGGTTGTTTTCTATTAGGTTGTTACTGTTGATGGGCAAGGAAAGTTTAAGTAAGGCATGATGATTCACACAGACAAGAGTAGCATTGCAGAGATATATGTTCACACTTTGTTAAAAAACTTAAGACAGCTGGAGTCGAGTTTTGTATTTTACTAGTATTACCAGGCCTTTGGGGGTCATCCATTTTTATCACCATTTTCACAAGTCTACAAAAAGTAGACTTAGTCCAGACTTCCCTTTCAGATAGTACAAGGTCAAAATGGAAGAATGATGACCTTTGACAGCAGTTTGGATCAACATTTTTATTATATTTCAAAAGCTTTCAATAGCCATTATCCTCCCCAGCTTAGGGCTGTATGTTATATATATTATAAGTTAAAATAATGTCATTAAATAGCAAATGGTCTTGTAGACGAAGACATTGTTACATCTTTCAGGTATAACATGAATTTGATGCCCTTTGTGTTTTCGTGTTTTCTGACTTTACATTCTATCCAAGGTAAGAGGCAGCGTTTTGCTGACATATCTCACGTCTTCATACATCATATACACGTATACCATGCCAGTTTAGTGAAATCTTTGGGATATTATCAATAATATACATTTTTATCACCGAACTGTATTTCTACTCGAACTAGAAATAATAAAACATATCATCATTCGTTCGAGATGGAAAGAAAAAGTTGTCTGCACATGCATACTTTTACACGTTTTAGGAACTAGATATAATTAATTACTGTTACATTGCTGTAGACGCAAGGAACAGACATAAATTGCATTTTGTCGAGACTTTAATGTACGTCACTCAAGATATCTTTCCGAAGTTAACTGTGACTGTCAATTGTCTTTAATTCCCCAGGACATTATTGGACCGGTTGGTATGACCGAGACAATCCTTCTGGTTCTGCGGATAATGAACATCTTACAGAACAAAAGGTGAGAAAAAACTTCACTTTCGACTAGTAAGTCGTTTGATAAGAGGAAAGGCTAAAATAAATGGATGAATGTAACTCGATTGGTTGAGATTATGCTTCTGTGATTACACTGGAGTTCGGAAAAATGTAAAATAATATCATGACATAAGAATGCAAGAATGGGAAAGAGGGGAAGAGAGCGAGCGTTTGCAAAGAGAAAAGTGGAGAACCTCGACATTAAGGGTGTTCAATAAAGAAGAAAAAACTAAAATCCATCTGTCACTTTTACTTAGAAACTAGGTTACGTCTGTGGCGGATGTAAACCCATCGGAGCAGAGTGTCGCGTGAGGGGATCAGGCAGAACGTTCACTCGCTGGTCCCAAACTGCTCCCGATAGATTGGATGTATACTGTTTACCAACACAAGGTCTGGTGTGTCTCAACTCGCAGCAAGCCGACGGGTCCTGCGCAGACTATGAGATAAGATACTTGTGCCCAAGTACAAGTAAGTTCTGTGGGGATTGTGGTAGGTTTGACCTTCTTTATGAATTGCTACAAGTAAATTCACCCCTTTTTTCACCCCTTTTAAAACTGTTTTCTTTTTTATTACAAGGGCGCCTTGATGCACTGCACCACTATCTTTTCTTAATCTCTTTTTTTTTTGTATTGTAGGAATAATTTATTGTCTGATCATCATTATATTTTTCCTAACATATTTTTTACGTTCTTTTATCCAGGTGGTACGTGGACAAACTACCTAGATAGGGATGATCCAGACGGTACCGGTGACTGGGAGAACGTTAAGGCTTTCAGGGTGAGGATCACCACGTGATGATCACGTGCTATTTTTGCTACTGTCACCTGTCTTCTAACGTGTTTGAATTTAGTTCATTCACAATCTTTATTTAATATTACGGGGAGATGAATACAGGCTTTATGTAAGGTCAACTTTACACGTTCCAGATAAATGCACATCTATACACAGGGCGTTTGCCGATTTTGATTCCATAGGTAAAAAGGAGAATGGTTAAAAGGTACCCGGTACATTCCTCTGGAAATTCAGTTGGCCTGCAAGAAATGTGAATACTGTTTTTATCGAACACCATCTGCGCAAACGTTCTAACTTTTTTGATGGCATTGCTGTTGAACTTTCAGATCAATGAACCTCCAAGTACATACTGGTCTGTTACTTGCAGTTAATTAGTACCGAAAAAAATGCGATATCAAGTTCAGATTATATGAATACTGACTGCGAACATCAAGTTAGTAACTTCGCACAGGACGTCATGTCACCTGGGCCTGATTTTGTCGAGGTTGCCCCCGTCCACTCCCCCCTCACACACATAAATTATGTTAATAACACCAAGCCACCTTGGTATGGGCGTGAAGACGTTTATCACTTACTGCCTAGATGTCATTGAATCTGTCTCTTCGAGTTTTTTTCTTTGATGTAGTTTTTTTTTAATATTCACTATAATTTTCATATTTCAGGAAGATGACAACGTCAATATTTGCAATGGTGCTCGCCCATTGTGCACCCGTTGTCGCGACAGAGTGAGCCACTACCATTATTATGCAACTGGAGATGCGTACAATACCGACCACGACTGTAACTGGGAGAATGGCTTGGTCTGTACTAGAGAAGTCAACGTGAAGATCTGCAAGGACTACGAGGTGAATTTTAAATGTCCAAACATAGGTAAGTCGTCGAAAGAAGCCAGGAGAAGTGCATCAGCAAAAAATGCATTGCATATCCATGCCATCTTTCTCGTGTCCATAAGGCCCTCCATACCTACGTATTTGCTTCTTCACAATGTCGTGGAGAAATTTCCCTGTAGACGAAATTGATGTGTGTACGGTGTGTGAAGGTCTGTGTGCGTGCGCACGCGCTGGCACGAGCGCATGTGTGTAACTTTTGGATGGTTGGGTGGTGTTTTAAGTGGTGTAGTGTGCTAGAGAAAAAAACCATACACATAAACCACGCCCGTAGTCAGGGGGGTTCGGGTGGTTCTAAAGAACGACCCCTTTTGCTGGGAAAAGGTCCACTCTGGGTAAAATTTGATCTAGGTACATGAGTTTTTTATGAGAAATGGTCCACTTTTTTAGAAAAAGATCCCCCCCTTTTGAAATTGCTGGCTACAGGCCTGTAAACAGACATAAAACCTCACTCTACACACAAGATTTTATTCATACCAAAATTAAGTGGCCGCTCTGCGTCTAAAATATCTAAAATCTTTGTAGCTTACAATAGTTAATTTGTGTATTTGAGCTGATAGTCAGTCTCGTGCTCTGTGCGTGACCTCAGCCTTTATGAATGGGTGAAGTTATGTCTATTTGTGTTTTGCTTTTCATTTATCCGTCTCTCAAAAACCGTATGGATGTATGTTTTGTTGAAATGTTTATTATATATATTACTTGAAGATCAGTATCAGACAGGGATATGCGCTGCATGCGCAAAGTGGACTATCTGGATGGACAGAGATGACCCCATCGTTAACGGGGACTCTGAGCACGTGGGACCAACGGGCTTTAATCCGGTAGGTACATTAATTGGGGAATAAACCATAATCCTAGCTCACACGTTGTTCTCGGTTAAGTCAATGTTATGATGATACATTATAATGGTTGTTGCAGCCTTCATGTCTATTCATGTTTATTACATGATAACATATTTAGCCCTTTTATACAGTGGCATATATTTGACATTTTTATAGCACTGCAACGGAATCAGTGGGAGTGAGATATAAAGTTGTTTTTAGGGCGTGTCCATATGGGAACATTACGTGTTATAACATGTTTTAAAATGTTGATAACACATTCTTCGTCTCCCTCTTCAATGGAGGATCTTGGCAAATGCATAGCTTAGTCTAGAAACACCAATGTGTTTTAAAGGAACTACGTACCCGATGTGACAGGGATGGTAGTACGATAGGAACGGTGGTCTGTTCCCCATTCTGTACAGTTAATATCCCTCCCATACACTTACCCCAATACTCTGACTAACCCTTATAACCTGTACTAACCATATGGGACCTGAACTTCCATACGCAGGCCCATCATTCCTGTCACACTGGTATTATCTGTGTGCTATTCATGGCCAGCCCGGTTCATTGTACGACCATAAAACTTTTCTTACGTCTTACGCATTAGCATATTTTATGGAGATACGAGATATAAAAACTACTTTGTTGTGATCATCATTATATACCTATACGATTTCGTTTTTTTTTCAAAGCTTCACATGTGGCATTATTAACTAAAGGAATATAAGTGCTTGTGTATTTGTCTTCTGATAATATTGGATGCTACCTATTATTGCCATCGAGGCCAGTTGGCGACTGCGCGCCCCTTTGCCATAGTATTAGAGTTGAGAGAAATGGATGGTGACTAGGAAATGTATTTGGACTTAAGTAGTCGCATAACGTTTCATTTATATACGAGTAAAGGGCAGAGAAATGCTATTGTGGGCCTTGACGCAGATGGTAACAAACACGTCTTCTTTAATTTTTCAAGTGCTCTGGACATGAACCAATTGACATCCAGTGCCGCACGAGGGGAACTAATGTGCCGTGGGATCGGACGGGTCAGGTGATCAAAGTGAAGTGCACGCCCTCTGAAGGGTTCGTCTGCGAGAACGGCGACCAGCCGAGTGGACAAATTTGCTTCGATTACGAAGTCCGTTTCCTTTGTCCGTAATTTGGCTCACTAGTTCAGTATGTACTCACTGTGGAAAATGACAAGCGATATCCTGGTGAATGACACACAATGCAACCTGAATTTAGTATATCTGAGAAACGCTTACAGAATTGCTTTATTACATGTACCCAAAACTCTCTGTTGACTCGCTATGCATTGATTAAAAATTTAGGTTCTTTACAAATTTTAAAACTGACGCATTTAAATAAAGTACCATTTAAGGACAATAAATTGCACTTCTTTGCATCGAAGCATTAGTTCATCGTTTATTGATAAAAGTAATGTAAAAAAACGGCTATGGCGTATACTACATATATACTCACTACCTCTAGCAGCGGGCGGTTGGAAGATGTTTTTATTAATATTGTTGTTCAAAATCCCTCGCCAATAGAACAGAAAAATCCACAGCCAGTGAATATTCAAATCTTGGTGGGTCTGGTAGAATATATTTATATCAATGAATGACAATATTATAATGCCGAAAATGCAGCAGTTTATGTAACACGTATCAGCCCTTTCCACAGCTCACCAACTTAACAAGTGTTGATTAAAATGTTTGGTAAAGGGACAATTGACTGGATCGAATGCGATATCGAGTCCAATTTAAGAAATATCATTTTGCCACAGGGATTTAATTTTCACCGAAAACGTGGAATCATACCAATGAATGGGTTAACTGTTGGAAAAAAATGGGATGTACCCGCCTTTTTTTTGGTTTAGTTAACGAGTGTTACAGGATTTCAGCTATTTAGCATAAGACAATGTGGGAAAGACTTTTACCCTTGGAAACAAGTTGTTTGTCGAAATATGGAATCTTATCACTTAACGCGTTTTAGTGGTAAAATGCCATATTTGTGAAATAACAATGTTTTGGGGCTTCAACTCATTTTTTTTTCTACCAGTAATAGGAAAGTTTGATAAATCAACTTCATCATTCAAAAGGTATGGAGGCCTTATTAACTGTTGGCAGCTAAAACAGTATGTTGTATACAAGAACGACACCCCATAACTACACTTGACTGCAGATAATATTCCAGACAATCGGCCACTGAATAAAACCCTACAATGTTTTCAGATCAGACTTGAAAGTTAAAATAAGATAATGATGAGAGTTTCAATAAACAATAAAGACCACGCCTTTCTATCCAATATCTAATTGCGTTTTTTTTTATTTTTATTTATTTATTTCTATTTTTTACGTCCCGGAAGTACTACTAACACACTATACCACATTGCTCCCTTAGCCTCTCCCTTCCCATTTTACCCTTTCCCAAACAAGAAAAACAATATATAATCTCCTGCCAAAATAAGTGTCACCCCTAATGCAATGCGTGGAATTAAACACAATTATATAAAGGTTTGGCAAAGATATCAGCTTATAAATAAAATTAATCGCGTTCTGATGAAGGGTTGCAGGTACTTATGGAAAAGATCATGTCTTTTTAATTCAAATTATCCCCAGGTGTTTTTCAGTTGTAAGGCCGACATTACACCCACTTACGTAATTAAGATCGTGTAAAAAATTGATGTTATCTTGGGTAATCCATCAGAAGACGACGTTGTTAATTCAAGCAAAAAGTGGACGAGGACACTCCGCTGAGGTAAGGGGCAAGTTTTCAGGTTAAAACTTTAATACGCATTTTTTTCCTTTTTCTAAACCATCATTTGTACAGGTATTGTTGTTTTTACATAAACAAAAACATTAATCAGTTTTCATGGCTTCATTTTAGTTTTTGTAGATTATAGGTAAGCATTGTTGGAGAACAACGGAGAAATACCAGTAAAATGTTAGTGTGAGGGATGAAAAGTGCTTTATCTTTTATGACTTGCGGTGAATGGTGTCTCAGCACCATGAGTGAATTTCATAACATGTCAAAATCTTTAGTCTTCTTGTCCTGACAAAATAAGTGTCCCCAGGTTTTGACTTGTTAATTTGTTCCCAAAATCTACATCCCCTGTAATTAAGGGAGTAAAACAGGACACCTATAACCTCACCTTGTTTTGTTCCTTGGTCGGTCACTGCGAGACATTTTCATTGGAATGACACCTCTCTGAAATCTTTTTCCGAACAGTTTAAGAAAACGGAAAGTATCGAACGGTGATTCGGCTTATACACTCGCCTTTCACCACTGGAGGTACGATTTCAGGGGCGGATCTTCTGGGTCTTCCGAAAAACGGTCAGATTTTCAAGTTTATAATGATGGGTATGTAATTTTTTTCTGTCGGAAGACGGTCAAAAATGTAGGATGGATCGATAAAGATAATTCGAAACCTGTCAGAAAATATCTCTGGATCCGCCCCTGGATTTCACACCTTCATTAATTTGTAAGCTCACGTCACGTAGTCACACTGCACATATCACTGTCAATACCTATAGGTATGGTCACATGTGAGTCCGAAACAACCTTTTTACATTGTTCTTGAGCAATTCTATATAATATATACAAAGTTCAATACACAGTGAACATTGTGTGTGGTAGACCCCCTGTTCAAAAATGAACTTTGCGCTGCATTTTATTATACTTTTTTGTAACCATAGTTATCATTATTATTAGTAGCAAATTCTTTAATAAAAATAATTAATTAATTAATTAAACTGAGTATCGTACCATGCACGCGGTATACTCTTGAAAACGGGTTCGTCTACCTATATCCAATGATGTGTAAGAGCGCACGGCGAAGCAGCCTTACTATTGTTTTAAAGTAATTTTTTAAAAATATAATTACAGTCATAAGTTAAGTTTATCATTGGTTGTGATGTTGTTTATCCAAAACATGCAACTGTTGATTGGTGTACCGTCGCATTTGGATGTTTCTGTGTTTTCGGCGGGGACGTAAAATGCACAGAAGCAATTAAATAACCCGGTTTTATTTCTTTTTTTACTTTACTTTAAATGATGGTAATATGTTTGTAATCTAGGTTAAGATAAGACCTCATAAATAGACATTTGTTGTGTTTCAATGACATTCAAGCTTAATACGATGTCTTTGAAATTCAGATCACGTGTCCCCAATGGTTAAAACTTCATAAATGTATGCAAACGGCGTTTTTGTTGGTAACAAATGGTGAGAAATAAGAGTTAATTAGGTTGTTTTCTATTAGGTTGTTAGTGTTGATGGGTAAGGAAAGTGAAATAAGACATGATTCTGCACATACAAGAGTAGCATTGCAGAGATATATGTGTTCACACTTTGTTAAAAAAAAAAAAAAAACTTAAGATAACTGGAGTCAAGTTTTGTAGTTAACTAACATTACCAGGCCTTCGGGGGTCATCCATTTTTATCACAATTTTCACAAGTCTACAAAGAGTAGACTTTTTCCAGACTTCCCTTCCTTCAGACAGTACAAGGTCAAAAGAATGATGATCTTTGACAGCAATTTGGATCATAATTTCTATTATATTTCTAAAGCGTACAAAGGGCAATGCCGCCCCCCAGCTTAGGGTTGTATGTTATGTAGATTATAGGTAAGAATTATGTCATGAAATAGGTGATAGAGAGATAACTGTCATGGAAAATGGTCTTCTGCACTAAGACATTGTTTCATCTTTCAGGTATAACATGAATTTGATGCCCTTTGTGTTTTCGTGTTTTCTGACTTTACATTCTATCCAAGGTAAGAGGCAGCGTTTTGCTGACATATCTCACCTCTTGATACATTATATACACGTATACCATGCCAGTTTAGTTAAATCTTTGGGATATTATCCATAATATATATTTTTATCACCGAACTGTATTTCTGCTCGAATTTGAAATAATAAAACATATCATCATTCGTTCGAGAAGGAAAGAAAAAGTTGTCTGCACTTGTATACTTCTATATTAGGAACTACATATTATTTAATGCTGTTACATTGTTGTAGGCGCAAGGAACAGACGTAAATTGCATTTTGTTAGACGTTAGTCTGAATAATGTACGTCACTCAATATCTTGCTGAAGTTACTGAAGTGAACTGTGACTGCTAATTGTCTTTATTTCCCAAGGACATTATTGGACCGGTTGGTATGACCGAGACAATCCCTCAGGTTATGGGGATCATGAACATATTACAGAGCAAAAGGTGAGAAAAATCTTCACTTCTGGCTGCTAAGTCGTTTGATTAGAGGAAAGGCTAAAATAAATAGATGAATGTAACTCGGTTGGTTGAAATTATGCTACTGAGATTTCACTGGAGTTCGGAAAAAAGTGATAAATAATATCATTATAAGAATGCAAGAATGGAGAGGCAAAGAGAAAAGTGGAGAAACTCGACATTTAGGGTGATCAATTAAAAAGAAAAAGTTAAATTCATCTATCACTTTCACTTAGAAACTAGGTTACATCTGTGGTGGATGTAAACCCATCGGAGCAGAGTGTCGCGCAAAGGGGTCAACCAGAACGTTCACGCGATGGTCCGGAACAGCTCCAGATAGACTGGAGGTCCACTGTTTACCAACACAAGGTTTGGTGTGTCGCAACTCCCAGCAAGCCGACGGATACTGCGCAGACTATGAGATACGATACTTGTGCCCAAGTACAAGTAAGTTTTGTGGGGATTGGTGTAAGTGTGACTTTATCTGTGAAATGCTACGAATGATTTCATCTCTTTGAAACTTATGTTTTATTTAAAGGACACCTTGCTGTACTGCGACATTATCTTTTCTTAATCTCTTTTTTTGTATTGTAGGAAGGATTTGTTGTCTGGTCATCATATTTTTTCGTTATATATTTTTCTCGTTCTTTTTTTCCAGGTGGTACGTGGACAAACTACCTAGATAGGGATAACCCAAGCGGTACCGGTGACTGGGAGAACGTTAAGGCTTTCAGGGTGAGAATCACCACGTAATGATCACGTTCTATTTTTGCTACTGTCACCTGTCTTCTAACATGTTTGAATTTAGTTCATTCATACTCTTTATTTAATTTTACGGGAAAATGAATACAGGTTTTATATACACGTTCAAGGTAAATGCGCATATATATATATATACACAGTGTGTTTGCCAATTTTGATTCCGGTACCCGGTACACTCCTCTGGAAATTAAGTAGGCCTGAAAGAAATAGTGAATGCTCTCCGCAAACGTTCTAACTTTTTGATGACAATTGCTATTGAACCTTCAGATCAATGAGCCTCTAAATGCACACTGGTCAATTACTTGCAGTTAATTAGTACCGAAGAAATGCCATCTCACGTTCAGATTATATACTGACTGCGAACACCACGTTAGTAACTTTGCACAGGATGTCATGTCATCTGCCCCTTCATGGGCCGGAATTTGTCGAGGTTGCCCACTCTCACACACATCAATTTTGTCAATAACACTCAAGCCACCTTGGTATGGACGTTTAACGTTGATCACTTCCGTTATTAAAACATTCTTGCCTATGAATCTGTCTCTTCGAATTTTTTAGTTTGATGTCCGTGGAAAAAAAAAAAAAAAAAAATATATATATATATATATATATATATATATATATATATATATATATATATATATATATATATTTTTTTTTTAATATTCATTATAGTTCTCATTTTTCAGGTTGATGACGGTGTCAATCTATGCAATGGTGGTCGCCCAATGTGTGCCCGGTGTCGCGATAGAGACACCCGCTACCATTACTATGCAACTGGAGACACGTACAATACCGACCACGACTGTAGCTGGGAGAATGGCTTGGTCTGTACCAGAGACGTCAACGGGAAATACTGCAAGGACTACGAAGTGAAGTTTAAATGCCCAGACGTAGGTAAGTAGTCAAAGGAGGCCAGGAGAAGCTAGTGTATCAGCAATTCATGCTTTGGAGTTCCATATCATCTTTCTCGTGTCCATGAGGCCTTCCATATGTACGTGTTTGCTCTTTCACTATGTCGTGGAGAAATTTCCTTGTAGACTAATGTGTGCGTGTGTGTCTGTGTGTCCGCGTGAGTGCGCGCGCAAGCAAACGTCTGTTTGTGTTACTGTTGGGTGGGGTAATGTTTTGGGGGGTTTATGTGCCAGAGAAAAAAACGTACAAATAAACAGATACATAACCTCACTTTACACGCTTTCATTCACACCGAAGGCAAATGGCCGCTATGCTGTAAAATTTCTTACAGTTAGTTAACTTCGTATGTTTGAGCGTGTAGTCAGTCTTGTTCCTGCGCTCTGTACGTAATTGTAGCCTTTATGAATGGGTGAATATGTCCTTTTGTGTTTTGCTTTTCATTTTTTTCTGTAACACTAAATGTGCATGTAATAATTAGTATGTATGCATGTATGTATCTATTTTGTTGAAGTTCTGTGTATTACTTTAAAATCTATATCTCACAGGCACGTGTCCTGCATGCGCTAAGTGGACTCCCTGGATGGACAGAGACAACCCCAGCGGTAACGGAGATGCTGAGCACGTGGGGCCAACAGGCTTTAATCCGGTAGGTTAAAGAATTGCTAAATATACATTATAATCCTGGCTTACACGTTGTTTTCAGTTAATTCCATGTTATGATAACACGTAATAAAGATTGTTGCCTTCATGCCTTGCATTTATTACACAATAACATGTTTAACCCTTCATACAGTGGCAAATTTACTACAATTTTATAGCACTACAATGAAGTCAGTGGAAGTGAGATACATTAGGGCGTGTCCATATGGGAACATACGTTTCGTTTTGTTTCAAAGCTTTATATTGGATGCTACCTATTATTGCCATCAAGGCCTGTTGGTGGCTGATGCACCCCTTTTTCATTTTATTAAAGTTGAGAAAAATGGGTAATGGCTAGGGATTTTTTTGGGCTAAAGTTTTTGCATACCGTTCAACGAATATACGAGAAAAGGACAGAAAAATGCTATTGTGGGTCTTGACTCAGATGGTAGCGAACACGTCTTCTTTATTTTTTTCAAGTGCTCCGGCCATGAACCAATTGATATCCAGTGCCGCGTGAGGGGAACCAATCAGCCGTGGGATCAGACGGGTCAGGTGATCAAAGTGAAGTGCACGCCCTCTGAAGGGTTCGTCTGCGAGAACCGCGACCAGCCGAGTGGACAATATTGTAAAGATTACGAAGTCCGTTTTCTGTGTCCGTAACTTGTCTCACTCATATGTTTTCACTGAGCATCTTGAAGACGGGGGAAACCCAAATGACAAGCCCATTTCCTGGTGAATGACACACATTGCAATCTGAAAATAGTATATCTGAAAAATGTAAACAGAATTGCTTTATCAAATGTACGTAAAACTTTTTGCTGACTATTGCTATGCATTGATTTAAAATTTCGGTTCTTCACCATTTTGTAAGGTGACGCATTTAACAATAGTGCCATTTAAGGACAATACAGGTAAATTGTACTGCTTTGCATTGAAGCATTAGTTCATCGCTTATATATTTATGCTTCGATCATAAGTGAGTTTGTTCTAAATAGAAATAAAGAGTCTGCAGGTTTTGCCTTCCCTTGCCCGACATTTGGTCACATCGTCAAAATCTGCAGTATTCTGGAAATTCTTGCACGCTATTCAAAAGTTCAGTGACGGTGATTTGTCGAACATGTCGATTAATTTTTCGTTTGCAAATAACAATGACATCATATAGTTTTTTTTTAGTTTTTTAAATACCACGCATAACTGACAATAGAACGGTTTTATCTGCCAAAGACATTTCGAAAACATATATATGCTGCAAGAGTTGGTCATTTGCATGGCAGACCAAAGGTTTTGTCCCTGGACGACATCAAGTTAAACAGGCTGACGGTCAAGCAAGAATGGATAGACGATTTTGCTTTTTATTGAAAACTGGACCCCAGCAGGGAACGTTGCTTTTTCCACAGCTATTAAATAAACATTTTCAACCTACTTTAAAAGTTTGGCAACGACATCAGCTTATAAATTAAATTAATTGCGTTATGATGAAGGGTTGCAGGTACTTATGAATTAGATCATGTCTTTCTAATTCAAATTAACCCGAGGTGTTTTTCAGTTGTAAGGACGATATGACACCCTTTTACGCAATTAAGAACGTGTATAATTTGATGTTATCCAGAAAACGCTGTTAATTCAAGCAAAAACTCGACGTGGGCACGCCGCAGAAGTAACGGGCAAGTGTTCCAATTTATAACTATCTTAAGCATTTTCCTTTTTCTTAACCGGCATTTGTACAGGTATTGTTGTTTGTAGATCAACAAAATATTTATCAGTTTCCATAACTTTATTGTAGTTATTGCCGATTGCAGGTAAGCATGAAGGTAGGCAGAACAACGTTAGTGTGAGATGTGAAAATGCTTTGTCTTGTATGACTGAATGGCGTACATGTACTATGAGTGTTATATCCACAAACGTGTACATGTATGGTGTTGTATGGTCTTCCTGAATGCTGTGGACTGTTTCTGTTCAAACTGGTTATCTTGCACACTACAAGCAAAGCAACCTTAATTTGAAATGACCAATCAAGAATGCAAATTTTGTTCTCCATGTTGTCATCAGTCAAAACCAGCTATCCAATGCCATGGAAGACAATGCATTATCATGCCACACTCGTCACACTTTAAGGACTCATTCCCATTGAAATTAGATCGATCCAACTTCGTGGGGACTCTCGCTGAATGTAACCAGTTTAACAGATTAACACGCCTCCTCTTGTTTCCAACGTACTTGTACTATCACTAATTATTATTTATATTATTATCAATGATGGTAGTAATAATAGTAGAAGCAGAGGTAGTAGCAGTAAATTAATTAATCAAACGCAGTGCCTTGTTTTCCTTGATGTACACTCATGCTTAAGAAATCAAAATAATAGTCTTGCAATGGATTCATCTATTGATATCCAGTGGCGTGTAAGAAGGAGCACGGAATAGCAGCCTTAACGCTATTTAAAACAATTTTTAAATATAAGCATCAAAAGGTCAATAAAAATATTTGGCTTTTGTTGTCGTTTATTCAAAACATGCAACTGTGAATTGTTTTATATTAAATGTTTCAATGGCCTATGAAACGCATAAAAAACAAATAAAATTGCCAGCACAAGTTTATTTCTTTTTAACTCAAAAAGATGGTTACATATTTGTATTTTTGGTTTCGATAAGACCTCATAAATAGTATATTGTTATGTTCCAACGGCAATCGTGAGTAAATGATGTCTTTGAAATTCAGATCACGTGTTCCCATATGAATGTATGCAAACAGGGGTCACTGTGAGTAACTAAAGAAAAGACATGATGATTCTAAAAAGAGAAGAGTAGCATTAAATGGGTATTTTTTTCACCCTTTAAAAAATGGAAGCAGCTCGATTCAAGTTTTGTTATTTCATAACTGCCCAGGCCTGTGTGTACTTAACAGGGTTCCGTACGTTAGGATTTATTTCCTTAGAGGCCATTCTTCTTATCATTTTTTTAGAGTAGATTTTTTCCAGACCACTCCCTTTTCAGAGAGCACAAGGTGTACATTGAAGAATGATAACCTATGACAGCAATTTGGACCATTATTTTTATTTTTTTCAAAAGCGCACAAAGGGCATTCACCCCCCCCACCGCCCCAGCGTACGGTTACATGGAATATAAATTATAAGTTAGAATAAAGTCACTGAATAAGTGTGATAGATAACCGTCATGGTAAATGGCCTTCTAGTGTAAAATATTGTTACATCTTTCAGGTATAACATGAATTTGATGCCCTTTGTGTTTTCGTGTTTTCTGACTTTAAAGTCTATCCAAGGTAAGAGGCAGCGTTTTGTTGACATTACACCCGAACAAACATTATATACAAGCTAGTATACTGCAAGTTATAGAATGATGTAGCAAACAAAACGAACATTCCTGGTACATGTGGAAATTCCAGCAATTTTCCATGTATTGCCTCGTTATACCTCTACATATACAGCATACTATTAAATACCATTCAAGAATTTCTTGGGACCATTCCCAGACCCTATCGTACTAACTTTGGATCAATCTATCTCCAAGGGGATTCTCGCAAAATTGCAATAAACTTAAGCGGCTTAGATGTCTGTCACGCCTATTCAAGCTTCTAGGGGGTAATTAATTATCGTTTAGCAGCTTCAGTAGGCGTGCCATACATCTACACTACTTAAGCTGAAAGCAATTTACCGAGAACCCCCTTGGAGATGGATCGATCCAGTTAGATCGATCTAGGTATGGGAACACTGTCTTAATTATTAACTTTCACTGTTACAAGTGAAATTCAAAGGTCCTCGCTTCCACTGCAACTGTACCCTTAAAATAAATAATAAAAAACCGATTTACTTATCGTAGTGTTGTCATCGGTTTTGGATATGACACACCTTGGTGTTTAAGAAAACAACTTTCAGGAAAATCATTGTTTAGATACATGAAGATCAAGCGCCTTAAGAGTAATCTTGAGGGAGGGTACAGGTTTTTTTTGTTGTTGGCTTAGAAGATTGTCTGCGATTATATCTCGGATACTATACAGCATGTACTGTTTTCCCAGTGAACTTTATTTTACTAGAACTTGCAATAGGAACATGTCATTTTCGTTCGGGAAGAAATGAAAAAGTGGTTTGAACATTTATACTTGTATAATTAGGAAGTAGAAATAATCCCTCAAGATATCAAGATATCTTACTGCAGATAAATGTGACTGCTAACTGTCTTTATTTTCTCAGGACATTATTGGACCGGTTGGTATGATCGAGACAATCCTTCTGATTACGGGGATCATGAACATATTACAGAACAAAAGGTGAGAAAAATGTCAATCCTAACTGGTAAGTCGTTTGATTATGCCCCCGCCACACTAGAGGCGGAATGAGCAAGAATGCCGTCGGAAAGACAATTCTTTGTGCGCTCCTGGATATTCGAAGAGCATTCTAAAAATTCCGAGTGCATTCTAAATATCTTTACCCATTCTTGTGGCATCCCGAATGTTTTTGTCATGTCAAAAACTTTCGAAGTGCATATCAAGTTGAAATTTATCGAATGGCATTTGAACAGTATTCTAACTGCACTATGACTGCATTCTAAATATTCTCACGGCATTCCGATAGCATTCGAAACATTCTGATCATATTAGAGGAATATTCGAACTGACAAGTGACTTAAAGCCCCCGTCAAACTTATTCGAAATCAGTAAGAATCAGGCCGGAATATTCGGGAGGGAATTTCAAATTATCATAAAATTTTACGGCTTTGTAAGAATGCCTGTGGAATACTAAGAATGCACATCGAACTCGCCTGGAATGATTCTTGCACATTCCAGGTATATTACCTCTCAAATGCAGCTCGAATGTAGTTGGAATACTGTAGGGATATTGCGATAAATTTCCTCTTGGAATGCACTTCGAAAGTTTTTGACATGATAAAAACATTCGAGCCGGCCACAAGAATGGGTAAAAATATTTGGAATGCACTCAGAATTTTTAGAATGTTTTTAGAATGCTCTTCGAATAACCTGGAATGCACAAAGAATTGTATTTCAGACGCCATTCTTAATCATTCCGCATCTAGTGTGACGGGGATTTTATATCCCGCCAGAATGTTTCGAATGTGCCTCGGATGAGCTGAAATATTAATGTTGCCAGCAATCGAGCTACACTAGTGCGCCGTTCAAAGTATATTCTAAATATTCTTACTGCCTTCTTACAGCATTATAAATATTCCTACTTTTCCAACTACATTCGGACAGCTTTTGAGAGCTAATACAGTCGAAAGTGCACTCATTATTCAAGCGCATTCTGAGTATTCCAAAGGTACTCTTACAATAATTAAGTTCAATTTGACATTTTTCCCCGAACGAGGTGCAAATTTTAAAATTTCTTCGTTCAGGCTCATTCTTCTTCATTCCTGCTGATACCGAATAAGTGTGACGGGGGTATTAGAGGAAAGGCTAAAATAAATGTATGAATGTAACTTTGTTGGGTGAGATCATTGTTCTATCAATACACTGGAGTTCGAAAAATGTAAAGCAATATCAAAATGAGACTGCAAGAATGAAAACGAGAGGAAGAGATAGAGCGTTCGCAAGGGGTAATGTGGAGGACCTCTGCCAATAGAGTGGTCAATTAAAAGGTAAAAAGTCAAATTGATCTGCCACTTTATTTTAGAAACTAGATTACGTCTGTTGCGGATGTAAACCCATCGCGGCGGAGTGTCGCGTGAAGGGGTCAACCAGTACGTTCACTCGCTGGTCTGGGACAGCTCCAGATATATTGGAGGTCCACTGTTTACCAACTAAAGGTTTGGTGTGCCGCAACTCCCAGCAAGCCGACGGAAACTGCGCAGACTATGAGATAAGATACTTATGCCCAAGTACAAGTAAGTGTTATGACGTTTGTAGTAGGTGTGACCTTCATTACTACGAGAAATTTCACTCGTTTTGAAACTTCTGCTTTTTCAACAACGCCTTGAACTACAGCACCATTATGTTTTCTTAATCTCCTTTTTATCGCAGGGATGACGAATTTTGTTAAATGGACATCATTCATTGTCATAACATTTTTCTTCATTCTTCAATGCAGGTGGCACATGGACAAACTACTTAGATAGGGATAATCCAAGCGGTAGCGGTGACTGGGAGAACGTTGAGGCTTTCAGGGTAAGAATCATGTGCTTTTTTGTCACCTGTCTCTGTGCTTGGCTTCGGTTCATTCACAGACTTAATCTAGACTTGTAAAGATTCTTTTGTCTGTAGATACTTATATTTGTCTGGTCTTACCAGCCAATATTTAGTCTGCTTGCAGTCAGACTTCATCAGGGAATGAGGTTGTGGTAGCTCAGGGCCGTAGCCTCCGGGGGGGGCAGGGGGGGGGGGCAGCTGCTCCCCCCTGGGATTTGAGGTGCAAAAAAAAATCGCAAAGGTAAAAAAAATAATAATTGCAAAGTTGGTATCAATTCTGTGAGAAAATGCACTCATGGCCACTAGACAATCATTCAACAATCTGTTTACAAAGGTGTACTGTTTTTAGCCAACTCAGTTCATGCCTAAAAGTCCAATTGGCGTGTTGTGTTGAAAAAATGACTGTACTTATGGCAAAATGAACCCACAATTTCTGACTTCTGATTGAGCAATAAATAACAGTTAAAATGCACCAGAATGCAGTATTATACACACAGTTTTTTAAAACTTTCCACACCATGGGAGGGGGACACTCCCCCCTGGGGGCTTCGCCCCCTCGTGTCCGCTTACTGCCCCCCTGGCATTTAGCCAACTCAGTTCATGCCTAAAAGTCCAATTGGCGTGTTGTGTTGAAAAAATGACTGTACTTATGGCAAAATGAACCCACAATTTCTGACTTCTGATTGAGCAATAAATAACAGTTAAAATGCACCAGAATGCAGTATTATACACACAGTTTTTTAAAACTTTCCACACCATGGGAGGGGGACACTCCCCCCTGGGGGCTTCGCCCCCTCGTGTCCGCTTACTGCCCCCCTGGCATTTAGCCAACTCAGTTCATGCCTAAAAGTCCAATTGGCGTGTTGTGTTGAAAAAATGACTGTACTTATGGCAAAATGAACCCACAATTTCTGACTTCTGATTGAGCAATAAATAACAGTTAAAATGCACCAGAATGCAGTATTATACACACAGTTTTTTAAAACTTTCCACACCATGGGAGGGGGACACTCCCCCCTGGGGGCTTCGCCCCCTCGTGTCCGCTTACTGCCCCCCTGGCATTTAGCCAACTCAGTTCATGCCTAAAAGTCCAATTGGCGTGTTGTGTTGAAAAAATGACTGTACTTATGGCAAAATGAACCCACAATTTCTGACTTCTGATTGAGCAATAAATAACAGTTAAAATGCACCAGAATGCAGTATTATACATAGAGTTTTTTAAAACTTTCCACACCATGGGAGGGGGACACTCCCCCCTGGGGGCTTCGCCCCCTCGTGTCCGCTTACTGCCCCCCTGGCATTTAGCCAACTCAGTTCATGCCTAAAAGTCCAATTGGCGTGTTGTGTTGAAAAAATGACTGTACTTATGGCAAAATGAACCCACAATTTCTGACTTCTGATTGAGCAATAAATAACAGTTAAAATGCACCAGAATGCAGTATTATACATAGAGTTTTTTAAAACGTTCCACACCGTGGGAGGGGGACACTCCCCCCTGGGGGCTTCGCCCCCTCGTGTCCGCTTACTGCCCCCCTGGCATTTAGCCAACTCAGTTCATGCCTAAAAGTCCAATTGGCGTGTTGTGTTGAAAAAATGACGTTTTTTGTTCGATGTCTGTTAATATAGGTGAAAATATTCATTAAGTTTGATTCTCATATAACAGGTTAATGACAGTGTCAATCTATGCATTGGTGGTCTCCCAATGTGTGCCCGTTGTCGCGACAGAGACACCCACTACCATTATTATGCAACAGGAGACACGTATAATACCGACCACGACTGTAGCTGGGAGAATGGCTTGGTCTGTACTAGCGACGTCAACGGAAAGACCTGCAAGGACTACGAGGTGAATTTTAAATGTCCAAACATAGGTAAGTCGTGTGACACTTTCGTAAGTGACAAGAAGTGCATCAGCAAACCATGCATTGCAGATCCATGCCATCTTTCTCTTGTCCATGACCCCCCGTATCTACGTACTTGCTCATTCACAATGCCGTGGAGAAATTTCCCTTTTATATGTGTGTATGTATATCTTACAGGCACGTGTCCTGCATGCGCTAAATGGACTCCCTGGATGGACAGAGACAACCCCAGCGGTAACGGAGACGCTGAGCACGTGGGACCAACGGGCTTTAATCCGGTAGGTACAGGAATTGGTAATTAAATTTTAATTCTAGCTAACACGTACTCTTCTATTAATTCCAAGTTATGATGTCATATGTTTATGGTCTTTTGACTTCATATGTCTTACATTTATTATACAATAACATGTTCAACCCATTTATACAGTGGCATATTTCCGACTGTTTCAAATACCTATGAGCAATGGAATCAGTGAATGTATCTGAAAACAATGGGACTTGTTTTTAGGACGTCCTCATGGTAACATTAGGTGTTATAACAAGTTTTAAAATGTTGATAGCACTTTCATTGCCTCCTTTTTCAACTGAGGATCTTAGCACATGTCCTTGTTTACTGTAGATGCGTCACTGTATTTAAAAGGAACTTTCTGAGCCGATGTGTCTGTGTACTTATCACATGGACTTCCATGCCTACCATTACTGCATACATAGGCATCATCTGTATACTATTCCAGACCTGTCTATTGTGCGCTCGTACGTTTTTTCAAATTTTTTTTTATTGTTTCAAAGCAGCACAAGAGACATTGTTAGCTAAAGGAATTCTTGTGTCCTTGACTTCTGATGATAATGGGCGCGACCTATTATTGCCATCAAGGCCTCTTAGTTGCTAATGTGAAACAATGGGTAAGGGCTAGAGAATTTTTGGTCTAAATTTCTCGCATAACGTGCAATGAATATACGAGTAATTGGCAAAAACTGTTTTGGAGTACTAGACTCAGATGGCAACATAACGGGTATCTTTCATTTTTTCAAGTGCTCCGGCCATGAACCAATTGATATCCAGTGTCGCGTGACAGGAACCAATCAGCCGTGGGATCAGACGGGTCAGGTGATCAAAGTGAAGTGCACGTCCTCTGAAGGGTTCGTCTGCGAGAACAGCGACCAGCCAAGTGGAGAATTTTGCAAAGATTACGAAGTCCGTTTTCTGTGTCCGTAACTTATGTCACTCGTTTGTTTTCACTGAAGACGGGGGGAAGACGGTGGGGAAACCCAAATGACAAGCCATTTCCTGGTGAATGACACACATTGCAATCTGAAAATAGTAAGACGGAGTAGATCGAAGTGTCAAGCAATTTCCCGTTAAATGACACACAATGCAATTTGTTAATACATAGCATATCTGAGAACCATACACAGACTTTATTAAATGTACTCAAACTTGTTGTTGACTTGATATGTATTAATTAAAAATGTCGGTTTTTCACCATTTTGAAAACTGACGCATTTAACAAAAATACCCTTTAGAGACAATAAATTGTACATATTTGCATCGAAACATTAGTTCGTGGCTTATTGATAAATTAAGTTTAAGGCAGTTGTTGCGTATACAATACTGTATGTGTACTAACTCTCTGTACCAGTGATCGGTTGTTCAAAATGCATATATCTCACAACCGGCCAAAAAAAAAAAAAAAAAAAAAA
>NW_019774659.1:108058-173363 GCF_001039355.2 Lingula anatina | reverse complement strand
TATATATATATATATATATATATATATATATATATATATATTCTTTGATCATAAGGACATTATATTGTACATAAAAATGCCTTACTATACAAGTATGCACGCAATGTCATACTTCCTTGTTCTGACTTGTACAGCAAGGAAATATTTAGCATATTGATGTTTAAATTGGTCTGTCGTACTAATAAACTTCTATGATTTGCTGAAGACCAGTAATTATGCCAGTGTAAAACTTTCATTTTAATTTCAAATAGTTGTTTAAGTGTTTACGAAACACCATGGATGTACGTTCTCTTCACGTTGCTGGGTTTTCATGTAGAACAAATTCACATGACTTGTTAAGATAGTTTCATGATGCGAGATTAAGATGCGTGCTTTGTGCATAGAACTGACATAATCAGCTGGCCTCTGGAAGAGGCTAGTGTACCTAAAAGTTAAACCTTAATCTTGACAGTCCTGTCACACGTTATTCAAAATGTATCATTTTTGCAACATAAAACACCTCTGCCTGCCAGTAGATTATAAAATTTGATTTATCTATTATGACAGTGAGAACAATTAATTGTGAAAATAATCCTTCAGAAGCAAAGGTTACTAAGTGTATGCCCTCAGCGCCACACTTCCTTCTTCTAATTGGTACAATAAGGAACTATTTAACATGAGCGTACATTAGTCTGTCGTACTAAAATACCTTAATGATATACTCCTGCTTCTTCACGTTGTCAAAGTAAACTACTCTATTTTCAGGTAGTTGTTTATGTCAGTGAAGCAATATGGATACATGTTTTCTTGGCGTGCCTGGGTTTCCTGTAGCAACAGAAAAACAGCACTTGTTGAGATATTTTCATAAAGTGAGAGTAAGCTCGTTATGCCTATAAATAGTATTAAGTTTGTGCATAGATTTGTTGACACTTATCTTAAACAATTTGTGCGGTGGAATAATCGAATCAAAACAGATTTACTGCATTGTCAGATATACCAGCTGGGACTCTTTCTTGTCACATTGTGCATTGACAGCACCGTGTGGCGAGATGTAGGATGTCTGAGAGGATGTGTGATTAATAAATAAGGAATATATCACAGCATATGCACTAAGAGACGGATTAGAAAATAGTTAAAAGTTTCCATCTAGTGCAGTTGTGTTAATGTGATTTATTATGAATCACAACGAAGACATTAAACACCTTAAAGGTATGTTACATGCACGTTACGTTGCCAATGTAGACAAATCATCCTATTTTCAAGCAGTTGTTTATGTCAGTGAAAAATTATGGATGCGCGTTCTTTTCGTGTTGCTGGGTTTCTTGTAGCAACAGAAGAAAACATGTCGGTATATTTTCAAAATACTAGATAAACCTATCTATCTATTAGAAAGTTTACATATTTCCCCATAATGGAGAATTCACGGCTATGTTCTCAATGCATCTATTCTCTACTTTGGAAAGCATTGCCGTCTTTATAACCTCAATCATAGTCTGCAGTTCACCATCATTAATGTGTACCTGTGCCTGACGGAGCATTGTAAAGTAGGATTAACCAGTATTAATAAAGAAACTATTTCGAAATCATGGGTATTAAAACTTTCGGTTTGGAGTTTGTTGTATGGGTGCACATATTCAATACCCGAAGTATTGATTCTTCTTCTTCTTCTTCTTCTTCTTATTATTCCTTAGCGAGTATAAAATGCTAGCGCTGCACCCTGGGTTTCGTTTCAGAGGAAGGTAATCTTGTTTTCTTAGGTACCCCTGCAACATTCAGCTGGCTATGGAATCTACTGACAAACCTCACATCTCGACGAGCCAATCACATTTCAGTAAACCCCGGGATCCTTAAACTCGAGAGAGCCCGTTCCCAACGTGTGTTTGCAATGTGGTTTGCGAAGGAATCACAATCTTCACTTGATCATAAACGCTCGCAACTTATGATCTCCGACGTTCCTACCGAGCCCCTCACACTATTCAAAAGTTCAAGGATTGTGTGACCAGAAATAGGTTCATTTATTTCTATACTAACTTTGTTTGTTTGCAAATGACAACAGACTCTATAAATATTTTTTCTGAAAGTTTATTCGAAATAACACAAACAGCTGAAACTAAAACATTAAAATGTAATTGCCAAAGACATTTAAATACTAATGAATTACGAGCATTGACCATTGGATTGACTGACCTGATTTTTTGGCCTGACCATAGGGTCGAAAAAGACCGACAACTAACGAGATGTGGGTTAGAAGATGATTTTGCCTCTTTAGGCGGCTGAAATACAGGGTATGACGTGTTATTTGTTCTTTAGCATAGATATTTACACAATTAAATGTTTGTCAAAGAAAGGACCTTATGAATTAAAATTGATTACATTCTGATGAATAGGTCTAGACCCTAATAAATAAAATGACGTCTTTTTAATTCAAATTGACCCGAATTGTTTTTCAGTTACTATGGAGGGTTTTACACCTAGTTACTACTTGCACGTACCAGTGTACGTATATAAATTGGCGTTATCTGAGATAATTCGTCAGAGGACGCTGTTAGACCAAGACCAAGCTCATCTTTCATTGGAATCTCGACGTGGGTGTGTCATAGAGGTGAGATAGTGGACAGCTTTACCAATTTACATTTTGAAAATTAACAGTCATTGCTATTTCTTTTATCATTCAGTTAGTAATTCTTTTTCATGGCTTTATCTTAGTTATTGCAATGAAGGATAAACATTTCCAAAACATATTATTTTACGATTTGAATCTAAAAATTCACAAAACAATTATATGATGATAAAATGGCATGTTTATATATCAAAGACTGACATATTAAATTGCCTTTCAACCTAAATATTGCTACACTTTTCAGGTATAACATGAATTTGTCACTGTTTGTGTTTTCTTGTTTGCTGACTTTGAATTCTATACAAGGTAAGACGGTTCGCTTTGTATATATCTGTACATCTCCATATACATAAATTTATAATTTCATGCCATGTGTTGATTGTCAACACGTGTGACAATTTAAAGTTGTTGGAAAAGTCTAAGAATGCGCGTTAGACCATTATGTAACTAAACAATTTTCTTGGAATTGTCAGCAATAAACGATTTATAATGGTGATATTCTCTAAACAAAAACTTTGAGACGATTTTTGCCTTGAAGTTCTGAACTCTTAATATTTACTGTATTATAAACTGGTTTTATTCACCGCTCCGTATCTGCAGTACGAGTGATTGGAAACTTAGAATTTTACAACTGTATAGCACGTAACATTGTGAATGGGTGTGGGTATGATTTGTCTTGCTGATTTAGGCCAAATATTGAAATTAAAAAAAAATATATATACATGTATGAAGTTTCTACATGTATGCTCATATGTATGTTTGCCTCAGATTGGGTGACTTAATGGAAATGTGAAAGGTTTTTGGTTTAATAAAAGGCCGGTAGTTATACATGATAGTGCTACCCCTAACCCAAAACTGCATTTTTAGACCAACTAAATAAAATAATGCTATAAAATGGTGCAACATTGTTAAGTTTGCAAAGAATGCTCTATATTCGATAATTTAAATCTGAGAAATGTTTTTCAGAATTATCTTACTTGTGTTCGTTATAAGGTATTTCTCTCTCCAGGTCACACTTGGACGGGTTGGTATGATCGAGACAACCCTAGTGGTAACGGGGATTATGAAACTTTGTACGATCAAAAGGTAAGGAAATCTGATTTCAGCTGTTATAAATATAATGACCACAGTGCTTCAAAATGCCCAAATATGCTCTTGTTACTATGGTCACTGTTCTTAGCTACATAAGTCCAATTTAGTCCGTTGTGTGCAATAGAGTACTGATACGCTGAACACAAGTTAGGACAAAAGTCTTGCAGAAATCAGTTATACACAATCAATGCTAGTGGACACAGAAAACAGAGAGCCACGTTTGGGGGACTGAATTCCATGCTGACAAATAATGTCATGGCTTTCCGATCTGGACAGGGGTCAGGTTATTTGTCATTGCAGTTGGTAGATCCGAGTGTCATGGTTTGGGCGGCCATTAAAACATATAGATATGAAATTCCGTTCTTTTTGATAGTATATATGGCTGGGAACTATTAGGTTCTATAAGCAAAATAAATCAAAATCAATCAATAAATATATGAGGAGTTTTATAACTTTGAATATGTTTGACAAAAATTATCAAAACGAGTAAAAGGGGAGGGGTAATTATTCTATGGCTTACTGTGAAATTGAGACGTTTAAGAAGTTTATGAAATATTCCATAAATGCACCATCTGTTGTAATTATTAAGAAACTAGGCTACGTCTGTGGCGGATGTAAACCCATCGGGGCAGAGTGTCGCGTGAGGGGATCAACCAGTACGTTCACGCGCTGGTCTGGAACTGCTCCCGATACCTTGGCGATTCACTGTTTACCTACCAAAGGTCTAGCGTGTGTCAACTCCCAGCAGGCCGACGGGTACTGCAATGACTATGAGATAAGATACCTGTGTCCAACAACGTGTAAGTGCTATAGTAACTGTTAAGTATGCAGGTGTGCACTACAATAAAATATCTAAAACGTGCGGTTCATCTACTGCCTCGTTACTTGCATGATTTCATTTCCATTTCTAAAATGGTGGTATGGATAACTGGACATAAAATATCTTCATAATGAATCCCTTTATTCTTCTATTTAGCTGGAACATGGACAAGCTATTTAGATAGGGATAACCCAAGTGGCGATGGAGACTTCGAAACCGTGGCGGATTTTAGGGTAAGGATACTCACGTGATGACCAATACATGTGTCATGTGTCTTATATCGCACTTAAGCTGCTTATCTGAATTTCTGTTTGATCTGTGTGCATACTTCGGTCTTGATGTCTTTATGTTATTATATACAACTTAGATTTGTTCTCACTTAGATCTGTTTTTTCAGGATGATGGTGTCAACCTTTGCAGTGGCGGTCGCCCGATGTGCGCTCATTGCCGCGATAGAGTAAGCTACCTCCATTATTACGCAACAGGAGACACGTACAATACCAACCATGACTGTAGCTGGGAGAATGGCTTGGCTTGTAGTACAGCAGTCAACGGGGGGACCTGCAAGGACTACGAGGCGCAGTTCAAATGCCCAACCATATGTAAGTTGCATTACGAACTGTTGAATGTCGACAGAACAAATGCACCACATAAAACCATTCCACCATTCGTTGGTCCAATGAGACTGAGATCTAATACTAGTTCATTTGCTGCTTCTCTTCACCCCAAGCAATGTGTATGTTCTAGGCGCTAGAACAAATGCACCACATAAAACCATTCCACCATTCGTTGGTCCAATGAGACTGAGATCTAATACTAGTTCATTTGCTGCTTCTCTTCACCCCAAGCAATGTGTATGTTCTAGGCGCTACCGCGGTCTAATCATGTAGCCTTGTGCAAAGTAACAGTAAATTGCGTATCCCAGTGCTTATTGCACCTCTCTACGCATAACTTGAAATTATATCTTCCAGGCACTTGTAGCTCGTGCTCATGCGCAACGTGGACTTCCTGGTTGAACAGAGACAACCAAGGCGGTAGCGGAGACTGGGAACTCGTAGGGCCAACAGGACATAATCCGGTAATTATTACCAAGCAATCACAAAACGTTTTATAATGTTACCTTAACTTTTTTTTTGTTATATTAATGTTATGGTAAGTTAATATGAATTGATATTGTCGTTTATTTAAATGACGAAATGGAATATTATACAAGTTACAAGATGGGGGATGGTAACAACATCAAATTAAATTATATCACATACATCCTCCATGCAATAGAGCAAAGAGTTGGCAAAAACAATAGCCTTCCAAAACGTAAAATAATGTACATGTTAAAATGGTTTGAATAGAGCGGAATTTAGCTTATATATGGTTGTTTCAAAATTTTAATTAAGTATTCATTGTCCATTTTCACATTTGAAATAATAAAATTTTGACTAACTTTGGGGGAGTATAGCTCCCGGAATGACGCTTTTTAGCTACAAATTTGTTGTGTAAATTGTTTATACATTTGGCTATGGCATTGTCAGAAAGGACCAGGTGGGCGGGGATTTTATGCCAAAAAAAGGCAGTTTACATGTTTGAAAAGGTGTGAAATTTCCGTCATATTTTAGAATAATTCAGCTGCATCAAAATATCCTATTTGAAATTGTCATTGCTAACGAAGACTATCAAAACATATATGTGTACACCTTTTATTGCAATATTGTGAAAATCGAGTATTAAGTATTTACTTGCAGACTTGGAGCAGTCCTTCCAATTTCCAGCTTGTCCTACGTTAATTCGTGCCCTTGTTCATTTCAGGAGTCCTACTTTATTACGAATATGAAAATAAGACAAGTAAACACACTGTATCTAGTGAAATAGAAATTCACAATGACATAAAAAAGAACGAAAGAAAGAATAAACAATTCTGCTTTCAGTTAAGTTTTACTTTTTTTTAAATTAAAATTAATGATTTTAAAACTTTGTGCGTGGTTGTGCGTACAATTTCAAAAAGACCGTGACTTCCTTGTCATGATTGTGACAAAATATGACATATGGTAACAAAGGCGTCTTCTTTTCCTTTTTAAAGTGCTCCGGTCATGAACCAATTGATATCCAGTGCCGCGTCAGAGGAACCAATCAGCCATGGGACCAGGCGGGTCAGGTGATCAGAGTGAAGTGCACGCCCTCTGAAGGGTTTGCCTGTGTCAACAGCGAACAGCGGAGTGGATATTGCTACGATTACGAGGTCCGTTTTCTGTGTCCATAATCCCCCCCCCCCCCCCACCATGTTTCACTCAACATCCCGGAGACAAGGACGAAGTGACAGCGTGATCATGTTGAATGGCATAAAAGACTACTTCAAAATACAAGACTACTTCAAAATAGTATATCTGTGATCTGCTAAGTGACCTCATATTAAATGTACCTTTTAACATACTTTTTAGTATTGTACTGCCTTTCACCAAACTTCGAGATGAGGTGACAACAGGCAATTAGAAATCTTCTGTTACCCAAAAGGATGTTTTGCCATGTAAGATGTTAGATAAGTATCATTGTGCCTTTCTATGAAATAAATCCATCGAAACGAACTGGTTTGTTTTTTGTTGTATCATTATTTTTCATTAAAATATTACTATGTACACGTACCTAATGCAAACACCAAATGCAATTTTGGCACCAAAGCATTTCCATCGTTTATATCGAGATGTGTGTGGATATAACCACTTAATGAGACCTGGCTGAACATAAATTAAATTATATATAATGTTATAATGTTATAATCCAACATTCAGTGGACTGCACAAAATAATGTACACACACTAGTAAGTAGAACAAAATAGAAAGCTTATTATTATTAGAGTTCAGAATTTAATGTCAGTTAAATGTCAGTCCATAATGCTGCTAAAATCTTTATCGATAGTAATACATGGTTTACGATCTCTCTTGAGCTTGACCCAAAAATTACAAAATGATTATTAGGAATGTGCTGTGTGCAATGGACGTCGTCTCAACTACCACAGTTTATCATTGCACTTCCTTTTTTTCACAGCCAGTGCGGTGTATGATGAGGGTCATTAGCTATTTTCGTACACCTTTTCTATTCATTTAAAAGACGGGAGAAGTGATAATAATATCATTGTCTCGCTATTAAAATGTTGCCTTAACGTGTTCACAGTCAAATGTAGAAACATTCCAGTTTATTGATAACAATACAGCTCAGCTACCACTTACTGCTACTTGTAGTCTTTTTCTGAACCCCTGCCACGTGTCACGGCTAATGCAATGCGTGGAATTATACAGAAAAAAATCATGCCATAAACCAATATATAATATATATGCTATGACAATAAGGTAATTATATTGAATATAAAAAACAAAACTTACTATACATGTTTGCCTGCAATGTCATACTTCCTTACAGCAAGGAAATATTTAGCATATACGATGTTTGAATTGGTCTTTCGTACTAATATACCAGTATGGTATGGTGCAGACACGTAAGTGTGGCAATGAAAACTGTTCATATGAACGTCAAGTAGTTGTTTAAGTCACACTATGTTTATGAAACACTATGAATGTACGTTCTCTTCACGTTGCTGGGTTCCGTGTAGTACAGATTCACAAATGACTTGTTAAGATAGTTTCATAATACGTAATTAAGCTGGTTATGTCAATTAAAGTGTTATCTTTCAGTAATTCTAGCTTAAGTATGCCCACAAAGTATGTTCAATGATGTTCAGATCTGGAGATTGCGTTGGTCATTAGAGGACCAAATAATGAAAGTGATGTATGTGAAAATCACAGTGCATTAAAGATGAGATTTAACTGTAATAAGTGCAAACACTATGTATTTTATTTTGAGTGTCCTATCAATGTCCTTTTACTTTATACTTGAGTTATATTGTCGATGAGTAGTTTAAAAAAAACGGATATCTTACAGTTACAGTGCATGTTTGTTGAGATATACCCTCAACCAGGGCTACACATTGATTAACTAGCAATTCACATATATTTCTCTGGTTAGTTTTTTGTACATTTGTGTGTACCCAGCAAGCATTGTGCATAGAAATGGCGTGATCACTCAGCTAGCCTCTGGATGAAGGAAGTGTACCTATAATTTAAACCGTAATGTCGACAGTCTTGTATGTGTTTAACATATTGCATGCTCACACTAATTCAGAATGTATTTTTTTTTGCAATAATAAACACCTTTGTCCAGGAGTAGAATATGTAATATGATTTATCTATTATGATAATGAGAGCTATTAATTATAAGTATGATCCTTCGGAAGCAAAGGTAACTAAGTGCATGCCCTTAATACCATATACCCCTGTTCTTATTTGTTCAATAATGAAATATTTAACCTACGTGTACATTGGTCTGTCATACTAAAATACCTTAATAATATGCCCCTGCTACTTCATGGTGTCAAAGTAAACTACCCTATTTTTAGGTAAATGTAGTTGTTTATGTCAGTGCAGTAATATGGATGCATGTTTGCTTGGCGTCCCTGGGTTTCTTGTAGCAACAGAAAAACAACACTTGTTGAGAGTAAGCTAGTTATATACCTATAAAATAGTACTGTGTTTAAGCAAAGATTTGTTGACACTTATCTTAAACAGTTTGTGCGGTGAAATAATCGAAGCAAAACAGATGTACTGCATTGTCAGCTGGGACTCTTCCTTGTCACATGGTGCACTAACAGCACCGTCTGGCGAGATGGAGGATGTCTGAAAGGATGTGTGATTGAAAAATAAGAAATATATCACAGCACATGACTTAAGCAACGGATTTGAAAACAGTTAAAAGTCCAACTGGTGCAGCTGTGTTAATGCGTTTAATTATGAATCAAGCCCAAGGCATTAAACACCTTAATGGTATGTTACATAAAGCTACCTCGTTAATGTAATTTCAAGTAGTTGTTAATGTCAGTGAAACATTATGGATGCGCGTTTTTTTTTCAAGTTGCTGGGTTTCTTGTAGCAACAGAAGAAAACATGTTGCTATATTTTCAAAATACTGGATAAACCTAGATATCTTTATAGCTATCGCTATTTTTTCAATGTTTCTATCCTCTACCTTGGTAAGCATTACCGCCTTTATAACGTAAGGATATACAAATATAGTCTGTAGATCACCAGTATTAATATGTGCCAGTGCAGGAGTAACCATTAATAAAAAAGAAGCAATTTCGAAATCATGGGTAATAAACCTTCGGTTTGGAGTTTGTTGTGAGCTAGCGTATATTCAATACCCGCAATATTGATTGGTTTTCTTCTTACGTCCTTAAAGAACACACAAATGTCAAAGTATACTATTAGCGCTGCACCCTGGGTTTCGTTTGAGAGGAAGGTAATNATATATATATATATATATTCTTTGATCATAAGGAGATTATATTGTACATAAAAATGCCTTACTATATAAGTATGCACGCAATGTCATACTTCCTTGTTCTGACTTGTACAGCAAGGAAATATTTAGCATATTTATGTTTAAATTGGTCTGTCGTTCTAATATACTTCTATGATTTGCTGAAGACCAGTAATTATGCCAGTGTAAAACTTTCATTTTAATTTCAAATAGTTGTTTAAGTGTTTACGAAACACCATGGATGTACGTTCTCTTCACGTTGCTGGGTTTTCATGTAGAACAAATTCACATGACTTGTTAAGATAGTTTTGTGATGCGAGATTAAGATGCGTGCTTTGTGCATAGAACTGACATAATCAGCTGGCCTCTGGAAGAGGCTAGTGTACCTAAAAGTTAAACCTTAATCTTGACAGTCCTGTCACACGTTATTCAAAATGTATCATTTTTGCAACATAAAACACCTCTGCCCGCCAGTAGATTATAAAATTTGATTTATCTATTATGACAGTGAGAACAATTAATTGTGAAAATAATCCTTCAGAAGCAAAGGTAACTAAGTGTATGCCCTCAGCGCCACACTTCCTTCTTCTAATTGGTACAATAAGGAACTATTTAACATGAGCATACATTAGTCTGTCGTACTAAAATACCTTAATGATATACTCCTGCTACTTCACGTTGTCAAAGTAAACTACTCTATTTTCAGGTAGTTGTTTATGTCAGTGAAGCAATATGGATACATGTTTTCTTGGCGTCCCTGGGTTTCCTGTAGCAACAGAAAAACAGCACTTGTTGAGATATTTTCATAAAGTGAGAGTAAGCTCGTTATGCCTATAATTAGTATTAACTTTGTGCATAGATTTGTTGACACTTATCTTAAACAATTTGTGCGGTGAAATAATCAAATCAAAACAGATTTACTGCATGGTCAGATATACTAGTTTGGACTCTTCCTTGTCACATTGTGCATTGGCAGCACCGTCTGGCGAGATGGAGGAATGCTCTTATGCGTGAAACGGAGTGTGATTAAAAATAAGGAAAAATTCACTGTATATGCACCAAGGGACGAATTTCAAAACAGTTAAAAGTTTCCAACTAGTGCAGCTGTGTTAATGAGTTTTATTATGAATCACAACGAAGGCATTAAACACCTTAATGGTATGTTACATGCACGTTACGTTGCCAAGGTAGACAGATTCATTCTAATTTCAAGTAGTTGTTTATGTCAGTGAAACATTATGGATGAGCGTTCTTTTCTTGTTGCTAGGTTTCTTGTAGCAACAAAAGAAAACATGTTGCTATATTTTCAAAATACTAGAAAAACCTCGTTATTTCTATTAGAATGGTTACATATATCCCCTTAACGTCTATTTTCTCACTGCTTCTATTCTTTACTTTGGAAAGCATTACCGTCTTTATAACGTAAGGATGTACAATCATTGTCTGCAGTTCACCATCATTAATGTGTGCAAATGCCTGACGGAGCAATGTCAAGTAGGAGTAACCATTATTAAAAAAGAAACCATTTCGAAATCATGGGAAGTAAAACTTTCGGTTTGGAGTTTGTTGTGTGGGTGCACATATTCAGTACACGCAATATTGATTAGTATTCTTCTTAGGGCCTTAACGAGTACAAAAGTGTTAGCACTGCACCCTGGGTTTCGTTCCAGAGGAAGGTAATTTTGTTTTCTTAGGTACCCCTGCAACATTCAGCTGGCTATGGAACCTACCGACAAACCTCACATCTCGACGAGCCAATCACATTTCAGTAAACCCCGGGATCCCTAAACTCGAGAGAGCCTGTTCCTAACACGTGTTTGCAAGGTGGTTTGCAAAGAAATCCCCATCTTCACTTGATCATATATGCTTGCAACTTATGATCTCCGATGTTCCCGCCAAGCCCCTCACACTATTCAAAAGTTCAAGGATTGTGTGACCAGAAATATGTTCTTTTATTTCTGTACTAATTTAGTTTGTTTGCAAATGACAACAGACTCTGTTAGTGCGCCACATGACGCTGTGGTCACTCTAGTTAGGTGAACAGTTATCAGTCACGTGGTTTTGGATGTCTGTGATATAGAAATCTCGAGAGAATTTAGTAGACAAGTTGCAAGCATACCGGTCGATCACCTGTGTTTGGAACCGTAGATAGCATATAATGTGAGTAATTGTAAAATGTATTTTTTTTTTTACTTTAACGCATATACTTTAGTTTGTTTCTATTAGTTTCTATGAGTTTATTATTAATCGCATACTTTCGTCATTTTTTTTCATTTTTTTTTTATTTGTACAAAGAGTCCAACGTACACAAAGGACAAACGTGCCACGGTGTCTATTGTGCTAACGAAAATGTTACAAATTGTGTTATCTATACGTCAATAAAGGACTCAGTCTTTTTATGCTTAACGTCGTCTACGATCACCCTGAGCTTCAGAGATAACTTTCCACTAACCTCTTCACTATAGCCTATCTTCATCGTGTCAAGTTACCTCTGACGAAAATAGTTTGACCTAGTTTATATAAGNAGCGCGCTTCGACTCGTTTGCGTTCATTGGCTAGATCGTTCAATGAGTCATTGAGTGCGGGCTTTAAATTTGATTGGCGGGCGGCGGGGGCAATCGAATGTGGTCAGAGGTAACTTGACACGATGAAGATAGGCTTTAGTGAAGAGGTTAGTGGCAAGTTATCTCTGAAGCTCAGGGTGTCTACGATAGACTCCATAAATATTTTTAGTAAAAGTTTATTCGAAATAACAAAAACTGAACATAAAACAGTTAAATGTAATTGCCAAAGACATTTAAATACTAATGAATTACGAGCATTGATCATTGGATTGATTGACCTAATTTTTTTGCCTGGCCATAGGGTCGTAAAAGACCGTCAACTAACGAGATGTGGGTAAGAAGATGATTGTGCCTCTATAGGCAACTGAAATCCAGGGTATGGCGTGTTATTTGTTCTTTTGCATAGATGTTAACACAATGTAACGTTTGTCAAAGAAAGGATATTATAAATTAAAATAAACTACGTTTTGATGTACAGGTCTAGACGCTAATAAATAAAATAACATTTTCTTAATGCAAATTGGCCCGAATTGTTTTTCAGTTGGTAGGGAGGGTTTTACACTCAGTTATTCCTTGTACGTATCGTGTACGTATATAAATTGGCGTTATCTTAGATAATTCGTGAAAGGACGCTGTTAGACCAAGACCAAGCTCATCTTTCATTGGAACAACGACGTGGCTGCGCCATAGAGGTTAGGAAATGGAGAGCTTTACCAATTTACATTTTGTAAATCAACAGTGATTGATATTTGCTTAACATTTTGTATAAGTTAGTAATTATTTTTCATGGCTTTATTTTCGTTTTGAAATGAAGGATAAAAATTTCCAAAACAAATTGTTTTACGTTTTGAATCTATAAATTATATGATGATAATAGCGACGTGTATATACTTTTTGTCAAAGACTGCCACTTTAAATTGCCTTTCAGCCTGATTATTGCTACACTTTTCAGGTAAAATATGAATTTGGTGCTATTTGTGTTTTCTTGTTTGCTGACTTTGAATTCTATACAAGGTAAGACGGTTCGCTTTGTTTATATCCCGTACATCTACATACATTATTTCGTAATTTCATGCCATGTATTGATCGACAACACGTGTGAAAAAGTAGTTTTGTTGCCAAAGAATACGCGTTAAACCAAACAATTTTCTTGGAAATGTCAGCAATTAAAGATTAACGTGACATTCTCTTAACTAAAACTTGGAGACGATTTTCCGCCTTGAAATTCTGAAGTTCTAATATTTACTGTATTATAAACTAGTTAAATTTAAGGTCCGTATCTGCAGTGCGAGTGTGGCTACAAGTCAGAAACTTGGAATTCTAAAACCGATGTATAGCATGTAACATTGTCAATGGGTTTGAATATGATTTGTCTTCCTGATTTATGCAAAATTGTGTATGTTGAACTCGGATTGGGTGGCTAAATGGAAATGAGAAAGGTTTTTGGCTTAATAAAAGACCGGTAGACATACATGATAATGATACCCCCTACCCAAAAATGCATTTGTAGACCAACTAAATAAAATAATACATGACATAGTTATCTTGACAAATGAAGAAAATATTGTTGTGCGTGTAACATGTACGATTTTGGAAGTAGATGAGTTATCAAAAATAGCGCAACATTGTTAAGTGAGCAAAGATTGCTCCTTCTTTACATTATTCCAGTAACTTGAATCTGAGTACTGTTTTTCAGAATTATCATGAATTCAGTTAATAATAAGGTGTTTCTGCCTTCAGGTCACTATTGGACGGGTTGGTATGATCGAGACAACCCTGGTGGTAATGGGGATTATGAAAATTTGTATGAACAAAAGGTGAGGAAAACTGATTTCAGCTGGTTTGCTTCAGTAAATGAAAGGCTGTTATATAATGTATATCCTGACCAAATAAATGATTAGGATAGTGGAGTTATATAATAAAAACCGCCTTATTTGGTCAAATCACGAACAATCAATATTCCTTGTTGCCTTCTTTCTTGTTATGAATGAGACTATGAAAGTTTGTGGTACACCGAGATGGAGGAGACATAAATACTGTACATCCTGACCAAAAAATCTAACTTTTACCACAGTGCTTCAAATGCCAAAATATGCACATATTAGTATAGGCACTGTACTCAGTTACAGAGGACCATTTTAGTCCTGCAATAGAGTACTGATACGCTTGGGTGGTTTCAGCCAATAACTTGCTAAGATTTGAGACATTTCGTCTAAACACAAATTAGGACAAAATTTTTGCAGAAATCAGTTGTACACAATTAATGCTAGTGGATACAGTAAACAGAAAGCCACGTTTGGGGGACTGAATTCCATGTTGACTTATAATGTCACGGCTTTCCGATCTGGACAGGGGTCGGGTTATTGGCCGTTGCAATTAGCACAGTGTAATAGTTTGGAAGGGAATTAAAATATATAATATAAAATGCGTTTTTTGGCTAGTATATAAGGGGGAATCTAGACGGGGGTTCGATGAGCAATATAGGCAAAATCAATCAATAAATATATGAGAAAATTTAAAACTGACAATACGGTTTAAAAAAAAAAAAAAAAAAAAAAAAAAAAAAAAAAAAAAAAAAAAAAAAAAAAAAAAAAAAAAAAAAAAAAAGGGGGGGGGGGGAGTAATTTTTTGTTTGGCTTACTGTGAAATGAGACGTTTATGAAATATATTCCATACATACACCGTCTGTTATTATTATTTAGAAACTAGGTTACGTCTGTGGCGGATGTAAACCCATCGGAGCAGAGTGTCGAGTGAAGGGATCAACCAGTACGTTCACGCGCTGGTCTGGAACTGCTCCCGATACCTTGGCGATTCACTGTTTACCCACCAAAGGTCTGGCGTGCGTCAACTCCCAGCAAGCCGACGGGTATTGCAATGACTATGAGATAAGATACTTGTGCCCAACAACGTGTAAGTGCTATGGGAAGTGTTAAATATGTAGGTTTGCACTACAATAAAATATCTAAAACGTGCGGTTCATCTACCGCCTCGTTACTTCTATAATCTCATTTCTCTTCTAAAATGGTGGTATGGTTAACTGGACATAAAATATCTTCATAATGAATCCCTTTATTCTTCCATTTAGCTGGAACATGGACAAGCTATTTAGATAGGGATAACCCAGGTGGCGTTGGAGACTTCGAAAACGTGGCGGCATTTAGGGTAAGGATACTCACGTGATGACCACGTGTCATATGTGATACATGTATTTGGCACTAAATGTTTATTTGGATTTCTGTTTGATCTTTGTGTATACTTCGGTCTTGATGTCTATATGTTATTATATATAACTTAGATTTGTTCTCTTTTTTCCAGGGCGATGGCAACAACCTTTGCAGCGGTGGTCGTCCGATGTGCGCCCATTGCCGCGATAGAGTAAGCTACCTCCATTATTATGCAACAGGAGACACGTACAATACCAACTATGACTGTAGCTGGGACAATGGCTTGGTCTGTACTACATCAGTCAACGGGGGGACCTGCAGGGACTACGAGGTGCAGTTTAAGTGTCCAGCTATATGTAAGTCGTCTTACAAACTGTCTAATTAATGTGTACATAACAAATGCACCACACACAACCATTCCACCTTTCACTGGTCCACTGTGACTGAGATCTAATACTAGAAAATTTCCTCCTTCTCTTCACTCCAGGCAATGTGTGTGTTCTGGGTGCTACGACGGCCTAGTCATGTAGCCTAGTAACAGTAAATTGCGTATCTCAGTGCTTATTGCACCTCTAATGTATAACTTAAAATTATATCTCCCAGGTACCTGTAGCTCATGCTCATGCGCAACGTGGACTTCCTGGTTGGACAGAGATAACCCAGGCGGTTATGGAGACTATGAACTCGTGGGGCCAACAGGACATAATCCGGTAAGTATTACCAAGCAATTACATAACGTTTTATAACGTTACCTTAACGTTTTTTGTTATATTAATGTTATGGTAACGCTTTGTTTGCCGGGAAAATCTTCTAATTTGGAGCCTTGAAATTGCCATGTTTTGTAACCTAATATATGTAGCCAAATGTTCACAAGCACAACGAAGCTCAGTTTTTGCTCAAATAAAATAAGAAATAAGTTAATATGAATGATATTGTCGTTTATTAAAATGATGAAATGTAATATAATACTAAGTTACAAGATGGGGGATGGTAACAACATCAAAATAAATGATATCACATACATCCTCCATACAATAAAGCAAAAAGTTGGCAAAAACAATGACCTTATATATGGTAGTTTCAAAATTTTAATTAAGTATTCAATGTCCATTTTCAGATTTGAAAAAGATAAAATTTTGACTAACTTTGGGGAGCATAGCTCCCGGAGTGGTGCTTTTTAGCTACATATTTGTCGTATAAATTGTTTATACCTTTGGTTTTGGCTTTGACTAAAAGGACCAAATGGGCGGGGATTTTGTGCAAACAGCGTGAATTTGTTCCTCAAAGAAGGGCAGTTTGCATGTATGAAAAGGTGTGAAATTTTTGTCATATTTCAGAATACATTATCTCCATCAAATTTTCCTATTTGAAATTGTCAATGACCACAAAAGCAATTAAAACATTGACTTATATATGCACACGATTTATTACAATATTGCTATAATCGAGTGATTAGTAATTATTTACAAACTTGGATCGGTCCTTGCGGCATATATTCACATTGAACGCTTCTTCATTTCAAGGATCATACTTTATTACGGATATTAAAATAATAAAATTAAACACACTGTGTCGGGTGAAATATAATTCCACGATGGTATCCAGAAAAACAGTTCTACTTTAACTTAAATTTTCCATTTCATAAACGACTTTTAAACGTTGTGTATCTTTTGGGGTGAGATTAGGCGTACAATTTGCAAAAGACAGTGATACTCTTACCATGACTGTGACAAAAATATGACATAAGGTAACAAAGTCGTCTTCTTTCCTTTTTCAAGTGCTCCAGTCATGAACCAATTGATATCCAGTGCCGCGTTAGAGGAACCAATCAGCCATGGGATCAGGCGGGTCAGGTGATCAGAGTGAAGTGCACGCCCTCTGAAGGGTTCGCCTGCGTCAACAGCGACCAGCCGAGTGGATATTGCTATGATTACGAAGTTCGTTTTCTGTGTCCATAACTTGCCCCACCCCCCACCCCCCCGTGTATCACTCAGCATCCGGGAGACAAGGACGAAGTGACATAGTGATCATGTCGAATGGCATACAAGACTACTTCATAATAGTATATTATCTGCGACCTGCTAAGTGACCTTATGTTAAATGTAACTTTTAACATACTTTTTAGTATTGTACTGCCTTTCAATAAACTTTGAGATAAGATGACGACAGGCAATTAGAAACCTTCTGTTACCCAAAAGGATGTTATACCATATAAGATGTTAGAGTAGTATCATTGTACCTTTCTTTGAAATAAATCCATCTGAACGAATTGAAGATTTTTGTTGTATCACTATTTTTTAATAAAATGTTACCATGCACACGTACCTAATGCAAACACCAAATGCAATATTGGGACCAAAGCATTTCCATCATTTCCATCGAAATGTGTATGGATATGACCACTTAAAGTCTGAACATTAATGAAATGGTATATAATGTTATAATGATATAATCCAATATTCAGTGGACTGTACAAAATAATGTACACACACTGATAAGAAGAACAAAATAGAAAGCTTATTATTATTAGAATTCAGAATTTAATGTCAGTTAAAAGTCAGTCCATATTGCGATTAAAATCTTTATCGATAGTAATATATGGTTTACGATCTCTCTTGAGCTTGACTCAAAAATTACAAAATGATTATTAGGAATGTGCAGTGTGCAATGGACGTCTTCTCAACTACCACAGTTTATCATTGCTCGTTCCTTTTTTCACAGCTAGTACGGTCTATCATCAGGGTCATTAGCTATTTTCGTACACCTTTCCTATTCATTGCAAAGATGGGAGAAGTGAAAATGTTATCATTGTCTCGTTATTAAAAAGTTGCCTTTAATGTGTTCCCAGTCAAATGTGGAAACATTCCAGTTTATTGATAATCATAGAGCACAGCTATCACTTATAGCTTTTTGTCGTCTTTTCTGAACTTCTGCCAAGTGTCACAGCTAATGCAATGCGTGGCGTTATACAGAAAATAAGCATGCCATAAACCATGGGCACCGTTGCACGCCAGCATGCTACTAAAATATAATATTATATATGCTATGATAATAAGGCAATTATATTGGAAATAAAAATACCTCACTATACATGTTTGCCTGCAATGTCATACTTCCCTACAGCAAAGAAATATTTAGCATATGCGATGTTTGAATTGGTCTTTTGTACTAAAATACCAGTATGGTATGGTGCAGACACGTAAGTGTGGCAATGTAAACTTTTCATATGAACGTCAAGTAGTTGTTTAAGTCACACTATGTTTACGTAACACTATGAATGTTCCTTCTTCTCGCGTTGCTGGGTTCCGTGTAGTACAGATTCAGAAATGACTTGTTGACACAGTTTCGTAATACGTAATTAAGCTAATTGTGTCCTTAATAGAGTTATCCTTCAGTAATCCTCGCGTGAGTATGCCCCACAATGTATGTTCAATGATGTTCAGATCTGGAGATTGCGTTGGTCATTGGAGGACCAAATAATAAAAGTGATATATGTGTTCCAGACAATGAGAGAGTGCATTAAAGATGAGATTTAACTGTAATAAGCACAAACTATTGTAGTAGGCGGGACGCTTAATAAGCACAAACGCTTGTAGTAGGCGGGACGAACATTTTAGCCGGATTATCTGACAGTAATCTGATGAGACTCCCCGCGGGGATAGATCGATCTAAAAGCTCTGGGAATACAGCCTTACAGTGCATGTTTGTTCAGATATACCCTCTACCAGGTCTACACATTGATTAATTTGCCATTCACATATATTTCTCTGGTTAGTATTGTGTACATTTGTGTGTGCCCAGCAAGCATTGTGCATAGAAATGGCATGATCACTACTTATATGTTAAAAATATGCTATTAAGTTTTCGCAAAGATTTGTTGAGACTTATCTTAAACAATTTGTGCGGTGAAATAATCGAAGCAAAACAGATTTACTGCATGGTCAGCTGGGAATGTTCCTTGTCACATGGTGCATTGACAGCACCGTCTGGCGAGATGGAAGATGTCTGAAAGGATGTGTGATTAATAAATAAGAAATATATCACAGCACATGACAACGCAACGGATTTGAAAACAGTTAAAAGTCCAACTGGTGCAGCTGTGTTAATGCGTTTAATTATGAATCAAGCCCAAGGCATTAAACACCTTAATGGTATGTTACATAAAGTTACGTCGTTAATCTAATTTCAAGTAGTTGTTAATGTCAGTGAAACATTATGGATGCGCGTTTTTTTTCAAGTTGCTGGGTTTCTTGTAGCAACAGAAGAAAACATGTTGGTATATTTTCAAAATACTAGATAAACCTAGATATCTTTATCGCTATCGCTATTTTTTCAATGTTTCTATCCTCTACCTTGGTAAGCATTACCGCCTTTATAAAGTAAGGATATACAAATATAGTCTGTAGATCACCAGTATTAATATGTGCCAGTGCAGGAGTAACCATTAATAAAAAAGAAGCAATTTCGAAATCATGGGTAATAAACCTTCGGTTTGGAGTTTGTTGTGAGCTAGCGTATATTCAATACCCGCAATATTGATTGGTTTTCTTCTTACGTCCTTGAAGAACACACAAATGTCAAAGTATACTATTAGCGCTGCACCCTGGGTTTCGTTTGAGAGGAAGGTAATCTTTTTTCTTAGGTATCCCTGCAACATTCAGCTGGTATCTACTGACAAACCTCGCATCTCGACGAGTCAATCACATTTCCTTAACTCAAGAGAGCTTGTTCCTAATAAGTGTTTGCAAAGTGGTTTGCAAATAAATTCCCACTTGACTTGATCATATATATATACAGCCGCAACTTATGATCTCCAGTGTTCCCGCCAATTCTCGCACACTATTCAAAAGTTCAAAGATTGCGATTGATTAGAAATAGTTAATTTATTTCTATATATAAAATGTGTTTGTTTGCAAATAGCAACAGACTTTTTGATGATTTTTTTCTGAATGTTTATTCAAAATACTACAAACAACTGAAAATAAAACGGTAGAATGTAATTGGCAAAGACATTTACATGCTAATGAATTACGAACATCGGTCATTTGATTGATAGACCTGATTTTTAGCCTGGACACAGTGTTGAAAAACACCCACAACCAACAAAACATGGATTAGAATATGTTTTTCTGTCATTAAGCGACTGAAGTCCAGGGTATGGCGTGTTATTTGGTATTTTGCATAGACATTTACACAGTTTAACGTTTGTCAAGGAAAGGATATTATAAATTAAAATTATCATGCTCCGACTAATGGGTCTAGACACTGATAAATAAAATCACGACTTTTTAATTTAAATTAGCCCGACTTGTTTTTCAGCTGGTAGGGAGTGTTTTACATCCAGTTATCTCTTACGTACCGTGTACGTATATAAATTGGCGTTTTCTTAGATAATTCGCCAGAAGACGCTGTTAGACAAAGACCTAACTCATCTTTCATTGGAATCTCGGCGTGAGTGCGCCATAGAGGTGAGATAGTGGACAGCTTTAACAATTTACGTTACATTTCGGTAATTAACAGACATTGGTATTTATTAAAACATTATTCATGAATTATTTTTCATTTCGATTATTGCAAGTGGAAGATAAACATTTCGACAAAATTATTGTTCTCTTTTTGAACATAAAAGTTCTCAAAATAAATATGATCACGATTATAATGGAAAAAATGCCAAAAATTAATGAGATGAAATAAAATGTTTCGCTCATGATGCTAACATACACTGGTGTTTCGTAAACCCTGAATTACAAGTGAAAAAGAAGTTTGGTTATGTATTGGTTAATGATAATAATAATAATAATAATAATAATAATAATAATAATAATAATAATAATAATATCTACAAGTATACGTATCTACCATAATAAAATTATCGTTCGGCATCAATATTGCGACATTTTTCAGGTACAACATGAATTCGGTGCTATTTGTCTTTTGTTGTTTGCTGGCTTTAAATTCTATACAAGGTAAGACGGTTCGCATTATTTCTATCCCGTTCATGTACATATATAACTTCATAATTTCATGCCATGTGTTTATGGACAACAAGTGTAGTATTATTGCTATAAGTCGTAGAATGCGCGTTAGACCATTATATATCCATTTTTTTTTCGAAAATCTCAACAATTTAAGATTTATTACCGTAATATTATCTGAACAAAAACTTTGAGGCAATTTTACGCCTTGGAGTTCTGTACTTCCAATATTTACTGTCACTAGTGAAATTCACCTGTCCGTATCTGTGGTACGAGTGTGGATAAATATCAATGGTTTTGAATATGATACGTCTTGCTGATTTAGGAAAGATGCCGAGATCTGAACATGTATATTTAGCGTTGACTGGGTGACTTTACTGGAATGTGCAAGTTTTTTTTGTCTTAATATAAGGCCATTAGTAAAATATGTGCAGCGATAATGCTACCCCTATAGCAAAGCCGCATTTGTAGACAAAATAAAATATAACGAAACACGTCATATATAGTTATCTTGAAAAATGGCACAATGTTTTGCATAACATGTATAATTTTGGGACCAGATAGATTTATTGTCAAATGTTGCCAAATTTTTCAGTTCACAAAGAATGCTCTTTCAATGCATTATTTCAGAGCATAATTACTTTAATCTGAATAATGCTATTCAGTATTATACTACTTGTGTTAATTATAGAATATATATCCTTACAGCTCACTATTGGACAACTTGGTATGATCGAGACAACCCTAGTGGTAACGGGGATTATGAGACTCTGTATGAACAAAAGGTGACAAAAATACTGCTAATTTCAGCTGGTTAGTTGAATAGATGAAAGACTATTACATGGACATAACTCGACGAGCACTCGGTGGGGACTCCTCCACAATAAGCAAATCAATAAACAAAAGAGAAAATTTAAATTTAGAAATATTTGTGACAAGAAATAATAAGACAGAGAGAGAGAGAGAGAGAGAGAGAGAGAGAGGTTAAGTTTGTGGAAAAGTACATACTTGAATACATTATGTGTTATTTATTTAGAAACTAGGTTACGTCTGTGGCGGATGTAAACCCATCGGGGCAGAGTGTCGCGTGAGGGGATCAGTTTATACGTTCACGCGCTGGTATGGGACAGCTCCAGATAAATTATCGATTCACTGTCTACCCACCAAAGGTCTGGCGTGTGTCAACTCCCAGCAACCCGACTTATCCTGCAATGACTATGAGATAAGATACTTGTGCCCTACTACGTGTAAGTGCTAAAAGGACTGTTTGATAAGTAGATTTGCACTACAATGAAAATATCAAATACGTATTGTTTAACGAGGGCGTCATAAACTACAGGTACCACGTCACTATTCTTTTTAAAATGTCATTTTTATGCCTGGAATGGCGGCATGTATTGGTTATCTGGATGTTATATATTTTGATTTTCTCTATTCTATTATTCAGCTGGAACATGGACAAGCTATTTAGATAGGGATAACCCTAGTGGCACCGGCGACTGGGAGAACGTGGCGGCTTTTAGGGTAAGGTTACCCAAGTGTCATTAATGCTGCTGCCGCCTGCCTCTTAACATTTTTGTATTCATGTATAGTCTATTCACACAATGTCGATACTCAATAAATTTAATAAGTAGAAAAATTTAGGGGGGCCAACTATACATGTATTGCTTGTCGGTATTTTTACACAGCTCAAGGGTTAATCGATTGGGGGTACATTGGTCTGGAAATCAAACATTTGTAGAGTATTTTTATGTAACAGTGTCGTCCAAACCTCTTTGTATACCTTTTCCTTTTTGGAGGCAATAGCTATTTTTAGATTATTTCTCGTTTTTTCAGAATGATGGTATCAATCTTTGCAATGGTGGTCGCCCGATGTGCGCTCACTGCCGCGATAGAGTAAGCTACCTCCATTATTACGCAACAGGAGACAAGTACAATACCAACTATGACTGTAGCTGGGAGAATGGCTTGGTCTGTACTACTTCAGTCAACGGGAAGTACTGCAAGGACTACCAAGTGCAGTTCAAATGCCCAAGCATATGTAAGTCGCCTTACGAACTGTCGAATGTGGACAGAGTAAATGCACCAAATAGAACCACTCCATCTTTTGCTGTTCCACTGAGACTAAGATCTAGTACTGGCTCATTTGCTCCTTCGTACCAAACAATTTGTGTGTCCCATGTGCTACGATGGCCTATGCACTAAGTTACAGTAAACTGCGTATCCCAGAGCTTATTTCACCTCTTTATATATGACTTCTAATTATACCTTCCAGGTACCTGTAGCTCATGCTCTTGCGCAATGTGGACTTCCTGGTTAGACAGAGATAACCCAAGCGGCAATGGAGACTATGAACACGTGGGGACAACGGGACATAACCCGGTAGGAATTAAATTTCTTAACTTGAAATCTTGAAAAACTGGTTTAAATAGAGCACAATTTACACTATATTGTGGTAGTTTTAAAATTCAAATAGATATTCGGTATTTATTTGGACATTTAAAAAAAAGGTGAAATTTTGACAAATTTAGGGAGAGCATATCTCCTGGACTGGCACCTTTTTGATATCTTAATTCGTGTGTTCTTTACCTTTGGCTATCGATAACAAGGATCAAAAGTTGACTTCATGCCAACCTCTTGTTTTTGATTCTTAAAAAAGGCCAGATTACTCGATTACAAGATGTGGAATTTTTTTGTCATATTTTATAATACAATAACTCTATCAAATTTACTTGCTTGAAATTGTCACTGACCATAAGAACAATCAAAATATTTACTAATATATGCAATTGATTCATTACAATAGTGCTCAAATCGAGTAAAGAGTAATTTATAAACTCGGAACAGTTTATAAAATATCTTCGTCATCTCACAGGCAAGCTGGCATTCCTGCACTGCTTCATTGCAGGAATCGTGCATTAGTACAAATATCAATATAACAAAGAAAAATTAACATGTCTGATGAAATAGAATCCCACGATGGTATCGACAGAAAAGACAGATTGTCAAACGTGATAGAAAAAAGAAACATTCACTGTGTTCCCATGTCCTGAAAACGCCACTTTAACCTTTGTTTACTTTTCATTAACAACTTTGGGGTTGAGACTGCATACAATTTCTAAAATACCGTGCCATCTGGTCATGTCTGTAACAATAATATGACATATGGTAACAAAAGCGCCATATTTCTTCTTCCAAGTGTTCCAACAAAGAACCCATTGATATCCAGTGTCGCGTCAGAGTAACAAAAAAACCATGGGATCAGACGGGCCAGAGGATCAGAGTGAAGTGCACGCCCTCTGAAGGGTTTGCCTGCGTCAACAGCGACCAGCCGCCTGGACAGAATTGCTACGATTACGAAGTTCGTTTTCTGTGTCCGTAACTTTTCTCACTCTCATGTATCCATTCAACATCAGGGGGACAAAGAACTAGAAGGGACACATACAGCATGTTAAATGGCATATACAAAACAAAAAAAAACAAGTATATCTGAGAAATGCTAATTGACCTGTTTCACTGAATGTACCTTTGTAACATATTTTTAACTTGAGTTTTTCCTTATTTATCAGCAAAATTTTAGACACAGTACGGGCGATTAGGAATGATATGTTATGCAAGAGGTGATGACACACCATGTTAGATATTAAGGTTGTATAATTCTACCTTTCTTTGAAATAAATCCATCTAAACGTTTCGAGAGAAGAAGTTCAATCACTATTTTTCTTTTAAAATATTATATGATATACCCTGATATACTTAACGCAAACATAAATTGTATTTTTGGCACCAAATTATTTTCATTATTTATATACCTGTAGAGGTATTTCTGGATGCGACCACTTTAAATTACATGGCAGTACTTTAATAAAATGATATCATCCCACTGAATCGTAGAAAAAGGCGTTAAAAAGATTAGTTGAAAAATTTAACATGTATAGACGATTTAAATATAACCAGGCATGTGGTTATAATTTGAGGTTTATAATCAAAACGATGTTTATTTAAAAAATAGAATCTAGTTAATATATCTTTACAGCATAATGGTTTAAAACAAGTACACACAATAACAATCAGAGAAAAATGAACAGCTTATTATTAAACTAATAGATGCATAATTATGAGTTAAATGTCAGTTTTAACTTTTGAAAAAGCCAGTACATTCTGCAGCTAAAAACATTACCCATAATGATATATGATTTACTATCTCTCGTAAGCTATATCTAGAATTGCAAAACATGTTACTAGGCCGTTGTGTTGTGCAGTGTTCAATGGAAACTTTCTCAACTACTACAGTTTAAATAAATTCCTATTCACAGTGCGGTCAATAATCAGGGCCTTTAGGTAAAACAGTTGTCGCGTGCTGTACTGTATGTGTACTAATTAACTCTCTCTCTATCTTATTCAAAATGCATACAATACACCCCTATAAACCCCTATCAAAATAAGTGTCGCCCTAATGCAGTGCGCTTGATTACATAAACCATGGACACCAGCATGCTACATCATGCTTGTTATTATACTAAGGCAATTATATTGTAAATAAAAATACTTTACTAAACTTGTATGCCTGCGATATGAAAATTCCTTGTTCTGACTGGTACAGCAAGGAAATATTTAGAATAACGATATCTGAATTGGTCTTTCATACTGAAATAAATATATGGTTTGCTGCAGGCACGTAAGTGTGGCAATGTAAACTTATAATTTTAATTTTAAGTAGCTGCTGTAGTCACACTATATTCATGAAACACTAAGGAGGCACGTTCTCTTCCCGATGCTGGGTTCCATGTAGAACAGATTCACAAATGACTTCTTAAGATAGTTTCATAATACATAATTAAGCTAGGTGTGTCCAAAAAAAGAGTTACCCTTCAGTAATCCTCGCGTGAGGACATATAGTATGTTCAATGGTTTTCAGATGTAGAGATTGCGTTGGTCATTGAAGACCAAATAATAAAAGTGATGTATGTGTTTCAGACAATGAAAAATACAGTGCATTAAAGATGAGATTTAACTGAAATTAGCGCAAACAAAATGTGTTTTATTTTGAGTGTCCATCAATGTCCTTTTACATCATACTTGAGTTATACTGTCGATGCGTAGTTTAATGAACGTGTATGTTACAGTTACAGTACATGTTTGTGCAGATATATCCTCTACCAGGGCTACACATTGATTAACTAACAATTAACATATATATCTCCGGTTAATTTTGTGTACATTTTTGTGTGCCGAGCAAGCATTGTGCATAGTATTGGTGTGATCACTCAGCTGGCATCTGGAAGGAAGAAGTGTATCTATAAAGCCTGGGTCACACTGCGCTTGCAACCTTTTGGCAACCTCTTTGCAACCTCAGTCGCAAGGAGGTTGCCATAGGTTTTAAAATGGTCGCATAAGGTTGCTAACAGGTCGCCTGCGATCGGTGACACACGAAGGCCATTTTTTCTGCACCGACAACCAGTGCGACTAAAGATGAAAATTATCGGTATCCTAAAGGTTGCCTATCGGTCTCTTCTTGGTTGTCAGTAGGTTGCTATAACCAGTAGCATACCATTTGCAACTGCACGGTCGATTGACCGTATTTAGTCGACTGGTCGCTTACAAGTTTTTTACCAATCGCAAGTAGTCGGCAGCAGGTCGCCAGAAGGTTGCAGCTGTAACTTCATGGTCGATTGACGGTCTTTAGTATCTTGGTCGCAAACAGGTCTTTTACCGATCGCAGGCGTTCGAAAATATGTCGCAGGAAGGTTGCAAGCGACTGCAATAAAATAGGCGTAGGATGGTGGTCTATTTGGGCAAATTCTTTTTCATAATTTGTTATGTAAGCCTTCTAAATATCAAGGTCACAAATTATAATATTTTAGAAAAAAAAAAACATAAATTGCAGTTGTTGGCAATATTTTATACCAGTTGCCAAGGCTTTCATATACCAGGTATTTCACACCTACGAAACCAAAAAAAAAAAAAAAAAAATGTGATGATAAAAGCAATTTAAGATTTTTTGACGCTACGTTTATTTATTTTATCATTTTGCGAAAATCATAGGTTAAATGCCGAAAACCTCAATTATATATCGCTGTATGTTATTTAAAAAATTTTCAAAGCCATATTGTCAGAGAAACAAATACACAATGAAACAAATACACGAATGCAGAGAAAACGGAAAATAAAAGCAATTTAATCAGCAAGGTATAACTGCTATTTAATTACATAATTTCAACATCAAAATTATCCACAAATAATTGAACAAATCGTAAAATGTGTCCAATAGACTTAAATAAAAATAGTTTCAACACAAACAATTTAACATCTTCCCAGTGCTTGGTATCCTCACTACAAGGGTGAGAGTGTAAAAAGTACACGATGCGCATGACTTGTCACGATTTAATTACGTTGTATTGTAAGCGGCAAACGCCTAGGATAAAAAGACAAAGGGAAAACCACACATTCGGTTGCAAATCAGTTGCAAAGCAGTCGGCGACCTGTTAGCAACCGGTTGGATACCACAAGTAGGTTTTTCGGTCGCCAGGAGGTTATCGGTGCTGCACCGAAAACCGGCGCAACCGGATATTAACCCAGCGTTCATTTGGAAACCACTTTGCGAGTTGTTGCAACCGGTCGCCGACCTTTTTGCAACCGGTGACAGTTGCAAGTCGCAAAGAGGTTTTTTGTTCAGTGTGACCGTAATTGCACAGGCCTTGCGACCTCAAAGAGACCAAGTATGTGAACAAGAAAATATTGAGGAGTATTATGAGTTTAATAAGGATTAAAACGTTTTCAAGTTTATGTTTTTATTGCAGCACTGGTTTCGTTAGGTAAGGGTGTAGTCTTTTCAAAAGTTCACAAAACATTATTAATTCTATTTTTAGGAAGGAAAGGAAAACTTCCTGATTTTCAAGTCGAAGTTCTTTCATCAAATGTTTGTAAGCGCCTTACAAGGGGCGTCTTGCAATCCTTGGGTTCACCCAGTATTTTCGAGTTCTTTTACTCGTTTTACTTCTTACGTAAACAAAGTCAATGATTATAGCAGTCCCGTCTTTTTGAAAAGGAGTCGTTTTACTACAACATTTTTGTCTTTTGAGAGGGGAATTTATGGGAAAGCAGCTACTGTCACAAGTTGGCAACATATATGTCCTGAGCGACCTTGCTGCTACCAGTTGACAAGCGATTGCTACAGTCCTGCAACCGGTTTTCGGTCACCGAGTGGTTGCAGACAGGTTGTGTATCGCTCGGCAAACAGTGTGCGACTGGTAACCTACAACTTGAAGATGGCCTATAGTAGATTGCAGATACCATACTGCAACCTTGTTGCACCCGGTTTGCGACTGCTTGCCGATCAAAATTGGCCACAGCTTCTTAATTAGCTTGCAAAGTGATCGCAAGCGACCGCCAGATTTTGTGGTTGCAAAAAGGTTGCAAAAAGGTCGCAAGCGCAGTGTGACCCAGCCTTAAGATAAACCTTTAAGTCGACTGTTTGTATATATTCAACATATTGCATTCTCACATGATATTCAGAATGTATTTTTCTGCAATATTAAACACCTTTGCCGGCCAGTAGATCATATAGCATGGTTTATCTATCATGACAATGAGAGCAATTTATTGTAAAAATAATCTTTCGGAAGCAAAGGTAACTAAGTATATGCCCTCAACGCCACGCTTCCTTCTTCTAATTGGTACAATGAGGAAACATTTAACATTAATTGCTCTGTCGTACTAAAATACCTTAATGATATACTCCTGGTACGTCACATTGTCAATATTGACCTTTCATTCTAATTTCAAGTAGTTGTTCATGTCCTTGAAGTAATAGTGATTAGCGTTCTCTTGACTTCTCTGCGTTCCTTGTAGCAACAGAAAAACAACACTTGTTGAGATATTTTCATAAAATGAGATCAAGCTCCTTATGCCTAAAAGTATTAAGATTGTGGAAAGATTTGTTGACTCTTATTAAAAAAATGTGAGGTGAAATAATAGAATAGCCGAATTCACCTGTAACGTGAGCAAAACAGATTTACTGCATGGTCAGAAATATCAGCTGAGACTATTCCTTTTCACAAGGTGCATTCACAGCATCATGTGGCAAGATGGAGGAATGCTCTTATGTCTGAAACGATGCTTGATTAATAATAATAAAATAAGGAATTTATCATAAATTATGCACTACGGGACGGATTAGAAAATAGTTAAAAGTTTCCATCTAGTGCAGCTGTGTTAATGTGTTTTATTATGAATCACAACGAAGGTATTAAACACCTTAATGGTATGTTACATGCACGTTACGTTGACAATGTACACAATTCATTCTAATTTCAAGCAGTTGGTTATGTCAGTGACACATTATGGATGTGCGTTTTTTTCAAGTTGCTTGGTTTCTTGTAGCAACAGAAGAAAACACTTTGCTATATTATCAAAATACTAAATATACCCGGAATTTCTATTTAAATGATTACGTATATCCCCTTTATGGGGAATCCACGGTTTCGGTGCTTTTGTCTCAATGTTTGTGTTCTCTACTTTGATAAGCATCACCGTCTTTATAATATAAGAATGTACAATCATAGTCTGTAGATCACCACGTTTAATATGTAACGGAGCAAAGTAAAGTCGGAGTAAAACCATTATTAAAAAAGAAACCATTTCGAAATCATGGGTAGTTTTTTTTTTTTTTTTTTTGAGATTGCCTATATTCAATACCTGCAATATTGATGGTTATCTTTCTCACGTCTATAACGAGTGCAGAAATGTCAAAGTATACTAATAGTCTGCACCCTGGGTTTCGTGGTGGCTATGGAATCTACCGACAAACATTACATCTCGACGAGCCAATCACATTTCAATAAACCCCGTTACTCCTCATCTCAAGATAGCCAATTCTAAACATGCGTTTGCAAAGTGGTTTGTAAGGAAATCCCCACTTTCACTTGATCAACTTGTAATCCCCAAAGATCCCGCCAATTCACGCACACTATTCAAAAGCTCAAGGGTTGTGATTGATTAGAAATTGATTCATTGATTTCTATACTAATGTCGTTTGCTTGCAAATAGCAACCAACCCCATAGATAATTTATTTCATTTATAATTTGTTTTTTAAATCTAATTAATTACCACAAACAGCTAACAATATAAAAGTAGAATTGAATTGGCAAAAACACTTAGATACTAACAAATGACGAACATTGGCCATTTGATTAATAGACCTGATTTTTTCCCCAGGACACAGGGTCAAATAGACCGACAACCAACAAAATATGGATAGGAAGATGATTTTGTCTTTTAAGGCAACTGATATCCAGGGTATGACGTGTTATTTGTTCTTTTGCATAGATATTTACACAATTTAATGTTTGTCAAAGAAAGGATCTTATAAATTAAGATTAATTGCGTTCTGGTGAATAGGTTTCGACCGTAATAAATAAAATCACGTCTTTTTAATTCAAATTGGCCTGAATTGTTTTTCAATTGGTAAGGAGGGTTTTCACACCCAAATATTCATTGTACGCGCCGTGTACGTATATAAATTGGCGTTGTCTTAGATAATTCGTCAGAAGACGCTGTTAGACCTGGATCAAACTCATCCTTCATTGGAACCTCGACGTGGCTGCACCATAGAGGTGAGGTAATGAAGAGTTTACCAATTTACAATTTAATAGTAAACAGTACGTGGTATTTGTTGTAATATTTGGATAAATTGGTTATCATTTCTAATGCCTTTATTTTAGTTATTGTATAGTGGAGGAAAGCATTTCCAAAAATATTGTTTTATGTTTTGAATCTATAAATTCACAAAACAGTTATATGATGATAATAGCGACATGCCATATTAAATTGCCTTTCAGCCTGGTTATTGCTACGCTTTTCAGGCATAACATGAATTCGGTGCTATTTGTTTTTTCTTGTTTGCTGACTTTGAATTCTATACAAGGTAAGACAGCTTGCTTTGTTTATATCCCGTACATCTACATATATATTTTCATAATTTCATGTCCTGTGTTGATCGATAACACGTGTGACAAAAAAGTTTTGTTGCTATAAGTCAAAGAATGCGCGTAAGACCATTGTGTAGCTAAAATATTTTCTGGGAAATGCCAGCAATTAAAGAATTATTACCGTGATATTCTCTGAACCAAAACTCTGAGACGATTTTACGTCTTGGGGTATATTTCCTTTTCAGGGCACTATTGGACCACTTGGTATGATCGAGACAACCCTAGTGGTGACGGGGATCATGAAACTCTGTATGAACAAAAGGTGATAAAAATTACTGGTCATTTCAGCTGGTTAGTTGAATATATGGACGACTATTACATGGAAATAACTCGACGAGTTCTCGGTGGGCAATTCTCTGCAAAAAAAACAATAAATGAATAAATAAACGAGTAAATTTAAATGTAGAGATATTTGTGGCAATTAAGAAAGAACAAAACGAGAGAGAGAGAGAGGTTAGGCTTTGTCTGGCTTTCTGTGAAATGAGAAAATGGAAAAATGCACACATGAATATACCATGTTTATTAAGAGACTAGGTTACGTCTGTGGCGGATGTAAACCCATCGGAGCACAGTGTCGCGTGAGGGGATCAACCAGCACGTTCACGCGCTGGTCTGGAACTGCTCCAGATATATTGGCGATTCACTGTTTACCCACCAAAGGTCTGGCGTGTGTCAACTCCCAGCAGCCCGACTTATCCTGCAATGACTATGAGATACAATACTTGTGCCCATCAACGTGTAAGTGCTATGGAAAATATTTTATATTTAGGTGTACGTTACAATATATATATATATATAGATATATATATTGTATGGTTGTACGAGGGCGTAATTATATCATTGTTATCATAATCTTATTACTATGTCAAAAATGGTTGCAAGCATCGGTTATCTGGATATTATACATATCTTCATTTTGAGTTCCTCTATTATTACTCAGCTGGAACATGGACAAACTACTTAGATCGTGATGATCCTAGCGGCACTGGCGACTGGGAAAAAGTTTCATCTTTCAGGGTAAGTGTAGCCATATGTGATGACCATGTGTATTTAATGCTGCTGTCGCCTGCTTCTTATCATTTTTGTGCTTGGTCTATTCATAAAATATCTTTGTTCATTGTATTCATAAAGGATATACTAAGGTTGTATTATTTACAACTTAGATATGATCTCTTTTTCAGGGCGACGGCGTCAACCTTTGCAATGGCAGTCGCCCAATGTGCGCCCATTGTCGCGATGTAGTGAATCAAGACCATTATTACGACACTGGAGACACGTACAATACCAACTATGACTGTAGCTGGGAGAATGGCTTGGTTTGTACTACAGCAGTCAACGGGGGGACCTGCCAGGATTACGAGGTGCAGTTCAAGTGCCCAACCATATGTAAGTCGCCTTACAAACCGTCGAATGTGGACAGAGTAAGTGCACCACGTAGACCCACACCATCTTTCGCTGGTCCACTGAGATTTAATACTAGTCCTTTTACTCCTTTACTCAACTCCTGGTAATTTGTGTTTTCAGGAGCTACGACAGCTTAATAGTTTATTTATAGCCATGTAGCCTTTCACGAATCTGAAATAAATTCCAGTCCTTACTGCACCTCCTTTTATAACTAAACTCACAGGCACCTGTAGCTCATGTTCTTGCGCAACGTGGACATCTTGGTTAGACAGAGACAGCCAAGGCGGTAGTGGAGACTATGAACTCGTGGGACCAACGGGACATAATCCGGTAGGTATTACCCAGCAAACAGAACGTTTCAAAACGTTACCGTTACGTTCTTTGGTTATATATTAAGGTTCTGTGTTTGCTCGGTATAGTCTTTAATTTGATCCTTGAAACTGGCAGGTATTGTTGCCTAATTCCCAAAACGTGAAATCATGTTTATGTATAAAAAATGTTTAAACAGAGCGCAATTAAGCATTATTGTGGTAGTTTCAATAATTTTATCGAATATTCGGTGTCCATATTTACATTCCAAAAAAGATGAAAATTTGACAAACTTTGGGACAGCATAGCTGAAGTGGTAGTTTTTAGCTTCAAATATTTGTCGTATATGTTATATATACCTTTAGTTTTCGATAAAAAAGGATGAAGTGGGCGGGAACTTTATGCCAACAATGTGCATTCTTTACTCAAAGAAGGGCAGTTTACATGTTTTAAAAGACGTGGGATTTGTCTCATATTTCAGAGTACAATTACTCCGTCAATTTTTCCTATTTGAAATTGTCATTGACCACAAGAACAAAACATTGACTTAGATATGCACACGATTTATTATAATATTGTTAAAATCGAGTACTTAGTAATTATTAACAAACGTGGATCGGTCCTTACACGCAGGTTGCCATCGAATCGTACTGAACGCTTCTTCATTTCAGGAAACATACTTTATTACGGATATAAAAAATAATAAAAATAAACACATTGCGTCGGGTGAAGTAGTATTCTACATTGGTATCCAGAAAAACAATTCGACTTTAACTTAAAGCAATAATAACTCTTCCTTTGAGATTCAAAATTCCACAAGAAATACATTCTAAACAACGCATGGAAATATATTATATCGCATTTCATCACTAAAACGGCTGTTATTGAAGTAAAATTGAGAAATGTGCTTGTCAAAAGGTGCCTTTCTTCCCGGTCGTTAAGGCAACCGTTGCCAAGGACTTTGGCGTGTCACGCGGATTCTCGCGTTCATTCGAGACCAAATAACATTTGGCGGGATAAGATATAGCAGGCGCATGGTACAATCCTCAGACGTAAGTTGCGAGTTTTTGTACAGTGCGTCGGATATAAAAGGCCCAGAACTGCACACATTGTAGATATTAATGCATTTTGAGCAATAAGACGATTATATCGTATGAATCTTATTTTATTGTAATAAAGCATTGTTGTTGTCTGCTTTTCCCGCGGTTTTAAGTGGGTCACCAGAAAACCCCGCTCGATATCGCGTGACTATGCAATATCAGATAGGCCCCCGTCAGTTAAAATCTTAAGAGATTTTAACAAAAAACCAAGCGTTTAGGAAAAAAATACTTGAGTAACTTTGAATGCAGGAATGGGGTCGTTGACCATTGGTAAGTACGGGAAAATTGCCGTTTACTCCAGGAAAATCCAATTTTTGGTCAAAACGAAGAGTTATTATGACTTTAAGTTTTTTACTTTTAATTAACCACTTTTAGACGCTGTGTATCTTTGGGCGAGGAATCGTGCGTACAATTTCCAAAAGACAGTGACACCCTTATTATGATTGTGACAAAAATATGACAGATGGTAATAAAGGCGTCTTCTTTCCTTTTTCAAGTGCTCCAGTAATGAACCCATTGACATACAGTGCCGTGTCAGAGGAACCAATCAGCCATGGGATCAGACTCATCAGGTGATCAGAGTAAAGTGCACGCCCTCTGAAGGGTTCGCCTGCGTCAACAGCGACCAACCGATTGGGCAATATTGCTACGACTACGAAGTTCGTTTTCTGTGTCCATAAATTTGCTTACTCCCATGCACCCGGGAGACAAGGAAGAAATGACACAGACAACATGTTAAATGACATACATTATCTGACATAAACGTAAATAATTTCGAATGGATTTTACATTTTTAGATATATATCAATTTCGAAGGAATCGGATAAATATTACCTTTTAATTAATTCTGAAGTGACAGTCTGTAAAGTATAAAGATAGGTCTCCCAATACCAGGTGTTCAGCATTCTGTTGGGTGCAATACATAAAGCAGTGCTTTTAAACACTTCTAGTTATTCTCACACATGCGGGATCACCTATTAATAACTGATATTTAATTATGAGATGTTTTTGCGGAAAGCATAAAGATAGAGAGAACCTGATGCAGATAACAGTTTATGGCGTTGCAGACGATTCGGGGTGCTGAATGGATTGGGGGTGTAGACGTATGACCACAAACAACAACATTTTGCACCTTAAATGCTAAACTGGAGTCCTGAGAACATCATTAAATTGGTCATATCACTGCCGCCTATGCTTGGCGGAAGAACCTATTATCATGACAGGAATTCACATTTGCATTTTTTATTAGAAAAACATAATACAGGTGGGGTGTAGGTTCTGTGGGGTAAAGCATTTTAAAATATTGAAAACTGAACGACTGATTCCTGTCTTCAGATGTTTTCTATTGATGGTAATTTCAATGTGACGCTCGTGGTTTCCATGCATCAACATCCAAACATCAACATCACTTCACAAACATGAGCAGTAACTGTCACTTACATCAAAGGAATCGAAACATTTCGGGAATTGAAGCGTATTATCCCATCGTTTATAAGCATACATGTAGCTTCTAAAGCCTAAAAGGCCTTACACCCCTTAATTTCTCATAAGCTCATTAATATTTTATACAACGCATATGTCTTATCTCTCAGTGATTACTTGTGATGTTCTCTACCATTCAGCGAGCATAAGAAACCTCTCAAAACTCCCTTCGATTCACTACCAATCGGGTTTACTTGTCCTGGGTGCTTTGCCTGGTTCTGATACATCCAAGGTACTAATGCAAATGAACTGGACAACACTTAAAGACCAAAGTATAATGCATGCCAAAAAAATAATGTTCTCAATTCACCATAATCTTGCTCCTCCGTACCTTACTGAATATTTCCCATCTTTTAGAAATCCATCTGCTTCACACGCTGGACAATTTGTTAGAGACTACATAACCCCTGCCAAATTAACTTATAAAGCCCCTGAATACTTCCTTATGCCTTCACGGAACAGTCTTAATTTAGAGCAGAAGAGCCCAAGTGTTGCATTACTCAAGTATTCTCTCAAAACTGAACTTTTCTCTTGATCCCGATCTATGATCACTTAAAGGCTTGCTAGGATATAAGAAATGCATCTTAATCGGGCTCGCATAGACCTTTCATTCAGGTCTCAACTTTATAAGCATATTTGGCTATCTTTAAACACTCTTAACTGTCTATGTGGTAAGGCTGAAACTCGACGATATTTCTTCTTTCGATGCCCCCTTAAAAAGACGAATTATTGTAATTTCTATAAAGCAATCTAAAATATACTCGGAGATGACTGAATTAACTTCAGAACGCAATAAGATAAAATTAAACTCTAATAGACAATGTGTGACTTCATATATGAATTATCCAATCGACCGCCCTCGGGTTGATTCCTTCCCACTGCCTATCTCCTCCTACAGCTGCCCTCCGATGTGCCAGGCCCTCCACCCCCCTGTAATTAACTAATTTTCAAAATTATTATTTCAGTTTTTATCATAAACATTTTTTTCTTTTCTTTTCTCTTTTATGACGTTATCTTAAGATTAGCACATAAAGCTTAAATCAATTTGCCATCTGTATACTATTTGCCATCTGTATACTATTTATGATTCTAATAAACTAATTTATGTGTTAAAAACGAATTGCTGCTTTAACCTTTTTGGGGGTGAGGGAGAAATGTATTTGAACTTTGTTGAACAGTTGTACTGTTAATTGGTTTTGTTCACCTCGTAGATTCATCAAAACTTTTCATGTGTGAATGCAGTTTTATTTTTGTTGATTTTTAGGGAAAAGTAATTATAAGTCACCGTATTCTATTGACACACCTTTATCTCAGTTTGTTAATAATTCAGTAAACTGAGTAGATTGGGTTTGGGAACAATGTATGTATATTATACTTGCGCGTTGAATTAAACAGATTTACTGTAATTTTCATCAACGCATGTAGGACATTAGAGAAAAATTGGACATCACCCCCTGCAAATACCAATTCAGAGATGGGGCAGTCTTTTCTCACAATTCTGAGAGTGGAAATGGGGTGTTTTCACAATGCACACATAACCATTAAAGATGAAACTGAATTCGAATGCGGGAATTGAATAAAAAAGAAAGAGCAGGTAAAAATGCAAAAACACTAGTATGAGTAGTTACTTACACCCCACACCTCAGTCTCTCCGTTATGTAGCAAAACCTTAATTCAAAGACAGACTTAACTAGTTTTGGTTTCAACAGTGCATTGTGTTAAATTTGAAGGTTCTTGACCGTTGTTGAGGTAAAATTAAGGTTAATTAGCATTGACATTGCGTTATGTGAATGAGCAGGATATTTGAATTTGAAGATATCCCCAAAATATCCTCATTGCCTGAAAAATTAAATCGGTTTCTTATGGATTATCTTATTTCAAGATTAAAATTTTTAGAAAAATAGCATTATGGATTATTTTGTAATACTTTTAGAACTTCCTTTTCATTTATCAGTGAAAATTGCAGATATTTAAATGAAATGTCACAAATCAAAATATTTTTCAAAAGAATTAACTAATAAAACTGATTTTTACAGAACTGCCGAGTAAATACAATAGAGCCATAATTTGAAAGTTCCTCTGGGAACGTGTAAGGAGTGTCCGTCCTTCTTGCTCTTAATAGTACATTATAAATATACTTTAATCAGTAAAACACAGTGACTTAAAAACAACTACCTGTAGCTGAATAGATTGGGGGGAGAATAAAAACCAGTACAAGGGTAGCAGGTACATCGAAGACAGTTTGCTTCTTTTAATATCTATTTTATTCTTAATCATAATTTCTGTTTCTATTTCTGACAAATCCTTTACTCGTTCAAGCTGTTTTATGGTTTTTGCCTGAGCTATAGACTAAGTTGCTAGTTATTATTATTATCATAAGGGTTAATTATTTGCCTGTCTCTCATTCACTCCATGATGCTTCACGATGAGCAAAATCTACTTTCAAAGGCCATATGTTGCGATTTCTGTTTTTGTCAAGGCATTCTGATTTATCTTAAGATTTTAATTAGTGTTTGGGAGTTGAGGTAAAATATGATGGCAATAGGACAGACGTCGCATATTTAATGAAATGGTTGAGCCAGCTGACAGCATCTATTTGTCGCAAACGTTGAGCATAAAACCTTAAAGGCCTAAATAATTAAATGACTTTCCCCACATTCTATCAAATGCGAGATTTTATTTATTACACGTGTCAAATGAAATGCTGTATTTACGGGAAATCAGTATTTAATTTTCATTTAAATCCACTGACTGGCATCATTATAATATTTTTAAAAACAATATGGTGTTTAAAGATATGAAGAGCCTATGAAAACCCTTCCTTATTTACTCCCTCGTGATCAGATGTCTCTTCCAAAATTTCTTTACTTCATAAAACTTACCAAACACAAGCCGATAAACTTTCCTACCGTTTGCTATTTAGTTAGCGGTCAGTGAGCAACAACATCTATTCACATCAGTCTGATGAGTGCCTACGTCCAGGTTGGCCGTAATCTAACGGTTTGCATATGAAAGTTTTCCGGCTTTTTATTTTTTAATTTCTATCTTATTCCTAGTCACCCTATTCCTTTTTGTTTCGATTTCTGAACAATTCTATATTTGATCAAGCTCTTTCAGGGTGCTGTAAGAGCTATTGAAAGAAATGCGTTGGGAGTAAATTATTTGTTCTCCCCTCAGTTACTCTGTTATGATACATATGTTGTGATATACGAGTAGCTAAATTTAATTTCAACGACCTCGACTTTAATAAATGTTTGGGAGCTGAGAAAAAATATGATGGAAGTCTCTAAGATGTCGCATCTTTAATGAAGTGATTGAGCCAAAAAGCTTCCATTTGTGGTAAACGTTGAACATAAACACCTCAAAGGCTAAATAATTAAATCGTTTTCTTCCTATGTTCAGTCAAATTCGAGATAAAATGTATTTTACGTGTTAAGTGGAAATCTGCATTTATGGAAAATGGACGTTTAATGTTCATTTAAGTTACGTTTCTGAAGGCATTATAGTGTTTTTAAAAGCAATATGATATTTTAGAATATGTCCAGCCTATAAATACTCCAGATATATTGTTTTTCTTATACTTAGCATTTCAAAACGATCATTAAACTTCCTCTGTCAGCACCTCTTGATTTGCACAATACTAAGTACATGTATTACCTATCAGTATCGTTTTATCGTTTTATCTCAGATACAATTAAATATACAACGCTGCTTCAAATCAAGCTATAAGCTTTTACTGCGTTATCCTGTTTGTGGTGAGAGCGAAATTTACCCGTAAAGAAGAAATATCTCTTGTATTTTAACGATGCTGATGAGTTGGACTGAAAACTGTGTTTTTGTTCACCTTGTTGACTCATCCGAATTTTTTCACGTTTGAATGCAATATTTCTTTTCTGATTTTAAGTGATAAATAAGTCACACTATCTTATTTACACACCTTCATTTTATGATTTTGTCCAAAAATACTCAGTTGGAAAATGTAGCAGGTCCGAATGTTTCGGCAAGCTGAGTAGATTGGCTTTTGGGACAATGCGTGTAGTAGATGTATTAACACTTCAAAGGGTCATCAATTACGCCATTATGCAAGGTGAATAGGCTTGGCTAGTATCAAATATTAATTAATATATAAGTTATATAAATTGCGGTCACACTATTAAAACATACCTCAAGCTCAAGTGCAATAACGATCACTAGCATATGAATAATAACAACTGCATTTTTGGCAGAATATTGATCATTTTTTTTGTAGAAACTCAATGCCATTTATCACTGAAATAGTGAGTCACTCTGAAATATGAGCCATAAAAACTGATATTTACGATCATTGCCAATTGGTTCATTGACAAAATTTAACAATGTGACATTCATCAGTCACTGAAGCGGCAGTTCACGTTTCCAGTTGCCTTTTTTTACTATTTATTGAGTTGTTTTTTAATTAATTCTACTATTTATTTGATTATATTTTACCACAACCATACAGACCTCTCATTTCACTCGATTTTCAACCAACTAACCAATATATATATATATATATATATATATATATATATATATATATATATATATATATATATATATATATATATATATATAACGAATAACGTTGGCATCACCAGTTTTTATTTCAAAATCTCAATTATATTCAATATCCTATCCAACTATATTGTCTTTTCCTTACCTCCAGTGAGCGTTTTATTTTTCAATCCACATTTCAGTCTCCTGATCGTCACCAGCATCTTTATCTATTACATCCCTATCCACAGCACATTGTCATCAGTAATCCTCAGTCTCATCAATGAGTTAGTTAATATTTATCCATCATTGAAACAGCTAATATTTTATAGTAAACCCTTCGAATGATAGGCACTTGTGGACGTTGTTATTTCCGTAACTTATTTAATGTTAAGTACATTTTTCAATATCTAAAGTTAGTTCAACAATTGACATCAGTTTAATTTTTTGGCCGCCATAACTTTAGATATTGGATCCCACTGCACTCAATCTGAAATTTCCATCATCTAAGATTTGTTAAATGTTAAAACGAAGCCAAAATTACGTGTTTCTGCTTAGTCTCTCTACATCTGCTTTCTCCCACTTGATTCTCACACGAGTTTCTTCACTGTCATCACTTCATTATCACAGTACTTGCCTTTTATTATACAGAAGAGTGAAACTTGCTCTGCATCGACACCCTCGTCGTCATTTAGCATTTCATTTCATGAATATTTCCTCTGTTATCGCAAAGAAGTCTTCGTTGTAGATACAGATTAGATGAAATGGAACAGATCAGTATGTATTAAGTGATGTACTAAACCATATGAGCAACCTGTTACTGGGTTAACCTATTTGTGGTCAGTGAGAATATTCATCAGCAGCTACGTGCTGGTGTAATATGGTGCTCTTATATTGTATGATGTATAATATCTGTGAAGCAGGTATCAGATTTTCAGATATTCTCAAATGTTCCATTGGATGTTCAGATAATTTTCAGAGATGTAATATATCAAAATATTTTCTGAAAAGGACTCACCAATAAACCTAATTTTTACAGAACTGCTGAGCATCAGAATGTAGCAACTTTCCATAAATAATTCAGCAAGCTGACAAAATTGGGTTTGTGGCCACTATTACACCATAATACATAAGAAATAAACTCTGCAATAACTGTATAATTTCTCCAACAAATAATACAGTATACACGTAGGAAGTATGATGTTAATTTTACAGAGCAGAATGTCCCGATTACAGCTTCAAAGAGACTGCTACTATCTGACAGAAATTGTAGCAACCTTGTTAAATGGTTTTCCTCACGGCATTTCAAGAATTTTTTTTCTGAGTAACGTTTCTGCACACCCTCCAGTTACCATTTACAATACACATTTTACTGAATCATTTTACTGGATCAATCACTGAATCATGATAAACGATTTTCTTTGGTTGCACCTACACCAGTTTTATGAATCCCCAGCATTTCATTCTCCCCGACATCAAACTGGACAGTTGACCGTTTCAAATCATTCAGATTTCAGACTTTCCGACCTTAAACGTTTTCATTAAATATATAGGTCAGGGGGTCTACCTTTTTAAACGACCGAGATATTCTCGAAATATTATGTTGCTTATCAATAGAAAAGTTTATTTTGACAGCTTTTTATTGCAAGTTATAAAATTTATGTCATAGCTACATAAGAAATACTTCTATAACACGAATAATGGAATAGACCGTTTGTTAAAGATATTAACGTACACCTAATGTGGAGCAAAATTAAAACCTCTCTAACTAGAAGAGTTCTCTAGCTACCTACAGTGGAAAGACATACATTCTTGCTACTGTGTACTAGCCACATCTATAAACCTTTGCCGTCAATCAAATAACACGCGGTCAGCTTTATACTGTACATAATCGCCAAGAGGCATCTTGGGATGGTGATGATTTGGAACATTTGAGTGTCGATTTATACCGTTCACTTGGCAGGTGACACGATGGCACAGAAATCAGTGACATAAACCTGTCATATTATACACAATGTTTACTTGCCATTTGAGAAGTCCAGATAGAAAAACAATCTTGTTGACACGTTTCAGTTGATTGATAATTAGGTAAAATTGAATAGTTCATCTCCAGCCTTCCTGTATTCTACTCAACGCCTGGATGAAGCGTGTAAATTTGTTAAATTGATTGCATTCAGCGAGTGTCCCTGCGGAGTTGGACCGATTTACAGAGACCGATAGTTCCAATATGAATGAGCCCTTTGTCACGTGGAAAGACCGAGAATGTATTCTTAAACGCCCAGAAAGCGGGTTTGGTGTCATACGTTCGGTATACTGAGCGGGGATCTGGCACAGCAGTGATAATCTGAATTCAAACCAGGCAAATACAAGCACGGGTAAGATACTTTTGTATGATTTTCTTTTATGTTGAATTTCTTCCTTTCAAATTGGTTAATCGTATTATTTTCGAAAGAATAACCGATACTATAACAAAATGTTTACTTGTCGGTTTATCTAGGATGTTGTCGGCATTACAGTGTTTTATGAACGCACGTTGCAAAGCTACAAATGTAAATTTCTTTTAATATTCTTTTTCAGTTCAGAGGCATCATGAAAGGCATCTTCTTTGTGGTGGCGTGCATACTGTCGCTGGGCCAGGTTCAAGGTAATTTTCACATCTTTTTTTCTAATTTTTTTCCGATTTCTAAAAAAGGCGCAGCGTTATTTTAGCGATTGACTTACGATGTTTGTATTTTTATGTACTGCGTTGTTAAGCTTTTTAGTCTAAAATTTGTATAGAGATTTAGGAAATGAACCAGGAAATCAAATGATATTGATCAATGTTAGCGGCGTATTCTTTTGTAGTGATGATTTCTGTTGCTAAACTAGAGGACATGTTTAAGATATTGAAAAATGTGGCGTTTATAAAAACACTTTGATGTAAGTTTCTTTGAAACGAACGCCAGTGATCAGCGAAACGCTTTTTTCTTTAATCTGGACGGAAACATACTGCATATTATTGTTAGACTGGGCAGTTTATTTCATTTCAAAAGGCATTGCTTTCTATTCTTGAGGTGAGATAGCAGTCGTTATGTGTGAGATAATACACTGTCACCCGAGCGATATATGCCATAACACCTCGAGCGTCAGCGAGAGGTGTTCATGGCATATATCGCGAGAGGGTGACAGTGTATTATTTGACATAGATACCGAGAAAAAATACAGTCATTTCATCCTAAAACACCCCTAAAACCGAATAAAGTGACCCTATATCACGCTCTAGAGATGTTATCCGGAATAAACTCGTCCATGTGCGCTGGTTACCTCCCGCCAAATTCTTACGTAATGTCTGTCCAATTTGGTCAATTTTTGCTAAATACTTGTCGTTGACGTTCAACCGTCGACACTGACCATGCGCGTCTCAGCTGAGCCACACCTAGCTAGGACTGCTGCGGGAAAAAGGTCCCAAGGCCAAACCTCTACTTTTTAGTGATATTTCTGATAAACTAGGAGCGTCGGACCAGAATATAGTGAAACTAATTTTTCACAAGTGCGAAGGAGAAAGAAATTTTACTGTTTGGTGATATACCTGACAAGGAGGCAGTTTCGGAATATAGTCAAAGTCACACGGATGTTTATTACAAGTTCACGCGAGTAATAATTCTAGTTTTATTGTTATTTCTGACAACGAGGGGGTTACGGAATATATATAGTTAAAATCAAACGGAGGTTTATTTCAAGTCCACAGGTGTAATAAGTCTACGTTTTGGTGACATCTTTTACTACGAGGCGGTTTCGGTATATACACGTGCTGGTTTTCAGAGCATTCATGTGCTACATGTAATTACAAGTTCAAAGGGGGAATAGATTTGATTTTTACCGATATATCTGATAAAGAGGAAGAATGAACAGCTTTTAAGCTTTAAAAAAAAAAACAGAAGGTAAATCACATAACACTCGTTAAAAAGTTATAGATTTACAAATAATTTGTATGCACGCGTTGCTTAAATGTATGTAGCAATTTGGGGTGAGTGCAGAAAAATCTCCGACCAGACCAGGAATCGAACCCGGGACCCCTCGCTTACAGGGCGAGTGCTCTTATCTTACCTACTGAGCTACCCGGCCGGTTCTACCTGCCCCTGGCACTACATGTAAACTAATTCCCGTTTTCAAACCATACAATATGATATGACTTAGTATAATAAAATTATAAAGAATAATTGTTAAACGTGAAAAGTTTGTTAATTTTTTAAGAGTGTGAGAGATTTTTAATTTGTCAACTGGTAGTTATATATAACGCAAGTAAAGTCACTATTCTCTTTTAAAATGCCAAGAAGGTCACATGATCACTGTCTTCGGCTTTCAGCATTTAAGAGACCTCGACTGATTTAACCAAGATGTAATCGTGAAATTCTAGACAACATCGAGGTTAAATCCGAGTTTGCCGAGAGACGCTACGCAGAAATGTTGAGTGAAGCGAGACATTTATGGGTAGCGGCTCGAGGTTGCCCTCGATCTTCACTGAAGCTTGGCTAAATGGACAGGCTTCAGTGATCATCATATCGCAACGGTCATATAACATGCCTAGGTATGTATGGGGCGTAACTTATCTTTGAATAAGATTTTAGCGCAAAAATTAGCAGAGTTGACCACGAATGTATGTACTATAATCCCGTGCCGTCATTTTGGTTTCAATGACTTTTTCTCAAGTTATAAGCCCCTTATTACAGATTTTCATGAAGCAAGGGCATCATTTTGCTTTATAAACGACAAAATCTGAATTAAAACTTTTAAGAAAAATCGCTGATAGGGTTTTGGAGTACTAAATAGTGTCATTAAATAGCCGTTGAAACGGCTGTCATGGGTGCTCAGGTAAAAAAGAAATGAGAAACCGTTTTTTCAGTTTTTACCCCAAAATTGCAATTATGACGTCACCCGTAATGTGTAAATATTAATTGAATAGGTCTCTGAAAACTGACAGTATATCTGTTACCCAAAATAATTTATTTAAGGCAGTAGATAAGGAGATTTGGGTGAAGGGTAACAATACCTTTAATTGGATAATTTTTATTAAGCCTTCAATGCGAGTTAGATATAAGAACACTGTCATAAAATGAAATATTGTAGCGTGATAAAATGAATATCAATGAAATGTTAAATGATACGAAAAAAGAAAAAACAAACAAACGAAAAGTGGACTTTTTACTTAACAAACTGTATAAAGCCTCAGTCACAACCGGACGCACAGATTTTAGGATCGTACGGCCCCTGCGAATTTTGGGTGCAGTGGAGGCCGTGGAGTTCGTAGAGGTAGAGGAAAGTTTGAAATGGAAAGGCGCCAGTCTGCCTTGCGAGTCGCAAGGTCCACGTGAGAAGCAGGGACGCTAATTGCAAGGTGCGATGTACTCATTTCTTGAGTTTGTCTTGCTACCTGCATACGTGGCACGCACTCACCATTTATGAAGAAAATGCTACGCACGGCGAAAGTAATTTCCTTTTGCTTCATACTTGCCTCACACGCCTGTAATGACGTACTGACCGCGTACGTCAGTTTTGCCTCCTGTTCTCCCCTTCTTTCTTTTTCCTACTCCCTTCTTTTCTGCTCTTTTAGCTTCTTTCCCTTGCCGTTTGGAGGCATATTAGAAGCTGAATTGAGCAAATTTCGAAATTTTTGAAATGCTGTACACGAGGCACAAGCGACGTTATTTGTCCAGACACGAGCGTACACGTTTTATACTCCTGGCGTGGGGGCGACGCACTTCCGCCGTGCTTTCGACTTGTTCGTTAGCTGTGAGGGCGTGCGTCGTGCGTCGTACTCAAAACGCAAAGGCCACTTGCTCCTTCGTTGTTTTCGACGTGCGTCTTGGACTCTGCACGACTCACTTGCGTGCTTCTCGCAAACTCCTTACGAGTGGAGCAAGTTACGTTTGCGGCCTATTCGCAGTTTATTCGTAGAATCTTCTGGACATGTCCAACATCCTCCGCACGTGCTTACGGTCTGTCTGCGAACTCCAAATTTCCCAAGAAGGACTTGCATGTGAGCTTCTGCGCAAAATTCGGACGCAAACAGGCCGTAAGAGCCCGTACGTCTGGTTGTGACCGAGGCTTAAATTATGATTCATTAGCTGCTTAACATATACCCAAATTAAATATGATGAGATCTGAAGACTGTTTTATGTTGTTTTTTTACTTTTTAAGTTTTCCCTGTTTGAAATAAACGGGTTTTTACGGTTTTAAATGTCCTTTTATATTCTGCAATGTTGTTTTTACATACAGCGAGATGTTCATATTACGTTAGCGTGCCGTGCCATTTCTCCAAACATGACCTTGCGTCAGGTAGAGAAAATCGGTTTGTTGGTTGAAAAGCGATCATACGGAACCATTTCAGTCTCAGCCCAGTTGCCGTACAATTGCAGAAAAAGAAAACTTCTTATTCATGCAAATGAATTACACTACGCTTTGAATAAATTCAAATCATTGCTTTGCCTCCATATAACCACCAAAGGTGGAAAGGATGAAACCAACAACAGGTTCATCAATTACTACGATCACCGCAAGTCCACCGAATGTTGCCTATACGGGAAATAATAATAATAATAATAATAATAATAATAAAGTTTATTCAAGCACTGCATATTATAAAATACATGTAAATGGGAAATTGCTTTACCATCTCGGGTTTAAGAAAGTGAAAAAAAAACATAAAATAAAATAAAATAAATCCGGCAGAAATAAAAAAAAATATGTTTAGGGTAATAGTTAAAATGTTTAGTTCTTTTTCTATTAAAAAAAGATTTAGCGGTTGGATAAAAGCTTTAAAAACACTTGCATCCTCTTAAAGTTAGAAGTGTACATTTGCTAAGGAGAAATTTAAAACTTTCACTAGCGGGGGGAGTGATATCGTTCATAATCTTTTCCGATCTGGAAGCCACCGGTAAGTCTATCTAATCGATTCTTCTAATTTCCTGCTCTTGGGCTCGCCCACACCATACTGTTACAGCAAATGTTTAAACACTTTCGCTGAGGTTTCAATTAAAATTAGATAAAACCACATGCTTTCCTATAAAATCTTTAATTCTCCTTCAAAAGCAAACTTTTTGTCTTGCTATCTTTAGCTGTTTGTGTATATGGTATTGCCAAGTCAATTAGTTATTAAGATCAAACTCTACACGTAGCAGTGTAAAAATATTGAATCCAAAAAAAAAAAAAAAAAAAAAAAATCGCCATGCCACCACTTGCATCCGCACAGACACCGCACGTTACGGGCAGCGTATACGTGCAGTCTTTACAGAAGAGTTATTTAAATAAAAATCAAAGTTAATTCTTCCACGATCCTAAGGTGACAGCGAAAATCGGTGAAATACAGATGAAATCAAACATTGACATAGGGTAATTTCATGTATCCATGTGTCAAAGAAAAGCGTGCATTTTGTATGTATATAAATCACCGACATGATCTAGAATTAGAATCAAGCTTCGGTGCCAGAGATGATAAATACACATTGCTGTTAATTGGAGACATTTTCCTGACTCAGGAGCCTGGTCTTTTGAAAGAGTATCCAGGCAATGACATTTGCTATCTTTGGAAGGTTAACAGAAAGACATATCGTTATCATACCAGTCATCCCATATCTTCACATCTAAACAACACAGAAAATTGAGACACCAGTAAAATTGAACATGAGATGTCCTATCCGATAAAATGAAATTGTTCAAAGAACCATGACAACTTTACCACGAATCCAAGCTCACGTTTCTCCCTCGAAAAGGTTCTGGGAACAAGAATAAATACTCTGCTTTGATTGGTTTAGAGTTACCTATGATTGACAGTGTTGGAGTAAAATGTCTATTTATAAGTACAGGATTCAAACCACTGCGCATGCGCAAAAAGTGAGCTGTTTAAAATAAACAAATAGTGAAATTGACAGAACCTGTGTTTAGCGTCTGGTTGATTTTAATTTGCTCACTGCGGTGTAGTTTTGAGAAATTATGTTAGAAATGTTCTATTGATTTTATGTACTAAAAAGTAAATCTTTCGGACTTTCCTTAGAGTAACATTTATTGTGGGGGGGGGGGGGGGTTTAAGATGAAAATCCCAGAAAATACCTTAAAGAAAGATTAAATTTTGGTGGTGATCAATAGATTTATGAATGGAAAATTAATTTATTATTTGTATATTTGTATTTGCAACATGATGCAAAAAGCTGTAGACGGATATTGCTGAAATTTTCAGAAGCTTTCGGGATTAGACCAAGTACAAATTACCAGATTGTGATCTTTTGATCTAGTAGTTAGTTAATTTATTAAGTTTGTCTGTCTATAAGGGACATGATGAAAAAATGATGGAGGGATTCTGATGAAGCAGAAAGATACATCAAAAATGCGCAAGACTTTAAATTTGTTTTTGATTTATTAATCAATAATGGGAATTATTCATTTAATTAATAAATTATGAAAAATAATGAGCACACTTTGAATTGATCGATTGATTAATTTACAAATAATTTATGATAAAGATTTGTGAGTTGCCGTGTGAGTTGACGTGGAGGTCTGTGCTTCCTGAGTGTTTTTCTATTATTATTATTATTATTATTATTTACTATAAATGTAGAAAATATCAGCAGAGATTTATTGCATGCAACATATTTTAAAGGATGAATACAACAGAGACCTTGCATTAAGTATACATGTAAATGAAATTTTAAAGTCTTTCTTTCTATTTTTGTCACGAGTAAAAATCACCTGTCTGCATCTCCCTGACTAATACATTATGAACGTGTAACTCTAAAAAAAGATGAGGATCGCAAGGGTTTCCACTGGTCTTGATATTGTATACTTAGTAGATTTATCCAAAAGTTTGCCTTACTCCCTTCGCGAAAAAGTGTCACACCTAATGCAATGCATAATTTAGGTGATGCGGAAAATGTCATAAACCAAATATTTTAAAACTTTTTAGAGATTTTTTTCACATAAATTCACCGATTGGAAATCCAATTAAACTAACGATAGAAAAGTTAGCCACATTTTAGTATGGATTGGAGGATACACTTGACGGGTCGGTGCATGGAGTCAAAATGTTTTATAACGATTGCGGATCGAGTGATGGCGTTCCACAAAAGGTGCATAGATAAAAGGGTACGTTTTTGTGTGGAGTGTTATTCCTCAGTTATTCAATTTGGAGAATATGCGTTGTATACATATAGAACGCAATCTTTGATGACGCAAATGACGCATTTTATTTTATTTAAGTTTAAAACTACACGGCTTTTCTTCTTTCAGGCCACTATTGGACGGGTTGGTATGATCGAGACAATCCCGGTGGTAAAGGGGATTATGAAACTTTATATGATCAAAAGGTGAGGAAAACTGATTTCAGCTGTTATAAATATACTGACCACAGTGCTTCAAAATGCCCAAATATGCACATGTTGGTATGGTCACTGTTCTCAGTTACATAAGACCACTTCAGTCCTTCGTGCGCATAAGATTACTGATACGCTGAACATAAATTAGGACAAAAGTCGCAGAAATCAGTTGTACACAATCAAAGCTAGTGGACACAGAAAACAGAGAGCCACGTTTGGGGGACTGAATCCATGCTGACATATCATGTCACGGCTTTCAGATCTGGACAGGGGTCATGTTATTGGGCATTGCAATTGGCACATTGTCATGGTTTAGGCGGCCATTAAAATATATAGATATAAAATTGCGTTTTTTTGCTAGTATTTATGGGGGTGGGGGGAACTAGAAAGGGGTTCTATGAGAAAAATAAAACAAAATAAATCAATAAATATGTGAGAAATTTTAAAACTGAAAATATGTTTGACAAAAATTATCAAAACGAGAAAAGGGGAGGAATAATTGTTGTCTGGCTTACGGTGAAATTGACACGTTTATAAAGTTTATGAAATATTCCATAAATACACCATCTGTTATAATTATTAAGAAACTAGGTTACGTCTGTGGCGGATGTAAACCCATTGGGGCAGAGTGTCGCGTGAAGGGATCAACCAGCACGTTCACGCGCTGGTCCGGAACTGCTCCCGATACCTTGGCGATTCACTGTTTACCCACCAAAGGTCTGGCGTGTGTCAACGCCCAGCAGGCCGACGGATCCTGCAATGACTATGAGATACGATACTTGTGCCCAACAACGTGTAAGTGCTATGGGGACTGCTAAATATGAATGTGTGCACTACAATAGAAATATCTAATATCTACCGCCTCGTTACTTGCATTATCTTCTTTCTATTTCTAAAATGGTGGTGTGGCTAACTGGGCATAAACTATCTTCATAAAGAATCCTTTATTTTTTCTATTTAGCTGGAACATGGACAAACTATCTGGATAGGGATAACCCAGGTGGCGTTGGAGACTTCGAAAACGTGGCGGCTTTTAGGGTAAGGATACTCATGTGATGTCCATGTGTCGATCATGTCTCATATATGGCACTTAATCTGTTTATTTGAATTTCTGTTTGATCTTCGGTCTTGATGTCTTTATGTTATTATATACAACTTAGATTTTGTTCTCACTGAGATCTGTTTTTTCAGGATGATGGCGTCAACCTTTGCAGTGGTGGTCGCCCGATGTGCGCACATTGCCGCGATAGAGTAAGCTACCTCCATTATTACGCAACGGGAGACACGTACAATACCAACTATGACTGTAGCTGGGACAATGGCTTGGTCTGTACTACATCAGTCAACGGGAAATACTGCAAGGACTACGAGGTGCAGTTCAAATGCCCAACCATATGTAAGTCGCATTACAAACTGTTGAATATGGACAAAACAAATGCACCACATACAACCACTCCACTATTCGTTGGTCCAATGAGACTGAGATCTAATGCTAGTTCATTTTCTCCTTCTCTTCATCCCAGGTAATGTACCTGTGTTCTAGGTGGTACGATACGGCCTAGTCGGGTAGCTAAGCGCTAAGTAACAGTAAATTGCGTATCCCAGTGCTTATTGCACCTCTCTATGCTTAATTTAAAATTATATCTCCCAGGCACCTGTAGCTCGTGCTCATGCGCAACGTGGACTTCCTGGTTGGACAGATATAACCCAGGCGGTAAGGGAGACTATGAACACGTGGCGCCAACAGGACATAATCCGGTAAGTATTACCCAGCAAACACAAAATGTTTAACGTTACACAAAATGTTTTATAACGTTACCTAAACGTTTTTTTTTTTTGTTATATAAATGTATGTTATGTAAACGTTATATATTTGCAGAGAAAAATCCCTAATTTGAATTTGGCATGTTTTGTAACCTTATTTCCAAAACGTAAAATAATGTACATGCAAAAATGGTCTGAAAACAGCGCATTTCAGCTTTAATATGGTTGTTTAAAAATTTTGATTATTTATTCAGTGTCATTTTTCACATATGAAAAAATATTTTTGACTAACTTTGGGGAACATATCTCTAGGAGTGGTGCTTTTTAGCTACTAATTTGTCGTATAAATTGTTTATCCCTTTGCTATGGCATTGACCAAAAGGACCAGTTGGATGAGGATTTTGTGCCAGGAGTGTGCATTTGTTTCTCAAAGAAGGGCAGTTTACGTGTTTTTAAAGTTGTAAAATTTTCGTCAGTGCACATTAACATATTATTTGCACCCATTTTTATAGTTTTGTGAAAATCAAGTATTTAGCATCTATTTACAAACTTGGATAGGTCCTTACAATTTCCAGCTTGTCCTACGCGCAAGTTAGCATTTATTTAAACGCTTCTTCATTTGAGGAGTCCTACTTTATTATGGATATGAAAATAAGACATATAAACACACTGTGTCAAGTGAAAAAGAATTTCACAATGACATAAATAATAATAATAATAATAATAATAATAATAATAATAATAATAATAATAAATAACTCTGCTTTGTGTGGGGTTGTGCGTACAATATCCAAAACACTGTGACACCCTTGTCATGACTGTGACAAAATATGACATATGGTAACAAAGCCATACATGTATTTCGAACACTAAATTTGTGTTTGTCCTTTACTTATCCTTCCGCTTGGGTTAACGAGGAGACATAAATATGGCGTATGGTAACAAAGACGTCTTTTTTCCTTTTCTAAGTGCTCTGGACATGAACCAATTGATATCCAGTGCCGCGTCAGAGGAACCAATCAGCCGTGGGATCAGGCGGGTCAGGTGATCAGGACCAAGTGCACGCCCTCTGAAGGGTTCGCATGCGACCAGCGGAGTGGATATTGCTACGATTACGAAGTCCGTTTTCTGTGTCCATAACTTGCATCCGGGAGATAAGGACGAAGTGACATAGTGATCATGTTGAATGGCATAAAATGCTACTTCAAAATAGTATATCTGCGACCTACTGTACCACCTTATGTTAAATGTACCTTTTAACATACTTTTGATTATTATACTGCCTTTAAAAAAACTTTGAAATAAGATAATAACAGACAATTAGAAATCTTCTGTTACCCAAAATGATGTTATACCATGTGAGATAGTAGTGGAATCATTGTACCTTTCTATGAAATAAATCCATCTGAACGAACTGATTTTTGTTGTTGTTGTTGTTGTTATATCACTATTTTTCATTAAAATGTTACTATTCACACGTGCCTAATGCAAACACCAAATGCAATTTTGACACCAAAGCATTTCCATCGTTTATATCGAGATGTGCATGTATATAACCACTTAAAGTAACCTGGCTGAACATAAATGAAATGATATATAATACTGAAAGGTGCGACAGAATCTGTCGCCTGTGCACACAAGGGGTAATTGAGGATGAATACCATTTTATATTCCAATGCCCAATGTACAAAACAGACCGAGTCACCTTTTTCAGTAAAACCTCATTCCTAAAAGCTGATTCAAGGCCACCAGACAGTCAATTATGCCATGTATTTAACAGTGCCAACAAAGATACTTTAGTGTCCCTCTCCAACTTTATAATCAAATCATTTAAGAAAAGAAGTGAAGTGGTTGCTCTGCTTGGTAACTCTTAGCATATCCCTTAAAATGTCAGTGTATGGTCCCACTGTTGTGAGAAGTGACTCGGCAGTGGGACTGAACATGGCACAATATTTATATCTGTGTAACTTATTTACTTATATGTCTTATGTAATTGTCATTAATCGTAATTATCAATGTCATCAAACAGCCATGTAAACAGCTATGTAACGGTGGTTTTAAGTTCTTTAAAAACATATTCTTTTTGTGTAACATGTTTATAGTATGTTTATGGTAAATTTATAATCACACCAAGGTTTATCTCAATGCTTAGATAGAATATTTTATGAGTAATTTTACTAGTACTTATCTTCATTATATAAAGATGGTAATACACTAACTGTATTGTATCATCATTTGTATATCATATTGTACAAGGTCATGACAATCTATGTACCAGTACAGAAATAAATTGAATTGAAATTGAAATTGAATATTAAAATGATATAATCCAATATTCAGTTAATTGTACAAAATAATGTAGACGCACTGATAAGTAGAACAGAATGGAAACCTTATTTTTATTAGAGTTCAGAATTTAATATCAGTTAAAAGTCAGTCCATATTGCTGCAATAGTAATATATGGTTCACGATGTCTCTTGAGCTTGACCCAAAAATAACAAAAATTATTATAAGCAATGTGCAGTGTGCAATGGACGACTTCCCAACTACCACAGTTTATCATTGCACTTCCTATTTCACTACCAGTGCGGTCTATGATCAGGGTCATATTAGCTATTTTGTACACCTTTCCTATTCATTAAAAGACGGGAGAAGTAATAATAATATCATTGTCTCGTTATCAAAAAGTTGCCTTTAACGTGTTTCCAGTCAAACGTAGAAACATTCCAGCTTACTGATAATACCAGAGCTCAGCTAGCACTTAAAGCTATTTGTCGTCTTTTCTGAATCTTGTGATTGACTTTCGCTGATGAATTCATACTGACAACTGTTTTGCAAAATACTGTTTCACTGTAACACCGTGTATTAAAATCGTACAGTACAGGGACGTGCAATGCAATGATTCGTTAGGAGTAAAAAATTACGTTTTTTTAAAAGGAAAATTCATTTGGCTAGTGCATACCTTACCTGTTATATAGTGCCTTTAATAACGAAGAAGGAAATACGGCAACTAAAACAGCTGGTTAATAATAATGTGAATATAATGATTAAATAATTAATTCATTTTTATATAAATGTGTAACGGCTAGAAAGCATGAGTCATTTGAACCCCCAAAACAACGGTTATCATAATTTTTATAATTAATACCGGAGGGCACGCGCGTCTTAAATAGCGCTGTTTACATAAATATATTAAAACTAAAACTGCACAATTAAACTGAGATTCATGTTTCACAAGAAACTGCATGTATATATTCATAAAACTTAATGTGAGTATCTAAACAATGTGTGTTGACTTTATACGTTAGTTTGACTATCGTCGCTTGGTTAAAAGAGGGGAATAAAATGGCATGTAAAATACTATGTGAACACTGACTGGGTCCCTGTTGACTTATGCAGATGAAGGAGTTATGCAATTGTTACGTTGCACTAGTACTCCTGTCAATTGTATCCTATCAATGGGCATTATAACTATAGCGAGTATAACTCGTGGTCACTTTTGGTGACAACTGTGGACAAAAATAAAGGAGCCCGGATGTGGAGGTTTTTTGGACACACCCACTGAGATAGGAAGGAGAAGAGAGACATGTAGGCGTGGAGAGCAAGGAGCTAGGATAGATGGACTACGTCTTAAATGATCATGGATGTATAGTACTATACATAAAGGCAAAGGAAAGAGAGTGACTGTACGTGCACTAGTACACAAGTTGATGGAAAATATGGAAGCTGGAAAAAGCGAGTGATTGTACATGCATCAGTACACAAGTAGACGGAAAACAGAGAGGGAACTATGATTGACAAAAGATAAGTAACGTTGAGAAAAAGCATTGACTATTACGAACAACGCAAGGAAGGTACGTAGGCCTACACAAATGAACAATGACAATGGAATGGAAGTGCGTGGAATGACTCTCTTATCCTGTGAAAACTAACTTTGTTTGAACATTATAAAACCCATATTAGTTAAGTTATTTAGTTCAATGTTATTATATGTTAAGTTAGGTTTTAGTTCAATTAGTAAAATATTATCATTTTAATTTGAGGTGTTTGTTTTCATTCGTATTTATGTTTATGTTTTATTTTTTTTGTTATTAAAGAACTCAATATAGGACGTAACACAATATATACAATGTGACATTAATTAATGCATAAGGGTACACTTAGATGTCATAATAAAATTCTGAGCCATCTTGTTCTAAATTATACTAGGATGCTGGTATTAGGTGAAACGGAAAAATCACGATGTTTCGACCTTACAATAATATTTCTTCTAAAAAACTAATTGTCACTGGTATCACTTGGTGACAGTGTAGTTGGGAGCAAAACACACTCACGGATTATCCAGGAAGACACGCAAGGTTTTGGCTCCATTATGTAGATGATACTTTTGTTATTAAATTGAACACTTTGTTCAGGTACATGTATATCAATGAGGTGGATAGCAACATTGAATTTACACAGGAATAATGTCACAGCAATACTTGTACTCCCCGTTTCCAGCCTGTCACGTCTCTCTTGTTAACCTTCGGAAGTTTTAAACAAAAGCTGGTTTGAAAACGCAACAACTGACAGATTAATTAAACTTAATAATGGCCATGCAGCGCTTTTGTCAAACAAACAAATCACTTTCTACTTGAGAAGAATCATACTATTTACAATTGATAAACATTTCGGTATTTAAAATAAAACTGGAAATTAGTATCACGAAAAACTGATTCATGGCAATGGCGCTGGTAATAACACAAGTGATAATAAACAAAAAAGAGAAAGTAAAACGCCAGTGATCTCATTACACTTAAGATAAATATAAGTTCATTTAACTTCATTTTAGAGGAAGTGGCGTTCTTCACCTTTTATTCACCGTTCTGTTTGTGCCCACTCATTCGTATAAGAACTCTCGGGACACCTTACTTTGCCCATGATCTTTTAATGTATTTGCATACATTTGTTTAAAAATTTACTCTTTAAAATAGATCCATGTGCATGTATATGGTCAATCGGACATAGTTATAACTTGGTACCTTGCCTTTCATTTTTCAGTAGAGAACCGCATTACTAATATTTATGCATGTAGGCTGTCACTGTCGCTTGCACTTTCATCACAATCTTATACGATTTCATTCCAACCGAGATCCATTGAAGAGTCGAGTTCTCGAACCTGCTGAGAGAGACAGAGATCCTTGTGCTGCTTAACTTGTGCTTGTGGTGAGTATCTGAACAAAAGCTTTCGTTATATCTTTTTGTAACTTCTCTTTATTGAAAAATCTTTGACATATTTTTAAGTATTAGTAATCAAATCCTGTGTCAGTTTTATCTAACAGCTAATATTTTGTAAATATTTCCGGGAATGGATGGATAATCCACTTTCCCATAGAATAGTTAATTTATTTAAGCATGCACGGAGTTCCCCCAGTAGATCTTAAGCTAAAGCGTATATATTTGAACTATAACCGAAACAGTCTCTATCTCACACACACACACACACACACACACACACACACACACACACACAGAATAGATAAGAAATCTGCTTTGCACCACTGGCGCTACTGGAGTACATTGATTTATACCTTTAGTAGAAATAAAGCCACTACAACTGTGTGTAATTTGAATCCATACAGAAGATGACATTTGCGGTGAAGCATTACTAAATTATTCTCTCTCTCCGTATTTACTCTCTCTCTCTCTCTCTCTCAATCTCTCTTTCTGTCACACACACGCCAAGAACAACAACAACAACAAACAAACAAAAAATAGACTTTTAAACAAACAAATAAAACTGATCTGTGTCTAAAATTACCGAAATATATCGAATTACATAAAAAGCATAACTAAATAATACAACAAAAATATGTATATTTTCTTAAAGGATGTAGCCCTATTCATTAGCCTATATACATGTGTGTTTCCCTAATGCACCGAAAGTGATAGTGATAGTCATACGCTTACATTTGGTTAAGCTCCTGATCGTTTTACCAGTCCCGTGAATTTGTTTCATTTCAGACTGTCATTCGAGGGACATTGGTAACCACCAAAGAGAATGGCGATCAAGGCGGTCATCGGTTTCGTTTTAATGTACTTCATCATTACGCTCTTCACGTCATATCTATGCCCTGTGCGAGCATTGCCTGAACCTCCGCCCCCTCTCGGTTCCGCAACACTAAGCTGCCCCGAGAACTGCACATTAACGTTCACCGAAAAGGGCCAAAGATTACTACGCCAACTACTTGGGATGAATTTCAGATACACTGTAATTGTTCCAAATGTGACGGTTGCTAGTTACTCAACATTAACTGACAGAGGTCTAAAGGGGATGGAATTGACTTACAGATGGATGTTATTGAATAATTTGACCGCCTTGCCCTATTTGCAAGCGTATCCATACTTCGTTGTCCTTTCACTGTGGACTCTCAAACATGATGTTTATGATTTTGAGGTCGATATAGTCCAGAAGCCCGACTCTTGTTGGGAACACTTAAATTTAGAATGTCGTCTGTACTGCATAACATCCGCCATTTTGATTAGCATTTCAGACGCAATGACGGACGTATCATTAAATGACGGAGACTTGCAACTGTGTGTAAAGTCATATCTCAGGAATTTGTCACTTCCATTGGAAGGACGCACTGGCTGTAGTCAAAACATGTTATATAACCGCTCAAAGGAAAATGTGACTCTTGACTACGTGAGGACACCATACCTCGTGCATGTAGTGGCTTTTATTGTCCAAATTTTCTTTACTGGAACCCTCTTTTTCTTTCTCCCTCTCTTGATACTTAAGGCAGTTCCGTCAAGATATTCAGTGTATCTTAGCGACGTGGCCAAGGAAGAGCTGCAACAATTTGAATACTACAACAACTTGACGCCTTTCAGCGAATTATTTTTTGCCCCAATGGGTAACAGATGCCTTACCATTCTATATAGGGTATTGGCATTTTTGATGGTTCACGCAATGATAATTTTTTTGGTAGTGACCAACTTAATACAGTATCCATTTATTTGGGAGGGTAATTGTGCGTTTACGGAATTATTCCAGGTATCTACTTTGACTTGGATATATTCACACCCTGTATCGTCTGCATATACTTGTATACTCTTGGATATTCAGCCTTGGGTGGGTTATCTTGGTTTCGCAGTCGCACTCACACTCTGGAGCTTTGTGTTTGTTGTCTTTGTCACACCCGTTCACACCTACCGTAATCTGGCATCCGGGGCTTTTTTTAAGGATATCGGTGTCACATTTTTAGCCAATCGAAATGCAGGGTTCCCGCCAAGTCACATTTGTCTCGTGACATCCCTAAGATATCACCTTGAACCGCGCATTTTCTTCCGCATTTTGAAGAAAGCCTTTAAATCCAATTTTTTGTATTCAGTGCTTATGCCCTTTATTATGCCCTTTATGCCAGTAGGGTTCTTATTCTTGGTCATGCTAGGAATGCAGCTCAGCAAAATGGATTGTAACCCAGTGTTGAGAAGATTGAAACTTCCATATGCATTTATTTCTTTATTTCCTTTCCTTTATTTCGTCTTTCTTTTGATTGACTCGTGTTCAACAATATGCTGGGTAGTCACATTTACTGTAGCTGGTTTTTTCATGAACAGCGATCAGAACCTTCCCTATTTAGTGTTCTTGGTCTCAGGGGCCTACTACATCTATCGACCATTTCACACCATGCAGGAGAAATATCGCACACTCAAGACCATTGTGTTTAAGGCCTACGACGAATGCCGCAAAGCAAAACATTTCTCTGACTCATCAATTGGTATCGCGACAGGAGAGGACGCTGAAACCTTTCGCCTCTTGGAGGTCACTTCTTCCAACTATTTCTCAGGAGCCAACGATAGCACACGACACTGCCGACGTATTCAAATTGAGCGCCAACCGTCCTACCTGCACGCATGCGGGATCAGAAAAATGGAGAAGGCTCTTTGGATACAATTGTACACTCGGATTCTTCCTCTGAAAAGGCAACTTCTGTGTGCTGTAATCCTTTCTCTTCATTCAGTTATGATTGTAGTTGTGATAATGTTCGCTCTGCATGCTTATCATCAAGTTCAACGCTTGAAGACAATAGGGAAGTCATTTGCGTCCCTTGCGGCTGCAGCACTTCCGCAACTGATAATCAACTTCATACGGGCGCCTACAGAACAAACCATACAGGAAGAGCAATGGCAATCTATGGCAACAGATATGATACTTGAATATATGGAAAGTGTACATTAAACCTTGATTTGAATTTGATAGCGAACTTTTAACTTTAACTCTTCCCACTCTTATTAATTTATGGACTTGATAAAGAAAAAAATAATGAAAAATACAAAAGTGTCGAAGAACGAATTGGAAAGAATTTGAGAAGAGAGAAAAAGAGGGAGAGAGAGAGAGAAAGAGAGAGAGAGACGCCCTGCTATATTCGCTATGTGCTACTGGTATATTCGCTATGCCGACTTAAAGAGACATATGTACCTGCATCATACACGTTATGCACATGATATATGTACAAACAATGCACCTCTTTGCTCTCCACAATATGTGGTTGATGAAGTTAGCAGTTTTATAAAATTGTTTGTATAACACGGATCACGTATTTATGTCACTGACAATATCATGTCTGTTATATCTATAGACAGTGCTCTACTCACGTGTGTTGCTGTTTACTCTTTTTGGTGTTTTATATATATATATATATATATATATATATATATATATATATATATATATATATATATATATACTTTCCCCCGTAGATTTTTCCTCTGGTATACTGTATGTTTTACTATTAGCTAGTCAAGAGAGTGCCCGTAAAGCAACTGTTTGGTCATGCAAATTTCCAGTGCAGCCACGTATAATTTTTCTTAATTTTGTCATAATTGTAATGGGCTTATAAAAAACTTTTTACAATAAAAATGCGTTGTCACATTTAAATGTATCATTTAAAAATCAGAGGGCACACACTCACGCGTAAACAAACGCTTTTATTTTCCGTGTTTTTTAAAATCAATTATAGTAGTTCTGGCTACAATCATTGTTGGCAATCATTCCAACTTAGATTTATCTTCACCATATCCGTTTCACAATTATTCTTAAATCTAAAATTTCACGACAGTCATACGTTTTCTTTCATTTACACTTCCATTATTTGCTGTACTAGTGTAGCAAATGAGACCTCATGTCATTGTGTTTGGTTAACCTGTTTAGCTTTATATATTTAACTGAACAAAACCCCGAATTCCTAATAAAGTGATTTTATATCTTGCAAATGTTCGAATCTTCACCAATACTGAATCACTATGACGTACCTCGGACCAAGAGAACTGGCATTATACAGGGACAGTTTTTCAGTTTATATTCCAATGGGCTCTGTAGAAATTGATTGTAGGTCTCATTTTCCAGTTCTGTTTAAAAAAACGATTGTGGCAACCAGAATATAGAAAAAACAAACCATTTTTTAAAACGACACTATTTTACGGTTGCCAGAATTGCTTTCAAATCTGAGTCGATCGCGAGCTGGGTCAACGGAAACCTTAACTTAGACCCCTGCATCCGAGTACTGGAAAGGAACTTAAGGAACTCTTGAGGAGGGGGGGGACGATCACCCACTTTTGTTTCAGCCTACAACAGTAGGCTGTTTTTTTGTGAACCAGATCCAGACCCCCAATGGCCAACTCCATCCCAAGATCATAACCTCATTTTAATGTGAGAGATATTCTCAGAAATGGATAGCTGAGGGATAAAGATACAAACAGAAATGATCTCATACTATCTTTGCACTGTAGTAGAACGCCATCACTGTGCAAACGTTACATTTTTTCGGCTCCATGCACACACAGAAACGTCAGGTGTGTCCCCCAATTCAGAGGATACAGTACAAAATACCAAAATGTGGCTTTGATTTTTTTAGTATGGTTAGCTTATTCATTGGTTGTGCATTTATTTTTTTGTGAAAAAAATTCCCTTCTGAAGTTTAAAGAAAAACATTGGTTCATGACATGCTTTTCTGTAACACTTCACGCATTGCGTTAGGGGCGACACTTTTTTGCTAGGGGAGTATAGCTTTTCTTTGTCATTATCGACCCAGAAAGACATACATATCGAACTAATAAAAAGAGTATGAAATTGACATGTGCTTTCATAAAAAACATAAAATAAAACAACACCGTTAACTTTTTTGTGAGATTTATTTCTGAATAGGTAATGAATATGGCAGATAATATTTTTCTAATAATATAAGACCTCTTCTTTTTAAAATTCATGTATTACATTAGACAGATGCCACATTTGGACGATTTAACTTGGCTGTCTTTGCAAATAAGAACAGGGTTTACCCCCTTCTTCCCAAATAGAAATGAGTAAATGGATACCTAATTCATACATGAATTAAATAAATAGCCTGATGAACTAGTCAGTAATAATTAAGATAAAACAATCGACATGGATGGGGTTTTCATTTGCCATTCATTTTTCAAAATCTCATGTTTGTTATTTTTTCTGCTTTAGTCTGTACGTGGAAAAAATGAGAAAGTTGAGAAGTGGAAGACTGAAAGACAGATAAAAATTTGAAAAACAATGTATAAGGTTTCATTTCTACCTACTCAGCTCTCGGCGCTTATCAGAAAATAGAGTTGCTTTTGAATTACATAAAACCAGTAGCTATCAAAGATAAACAAATATATTGTTACATTAATTTACCATCCCATCGTTTGACTTTGTGACGTGGAAAATCGAGGGCGTATTCTTAGGGTTCATCGCCACTGAAGTTATCGGTCTATGTAGATCTCAATCCAACTTTCGCTGACTACAAGTATTTAAACAGATTGACAAGTCTCATCTTGTTTCTAACGTAGTAGGATAATCACCAGCTTTTCTGTATTCTATTTAACGCCTGGATGAAACGTGTAAATATGTTGAATGCATTCAGCGAGTGTCCCCGCGGAGTTGGATCGATTTACAGGGACCGATAGTTCCCATGTGAATGAGCCCTTTGTCACGTGGAAAGATCGATAACGTGTTTTTAAACGCCCGGAAAGCGGGTTTGGTGTCATATGTTCAGTCTAGACTGAGCGGGGATCTGTTGTCACAGCAGTACATACCAGGCAAATACAAGCAAGGGTAAGATGAATTTTTTAATGATTTTCTTTTGTGTTGAATTTCTTCGTTTCAAATTGGCTAATCGTATTTTTTTTCGAAAGAACAACTGAACTTGAAAAACATGTTTACTTATCGGTTTACCTAGAATGTTTTCAGCATGACAATGCTCTATGAACGCACGTTGTAAATTTCTTTAAATGGTCCTTTCCATTTCAGAGGCATCATGAAAGGAATCTACTCTGTGGTGGCGTGCATACTCTCATTAGTTCAGGTTCAAGGTAACTTTAATGATTTCTAAAAAAAAAGTGAAACATAATTTTAGACGACGATTTTTACATACAACATTGTTATGACATCAGTGGCGGATTTAATGGGCTCAGGGTGGGGGAGTCAAGCAACACAAAGTCCTACCATTCTAGGGTCCAACGGACCCGGTTTTTTAAAACTGAGAGTCCCGCGAACTCCCTGTCTCGAAATATCGGGTCCCTAGACACTCTTTTTCAGTACGGAAAGTCCTAGGACCCTACGTTTTAATACTGAGAGTCCGCATTGAGGAGTAAAAATTTAAAATATTATTCTTATAACATGCAATTTGAATATAATTTTGAACATGATGAAGAAAGATGTGGAGTGAAAAACTATGGAGATTAAAGGTTAAATAAGCATGATAACCCTCCGTAAAAATTTAACACGTACTTGACTTTTTTGTTGGCATTTCAAACACTTTAATTGGCTCTATTTAGCCTATGAATGCAATTAAAAAAAACTAGGCAAAAAATTTAATTGAATTCTTCATATTTATAGCAAATCCAACAAAACACTTGCTGTTGTTTTCCCATTATTTTATTTTTCAAAAACTGAATGAAAAGTTGGGATAATTTAATGAAAAAAGGGCAATAACTTAGCATTCTTGTACCCCTTGGGATTTTGACTCCCCTTGGTCACGAATGAAAATTAATATTTTTCCTGATTTTTTTCCACCCAATATTTTAACATCGAACTTTTAAATATTTCCAATATATTATTCATGAAGTATACTAAAAGGAAAGATGTTGAAATGATCACCAAATATCAATTGAATAGCTTTTTCATAGAGGAATTATTGGGTGGTGAAATACATATTTTTGATTTTGTTTTCATGAAGAATTTCATCTGCAAACTAACAAAGTGTCAATATATCCTCCATTATGCATACTTCAAGATAAATGTCTAAATTTCTCTTTGGGGAGTCTGATTTTCATTATGAAATTTTGACTGGGGAGTCATTTTTATTATGGGGAGTCACCTTTTAGGGGAGTCAAATTTTCATGGTACACCTGCCATGTTGTAAATAAAGCCGTATTGCATGAAAATCGATGGTGACAGTGTAGGGCATCGCGAGCAGCTGGCCATTTTATACCTTGAAAACCATGAAATGCATTCCTTTTGGGTTGATTCCATTTATATATAGATCATATATTTTACTTGAATATAAGTTATTTAAACTGTAGAATAAAATTAAATGAGTATATTTTCAATGACACTTTAATAATAAATGAGCTCCGTCCGTTTCAGGAAAACATTTTGCACAGCTTAACACTGATGCACTGTATAACGCTTGCTGTCACACACTTGAGTGGTAGTCATTGTAAGTCACGCGTTAGTTTAAAGAAAAGAAACGTTTTGCACAGCTAAGCATCTCTGCGGTGTGTATGACTAGCTTACACATATTTATGAGTGGTAGTCAAATAAGTCACGCGTATAGGGGGGGGGGGACTGGTCAGACGATCACAAGGCAATGGAATATCTGTGAAAAACATCAAATGAAAAAGAAATGAAATTTAATCAACAGCGTATATAAATCATTATAGTGCGGAATGACACACAATGAGTTTACAAAAAGTTTAATATTTTACTTTTAAGTTAATTATACGTGAAAAATAAAAGTAAAAAATGGGCGGTACACGAAATTCAAATCCTTGACCTGGCGTTAAACATTAAGGCCCAGTCACAAATCAGTTGCGATGCGGCGGGGATGGGTAAAACCCGGGAAATTTGAACAAAATCTTGAGACAGATCTCACGATTTTGCACCCGCGCTCTCCGGACGCCTGCGGGTTGTCGCAGATTTTTTAGACATCGCCACACCCGTCGCGGTCACCAACTTTGAACTTAAAATTCTAAGATTGCTCGCAAGATTTTTCACCCATTTTGGGCATCCCAGACACAATCTCCGATGACCTACGATGCCCTCCGATTGATCGGAGGCGTCCTCCGAATATATACCCATATGTAACCACATATACCCAGGGGGAAAAAAATTACGAGAAAAGACGCTCGCAGATATCGTCTCCGATCGCCTCCGATGCAATCGGAGGCTAATCCCACGATTTTTCGACAAAACCGGGTCAAAATCCTTGAAAAAATCTCAGACAATGTGACTGCTCCACTTTTATTAGGATTATTGCTAGGCTTGTTCAAGGATTCTTTATTTTCTACGACGACCCCCGGCCAAAACTAATCCCCGACAGGTCGCCGACATTGTGACTGGGCCTTTACTGTGTATCATCTTGTAACGTTTTTAAGACTTTTTTTCAGTAACGTTCTAAACAGATTTTTCTCACTTAATTTTTCTCTTAAAGCTAAGATTACACTAGCCACTGGCGCCGTAACATGAAACCACTTTCTATTTTCCGATATATATATGTGTGTGTGTGTGTGTGTGTGTGTGTGCGTGCGTGTGTGTGTGTGTGTAT